>JAUYWG010000038.1:8282819-8328132 GCA_034779775.1 Enteromius afrohamiltoni
CACCAGCACTTACCGCTTGTAATCTTAGTATGCTGAAATGATGGTTTAAATTTAACGCATGCGCAATTCAACAAATTGCACTGCTGCGCATGCGCATTAACCAAGGTATGCCATTCTGATGGGTATGGTGTTCTGACGGAAAACCGGTAAGTAGCACCGTTTTGCTTAAAGTCAGAATTAGCTGTTAAAAACTACATTTCTCCGAGTCCGTGAATTCAAGATTACTTCAGCACTTTGCGAAAACAATGCTTGCATTACATGACATAGCCTATTAAGAGCTGTGATTTGATGGTCCATAAAACGTTATTGAGGGTTTTATGAATATTAACTGATTATTTCATTTTTATTTTCCAACAAACTTTGATATAAACATCGTGGAATTTTTTTAGGCCTACTTGCATAGCTTTGCGTTCCAATATGACCTTAATCTAACTTGTATTGACCAGTTTGCTTAATGCATGCATGAAAGGTTGATTCAACAGCACTGCCACCTATAGGTCATTATATAACATCACCGTCCATTGAAGTTGAAAGCAGTTTGCTGAAACCCTTCATCGCTGGGAGACCACAAAACCAGTTAATAATCTTAGATGTATATGTATAGCTATTATAAATGTTCAAGCATGTGGGTAATCTACTTACACTTGTTAAAACACAAAATGCATGATCAAATTTCATAAATATTTATTTCATATCAATGAACAATAACTACAGCAGTGGGCTACAGCACTTTTTCAAATAAATGCTATAATAATAATAGTAATATTTTTGAGGCCACATCTGAAACACTAACATTTACAAGTAGTACTTGGCATTAAAAACAATGGCAATACAATATTTTAAGACACTTGGTGTTTTTTTTTTATTCATTTTTGTTTCATTTCTGACAGAGTTTCTGCAACAGTCTAAACAGTTAATATCGATAAAGATACAAAACCACTGCAAAAACAGGGGAGTGAACAGAAGGAGGGGGAAGACAACAGACAATATGCCAAAGGAAAAACTGAAAAATATATATATTCCATCAGTCTCTGGCTCACCCATTCCCTTCAAAGACAACAAAATAGCAAATAAATATGTAAAACTCTTCATTTACAAAAATATTCCCAAGTTTTCCCTTTTTAGTCCAGTCTGCTACTAGTATTAAATGGTTCACATTCAGATGGAGAAAGGTTGAGAGTGAGGGGGTCATGCATTCAGCTAAGCGGTTTAATACTTACACCTTCTCTTGTGCTGTTCCTGAGGCTCTTGTGTTCTGGTGTCACTTTGATGACATTCTTTAAACATCTCTGAGTTTGAACTGTAAACAGCAGAATCCATATTCTTGTTCTCTTATTACACAGCAAAAATCTTTTTCTTTTCTGTATTTTTGTGTTGTTTTCCAGGTAAAATATCTAAACATCTTTCAATAATTAAAGTGTATATATGAGCACAATAAATAAATAGTGTGTGTATATATATATATGCCTATAGTGTGTGTATGTATGTAAGCCAAATAAATAGTATAGGTTTTCATATAGCTTTGCCTCTCATATAAATTTATCTTGTTTTAAGATGTTTAGATTCTACTAGAAAACAAGACAAATTTTTGACCGTATAGCCCAGAGTCAGAGATATAATCTAAGTAACCCTGGCTTTAATTCCTAGCATATTTTTTTTGTATTTTCAATTTCTACCAAATCCATGAGAAGAGTAAAGATAATACGTCCTAATTCTAATCCATTAATACATCAAATCCCTTTTATTTTATAGTGGGTTTGAAGGGAGGCATGCAGGTGATCCAGAGCCCTTTTCAAGAAGCAACAGCACTTATTAAAGCCTGCGTTTGACTGTGTGCGCCTGTAAATGCGGATGCTCATGGACCAAAGCTCATACTGTTAGCATAGTAAACAGCGGCAGATTTACCAGATGTAGTGACCAAACTGTGTTCTGTAATGATTTTTCTTTGCTTCTGCCTCATGACATATGCAATCCACGGTCAGTCTGATAGAGGGCGCTAGAGGTTGACGGCTGCAGTAGAAAATGGCACTTGTGGGAGACTCCTGCCCTTTCTCCAGAGGGTTTGCATGTCCGGGTTTAAAAGCATGGTGAGGGTGAAGGCAGGTTAGACCATAACATCGATATACACAAGAAGTGAGTTTTATTTCTCCATAATACAATAGAACTAGAAAGGTATATGTACTTATATGTATATATGTATGTTTACATTTGTATGTTCATGTGCATCTGGTCCGAGATGCATATAGTTTTTTTTTTAGTTTTTTTTTTTTACAACTTTGAAATAATCACACAATGTACAAATCACAAACATAGAAAACATTTAAAAACACAAAATAAGGAGTTAAAAAACGTTTCGTTGTTTTTAGGAGTGTCAGTTGTACATTCAGGTCTTATATTTGCCTTGACCTTAAACTGTGGCTCAAGCCATTTTTTATTATTATTTCTTATTTCTGTTCATATGGCTACAAGTTTGCTACAAAGCTACAAATTTGTCCAAAAGCTGATGGAGGATGTGTCTCCTATCAATCATAGAAACTAAATCAAACCTCTAGGGGTTTTTTTTTTACATTTTTGGTCAGTTTTTCTTTTTTCTTTAAACAGAATTCTGAAATAATAGCTGAGAATCTGATTTTTCTAGTTGTATTTCTGTCTGTCTTATACAGTAAACACAGGATCATACACACACACACACACACACACACACATGCATACATCCACCAGGAATAAATTTTGACATCACCACACTGTAAACTCCTTCAAGTTTAAAGCTCTGGGGATTCATTTGCGCACACAGATGAGTAGGCAGACTGAGGAAAACACAAAACTCAACGTAGCATGGTAAATAAGAATGATATAAAGTAAAAGGTAGTAGGATGTGTAAGGTGAGAGGTGCACTTTGATCCACAGACTGTGATTGTCATCACTTAAGGTCCAGAATATCCTCCTCAAAAGATGTGGAGAAGGTAAAAGGGCTGGCCGTGGGTGGGCTATCATCTCGTGGCTCCACCTCAGAGCCAGATGAGCAAAGCCGTTGGACATCAGTTTCTCCATCTACAGACTCCATTCCCACTCTAATCGGAGATATCTTATAGTCAGTATACATCACTGGTATACTAAATAACCTTTCACTTGCTAGGACTGGGCGACATATAGCTTAAAAAATAGCTAGATATTTAAGTCTGTTTAACACACTGCTGTTCAAAAGCTTAGGTTGGTGTGTGTGTTTTAAAGAAATGGCTTTTTATTGAGAAAGGACACATATCGATCAAACAAGAGTAAAGGCATTTGAAATGTTATTACACAATTATAAATTCTGATTAAATAATACTAATATAATAATTATTACTAAATAATAATTTTGAAATAGCTATTTTTTCTGTTTAACAATGCTGAAAATAAGTATCTCAGTTTTAACATGTATAATAATTCAAATGTTATTTAAGCACCAAATCAGCACATTATAATGATTTCTGAAGGATCATGTGACACTGAAAAAATAATGCTGAAAAATCAGCTTTGCCATCACAGGAATAAAGTACATTTTAATATGTATATTATTTTTTACTGTATTTATTATCAAACAATGACATTTGTATTTTGATTTTGAAAAAAATTATTTTTTTTGTTGTCGGTTAAAAAAAAATAAAAATATATATATATATTACTGTTGATTAGTAATGTATTATTATCTAATTATTTATTTCTGTGGAATGCTTAATTGACAAAACATTTAACAAATTCATAAAAAAAGGTGACAATTCAATTAATTGAAACAGACGGTTCATGAAAATGACTTATGAAAATGAATCAAACTTACCAACTCTATGTGAATTTATAATGGATATTCAATATGTATAGCCCAGCCCTACCACCCCACAGCCAGAGCCAGAAACGCACTTACTGCTCAGTGGTGCTTATCTCTGCTGTTCTCCTCTGTTCTTCCTCCTTGGTTTTCTTGCTCATTCTTCTCTGTTTCACCGAGTTGCCATCAGCTTTACTGCTGGGTTCCTCAGTCAAACCTACAACATGTAAAGAGGACAGACACAAACTCAGACACACAAATTCATATAATACTGATCATAATTTAACATAGTAAGCTGAAATTATAAAATGAGATTAAATTGCACCTCCAGGAGGTGCAATAGCGCTTTCAATAGTCCACTCAGCCATTCTTGCATGTGTGTGTGATGTATGGTGTGAAGTGTGGCAGTCTAGTAATTCAAGCAGCTTATCTAATGTGTGATCAGGATGTCTCACTCTAACACTCAAATGTCTGTCTCATCTATGTTTGACTGCAGAACAATCATTATAACAGATCAAGTATGCAAGTATTGTTAGTTTTTTTTCACCCTCAATTGAAAGGTTAATAATAAATGGTACTGAAGCTGCACCACTTGGAGCTCTAATGTCCAACCTTAAAAACACATCTCCAGCAGCACTTACGCTGGGGCTGATTTCTTTTGGTACATTTCTTCCCAGCTTCCCGCTGTGCCACACAAACGTAATGATAGCTTTCAGTTCAAGAGCGTACAAACACAGAGACACTCACCCAGTAGTTCTTTCCGTGTCCGGCTGGCGATCTCTTTGATCTCCATGCGAGACAGCGAGAGAGAGGTTGTGCTTGCGATCATAGGAGTGGGGCCAATCACGCTGGGGGCAGGTGCCGTGAGTACTTTATTGACCAGCGGAGACTTGAGGGGCCTCTCTATGCTCCGTCCAACTAGGTTGCTCAATGGGATCTTATAGATGTGTTTTGAGAGAGCTTCACCTAGAAGTAAGAAAGGAGTGGTTGGAAAGGGGCAAACAAAAAGAGAGCAAACTAATAAATGAGAAGTTAGAATAAATGGTGTAACTTCCACAGGGGTAAGAGAACTGCTGCTAGAGACATTATCTAAATTACACAGAATAAGGTTAAAACACAGAAATGCTCTCACACACAGAGTCACTGCTGGATCCACGATACTGTAATTAGACTAATTAGCTCAAATGAAAACATCTGTGTTGTACCTACCCACAGATAAGCCTACATTAAGTGCGCAATTGAGAAATAACTAAAGCAGTTTAATATAATTCTAATGCAATAATCTAATAGTAAACACAGATTTACCTTACCACTTAAAAGTTTAGGGTCAGTAATTAATTTGTTTTTAGTGTTTTTCAGTTGGTAAGGTCTTCATGCTGACCAAGGCTGCATTTAGAAAAGTCAGCGAAATCAAGAAATATTACAATAAAAAAAAAACTATTTATTTATACCCTATATGTTTAAATAAGTAGTTTTTTTTTAAATTGTAATATTTTTTGGTTTCGCTTTTATAAATTTCGCTGACTTTTATCAATCCAAGGTCTAAAATATCAAGCAGAAACTTCAGTGTTGTTTAACCCTTTGGGAATATGCTGATTTTAATTGTGCTGCTTAATTTTTTTTGGAAACTATGATTTTACAGCTGAAAGGAACAGCATTAATTTGGAATGAAAATCTTATTCAAAATACAGTTTAAATTGTTTTTACTTTCGCTTCTGAATGCAAGAAATGATTTCTTAAAAATAAAATTCTGACCCCAAACCATGGATTAGGTTTATTGGTTATCTAATACTCTACTCTACTTATATAAGACCCATTATGCAGGGCTGTACTACTCAAGACATTTTTCTATTGTCTCGGACTTGTTGGTGTTTGCACTCGGATTGGGTCATTGGACTCGCCAATGTTCTCGTTGGTCTCGGCCAAGTCCAGCAATATGCTTTTTTCTCCTTCAAAACAAAACCACACTCGCATATCGCGAAGCTGATTGGTTGGTTCTTGTCAAATGACCCCGGTACAGTCGCTGTTCTGAAAAGTTAGGTGTTTCTGATTGAATTTTCTGCCTGTGTTTTATTAGCATCTACACCTACCCCAGCCCTAAACGTACCCTTTAAAATAATGAAATAAACACTAATTATTGTTGCACAGTGTGACGCTGCATTTATGTGAGCATGCTCTGTAGCGCCAAAACCTCTTCATTCTGTTTTTTTTTTATTATACATTCAATAAAATTCAACAAAAATACAACAAATACAAAAACAATTAAAAATTTTAAATGCTAAGTGGGAGAGATAAGCAATTTCATAGGAACAAAAAAAAAAGCCCTCCAGGATCTAATTTGGAGACCCCTGCTTTTTGATAATTACAAATAATAATATGTGTGGAAGAGGATCCTTTTTTTCTCTCTCTTATTTGGACTCAAAATGGACTAGATTTATCTTGGACTCAACAAAGCTGGACTTGATTTTTTTAGCCTCTCCAAAGTGTGGACTTCAGACTCATGACTTGGACTTGAGTCAGACTGGAGACTGTTTTTAGACTTCGGTGCAATTACTTGTGACTCAACTCAGACTTGATCTGATGACTCCAGTTCACAGGCTGACACCGTTGCATTTTGGGTGCACTGAACCTAATCTTAGCATGTTTACATTTGTCAACTGTCTAAATATTTTGGGCAGAGTGAGGGCAAAAAATTATGGAAACATCACCTCTGGACTAAGATGGGGTTATAGTATATATCAACAAAGTGTCACCTCACCAGTGTCTCAATAAGAAAAAATAAAATAAAATAAACAATAAAATTGTATATGCTGCCAGATGAAGCTTTATAATAAAGAACCAGCACAATAATAATAAAAATCCTACTTTTATCTGGGTGAGAGGATTTATAATATGTGCATGTTATGGTATTATTAAGTATAGTAGTAGTGATATTATGATATTAGCATTTTTGGTTAATGCACTTCACAGGCATGGTGATTCAGAGCAAGCAATTCACACATTTTAGTAGCAACAAACAAGAATCTTGAAAACTGAAGCCATGTTAGGTAAAGAGCAAGGATCTGGTTAGAGACATAACAGTGTCCAACAGCATACACAGATTTCCAGGCAAGGAAGAATGCTTCCCCTTTAAGTTAATTTAGAATAATTAGAGAATCATAATCAAACATAGGTCTATTTTGTTATAAATCCGTGCGTGAGTCTGGAATACACTGAAAGTATTTCAAAGTCATCTTTGTACCATGGGACAGCAACTTGGAAAAGAAATGTATAAATACATGCATTGCAGTGTGTATGTGTGCGTGCACACACTACCACCTAAATTTGGGTCAGTAAGAAAGTAAAGAAACACTATGTAACTTTTTTTTTGCTCAGAATTTACTAAATGTGCAGTTATATTATCAATCTGTCTCCCAAAGCATGATTTTCCTATCCTGTATCATGGTATGAATATAATATGTATTTTTATTTAAACTATTTTTGACAGAAGCCCAGTACCTGTGTGACTCATTACATACATAAACAAAATGAAGTGAACAACAAGAAATGGTAACACTTGACAATAAGGTGAAGTTAGCTGAATTTAGCTAATGCATCATGTATTTATTAATTCAGGTTAAACTAAATGTATAAATATAACATTGAGAATGATTCATTTATGTTTCTGGAAAAAAAACACTAATGTTAGCTTAATGCTGCTTGAAATGTTAGAAAAGAATTTGTAGAAAGAACAGATCAATAAATGCTGTAAAATTATTTTTATTTCATGATACCAAATGCATTAACTAATGCCAACAAATTGAAGCTTATAGTAAAGTGTTACAAATCTGTGTACAACACAATCTTGTTGTATTGTGATGAGTAATGGTATGTTATCCGTCTATTTCCCATGGTGCAAAAATGGCAGCCACAGACAGCTGGCTGGATGTTTAAAGACACAAGGATGTGGATTTTGTCACAGCCCCTTGACGGCCCTCTTCAGGCCTTGTGTGCAGACAAAAGTGCTAAGCTCTGGAGGGCCGTTCCAGAACGCGTGTGTGTATGTGTATGTATGAAGAGGGGCTCTGACAAAAGTATCCATGGTGACACAGCGATCTGTAACTCATGCTGCAGCAAATGTGTCCCATTTCCCTAAAGCGTCTGTTCAGCCGACTATGTCTGTCTCTCTCTGTCTATTGATTTCCTCTCCCACCTCTCTATCTCATTCACTTCAGTTTCTCTCCACTGTTCGTCTTTTTTCCTAAAGACTCCTCAAGCCACCATTTTTCTCTGTCATTCATTCTGTGAGACTGCAAGAAGGAAGGGACACATTATGTTAGCTGCATATTTCACTCAACACCGTCTGCATGCGTCCGTTAATTGAATAATAGACAGGGTGAGTCTCCGTGGTAGCGTGCATTAGTGAGGCAGCATGGGAAAAGTAGGCAACAGAGGTGCCTGCAGTACCTTCAGAGTCTTTAGACATGTAGAGGGATAGCTTGGTGCCGTAGGGGATCCGAATACAATCTGGACCAGGGATGGAAAAGAGCAATATATCAACCCAACCCACGCACAGATAAAAAGACAAATGCATCGAAAGACAATACACAAACACAGACTGATGGGTCGCATACTAGAAGAATTCAACATATCTTATACTTGGGGGCAATAGGCACATTTGCCCAATAACACACACTGAGTAATCCGGAATGCAAATGCCCATGTTTAACCTCTATATCAAGTTTAATAGCATGGGAATTCAGTTTATGCCTACCATCTCCGAGCGGTGAAGGGAAGACAGGCATCTCGTAGCCAGTTGGAGTCTGAGGGGAACTCTGGGAACTAGTGTCTCTGGAGCTACAGTTGGAGGCAGAATTTATAGGTGCTGACGACATGAAATAGATATCAGACTACAAAAAAAAAGGAGGAAATAACAAGATAAAAACAGCGTTTAGATTAGAATGCATAATTTAATGTCGTACAGAGGAATGCTTCATATAAAAGAGATGAAACTGTAAACAATACGTTTCTTTGCCGTTGTTAATACATTTCTCGTGTTAAATCTGTAAATTTTTTTTTATTAGTATGTACACTACAATTCAAAATATTGGTCAGTAAATTTTTTTTAAATAATTAAAAAAAAAAAAAGCATTATATTGACCAAAAGTGACAGTAAAAACTTTGTTGCAAAAAAATGCTGTTCTTAATATTCATCAAAGAATCTTGAAAAATGGTTCCTGTCTTCCACAAAAATATTATGTTTTTCAAAACTGATAATACATTTGTCATTACAGGAATCAGATACATACTTTTAAGATTTCTTTTTTTTGACATTTTTTGCCCTTGATTCAAAATGTGAACTTGGGATGCCCATATCACAAGGCTATCGGCGCAGAAAATCAATTAGATTTTAAGATATTATAATAAAAAATATTTAAAATATGGCTTCAGACTGTACAACAAAAATGTAATTTCCAGTAGATAATGGTCTTTATAGGTAGAAACGTATGGCTAGAACACTTACTCTGGATGCAGTCAGTTGCAATTCTGGAACAACTGCTGTATATACTAGGTTGCCATTAACGACTAGTCGAATCTCTATGGAGTCAGTGGTGAATGCAAGGATATACGGGAACGCACATACTATGACACAGGAAGTGACAGAATAGAGAGACATCTTCAATATTTTCACTAATTCAAATTGGTTTTTGAACTGTAGAAACATTTGTGTTAAAAAAAAAATCAAGAACCTAAAGGTACTGACCAATAGCGTTGGGCATTTGGTTCCAGCTGAAATGGAAGTCTGAAGTATTGGGCTGAATCATGGGTGTTGCACCATTAAACGGACACACCTTCTTATAGACGCAGATATCTGTTAAAAGAAAAGTCCAGCTTTAGAGAATCTGACTGCACAGATGCAATCACTGACACTGTAATAGACACTAACTGTTATAGCAAAGAAGAAGTCCAGCCTCTCCATCTTCATACACATCTATGGCAGCAACAAAGTTCACCTGGAGAAAAGTAATAGATACTCATGTTACCAATCAAAAACTGACAGTTTGGTGTATAAAACCGATAAAGGGAAGGCTAAGATATCTGGATCTTGTTATATTGTGTAAATAAATGCGTACACTACTGTTTAAATGTTTGGGTCTGTATGATTTTTTAAAAAGAAGTTTCTCATGCTAAAGAAATTGAAATCTTTTGTTACATTATAAAAATCTTTACTGTCACTTTTGATCAATTAAGTGCATCCTTGCCAGACTGGGCCCGCCCATACTTCCTGTGACGCTACATTTTATTTCGCAAGCAAAGTTAGTCTGCAAAGCTGCCATTTTAGAGCTTTTCTGTCCCTAAGGGGAACCAATGAGAAACGAGCTTCAGGTTCCACCGCTACGCATACGTCATCGGAATGAGAGGTCTGATTGGTTGTAGATTCGTCCAGGAGTATACAGAGGCATCTGATGGACGCAGGTTAAACCCGCATCCCAGAAGGCGGGTAGTAAGGTAGCTTGGACAGACTAGGCTCCTATGAGCTTTAAAGTCGCGGAAACCAGGCTACATTCTGGCTAAATAGAATTATATATAAAGAAAAATCTTACTTGCCACAAATGGGAATGTACAGACCCCGATACACTTTAAACAAAATCAAAGAACGAACTGATATGACGTCATTTCGAACAAAATCGGGCCAAAACAATGTTCGCTTTGAGTTTGTTTTGGTTCCAAAACACCTTTGAGCTCCGATTGGCCCGTGGTGATTACGCAATCGTTGGGTGTGTTTTGGAGCTCCACCTTCTTTGACATGCAATTATTTTTTCCCCCGCTTCGTTTCTCATTCAACAAACGTCAGGCAGGAGAACAACATCTCCAAGTCACCAACAACATAAATACACTGGCTCGAATAGCTGAGCTGCCACAATATCCGCACCTGTACAGTGGCTCGAGGGGAGATTTAAAAATTGCAATGAAGCTTGGTGTTGTGACGCAGAGAAACATCAGGTGCAAGTTTTTCAAAGCCATGAAAAGAATGAAATGAAAGAGTAAAGACAAGGTAGCAAGTACCAAATACATGCGTTTCAAATAAAGGTTACACCACACTGCTGCTGCTGTTCTTATAACAGCACAGTTCTAAATAAGCACATTTAAAAGGTATACAATAACTAAAATGCCAAATGAACATACAATAATAAACTTTTTTTTTTTTTATCATATTAAAAACGTATATATATATAAAAACGTGTAATAATTTATCCAATTTAATAATAGACCTAGATACACCATCATTACACAGTTGTGTTTAGAGCATTTGTGCGAGTGCTGCGACACGTTTGCATTAATCTGCAGCCCGTCTGCAGCAGCACAGGGGCGTCCGGATGTTTGAAAACAGTCTCTCAGACTTTTCTAACTTCTTTTTGCCCCTAAACAGAAAACGAAAACGAACTTCATTTGAAGTACATCGGGGCCTTATGTTTGCATTCAAGTGGTTGTTTCTCACCCGGTTGGAGTCTACATGGTGTAGTCTATAGGCATCTCCTGTACTTTCATTGATTAAGTCAAACTGATGTCTGTAGGCCACACAGATCATGTGATCATTCTCTCCTGTTGGGCCATCAACCAGGGCCATGACCACCGGCGAGTCACATAAACAGATCTCCTAAGAAAGGAGACAGCAAACCTGTTGAAAGCTTTGTCTGTGAGAACCATTCCTAACTACAAGTGACATGTTATTCACTAAAGTTAAGTGCATTTTAATGTGTACGAGTGCTGAATCTGTCTCATACCCGTATGTACTGGAACTCTTCCACAGGTGAGTCAGTACTCCCTGTGACTGTAGCGACAGAGCTGAGGCAATCGAGGCGTGACTGTTTCCTGGTGATCAGAAGGAGCTTGTTTCTTATCGCTGCAACGATTCGAAGCTCCACCCCGTGATGCGTGTTTATGGAATAGAGATGGCAGCCTGAGGAAACACATTTCTTACTTTATACTTAATTGCAATGATCTTAAAAATCATCTAATTTCTTAGTTAATTATACAATTATTTGAGAAACTTCAAATTTGTCAAATAAGCAGCATAGCTTTAATTAGATGAAAAAAATCTGAAATGAACATTCTGTCATTAATTCATTAATTCTGTCGTTCCAATAACGCAAGACCTTCCATCATCGATTTATTACACTTTTGATCAAATTAGAGATCTTTCCGGTGCTGTCTCATGACAGATTTGTACATATTTTATGAGATGGCTAATTCATACATCTTCACTTGAACAACTTTTTATGATTTGTCTAGGCTCTGTGATGGGTAGGTTTAGGGGCTGGGTCTAGGTCATTCAAACAAATTTATACGAATTGTGCAACATACGTACTATTGAACAAAAATCTCATGAATTTATACGAGTGAGGTTGTAAAGTAAAATATATGTACGAAATTGCTTGAGATTGGGGTAGATATTTCTGACCAATGGAAAGACAGCAACAGAACTACCACATCCAGGCCCAGAAAGGTAGTAAGGACATAATTACAATAGTGACATAAGTGGTCCAACCGTAATTTTAATGAGAAGTTATTTTTGTTTTCTTTGCATGCAAAAAGTATTCTTGTAGCTTCTTAAAATTAAGTTTAAACCACTGATGTCACATGGACTATTTTCACAATTTCCTTACTACCTTTCTGGGCCTTGAACGTTTCAGCTGTGTAGCGGTCTATGCAGTGTCAGAAAGCTCTCAGATTTCATCCAAAACTAAAAAGTTACAGATCTGAACTCACGAGAGCGAGTAATTAATGACAGAACAGACATTTTTGAGTAAACTTTCCTTTGAACTACTTTTAATCAGAAAATTTCATTTTCAAAATGATGCTTGCCCAACATTAATTTTTACAGAAACTGTCCAATTTTAAATCACTTGAAATATTTGTGTCTTTCTTTCATACCTTTGGTTTTCTCCAGCTTGTTCTCTCGACTGTCACACTTGGTGCGGACTAGCTGCCGCTCCTCTATCCCCTGTTTGAGAGTGCTCAGTCTGTAAACATACAGTCGAGCATCTTTTCCTGCAACAAAGTTCAAATTGGATATCAAGCAATTGGAAATAAAGTTTCATTTGATGTAAAGACTTGAGCACTCTGGTTCAGTTTAAATATTCAATTGCGTGTGATTACTTTAGCTGTTTAGTCAATTCTGCAAACAACGGCTTTCAGAACTGTAACTATATGATAACTGGCTGGCAACAAATGAGAGACCCGTCTCATCAAACTGAATGACATCTCAGCTAATGCAATATGTTTGGTTTTTAAATGCCTGTCGTAGTGAATGAAAGTTGCTTGGTGACCGAGTTGATAACCATTTCATTATTTTCCCTCTGGAGAAGCTATGCTTTCCAATAAGAGTGAGAGTACACAGTCTTGAACTAATGATCAGAATAGAAAATGGCGGTAGACTGTAAATTACATGGATCTCTAGTCTGGGCTTCTCTTTATAATGAGCTATAAGTCTAGACAATACGAACTAGAGATGCTGCCTGCATGTGTGTGTGTGTTTGAGATACTATTTTGTGTTATTCCCTGCTGGCTGAAGATGCTCATTAGAGCAAAGACCTAGAGTTTCCTTCGCCGCTTTGCTTTGGACTCTTTCTTTCTCACGCTCTCTCTCTCTTTGGGCAGATCATTTCACACCCTTTCTTCTACCCACATACGAACTGTCTCATGTTCATATGCTCATATAAATATGAAAACAACACGCATCTTACCCTTATCTGCTCTTGCAATGAGGAGGTCCTGAGGTTCAAGCACGTGCATTTGTTTGACAGTCAAGGTTTTGTCAAATACCTGCACCGGAGGCAGGGTTGGTGAATCTAGATCAGCATGCAAAACAAGATTAGTTTGTGGTCTGCATGGTAACGTAATCCTCCACTGAGACTTGCTTGCATTGATTAACAGACACATTTAATAACTATTACTTTTATTTAAAAAAATTACTGGGTTCAATTCTTTGTAATATTTATAAAGATTTGTTTCTACTGTAGTGTAGTGGTTTTGCTTTACATACCTGCATTGGAGAACAGTGGATCTGAGGCTTAAAGGGAAGACAGAGGTAATCCGATTTCAGTTTTTAGTTTAACAAAACAAGAAAGTGCCATGAAAGCTGCTATTCAAAAGTCTGTGGTCAGTTTTTCTTTTAGGAATATAATGCTTCCTTTCGGAAGGACACATTGAATTGACCAGTGCAATTAAAGTGATTTATAATGTTACAATATAGGCTGTTTTTTAATTGATTGATTCATCAAAAACAACTGAATAAATTTAAAAATAAATAATGAAAAAAAAACATTTAATAAAAATGTTAAGCAGCACAACTGCAGCATATTAGAAAGATTTCATCTTTGCTACCAAAGGAATGAATTACATTTTGAAATAATAAACCAGAAAACCCTTATTTTAAATTATAATAATATTTCATAATCCATTTTTTTTTTATTTTTAATCAAATAAATGAAGCCAGAGAAACCTTTAAAATCTTGCATACCCTCTTTTAAATGGTAGTGTTACTTCATTTTTATAATGTAGCTGTATGTGAATGTAAACAATCTGCAAAGTTGTAAATTTGAAAGTGCACAATAAATAAAAACTAATGAGTCGTTAGTAATTCAAATCCCTTTTCCATGGTGGCTACACGTCACGGCGTAACACATTTGGATAATTCTCACCCTCCAGCCCACAAACACATAATTTTACTGGCAACTGCTGTACATGGTAAACCAATCACAAAAGACTGGGCAATCTGACCAATCAGAGTAGAGTAGGCTCACGGATTGGAGGGGTTTAGAGAGACTAAATATTTGAACTGCTTTGAATGAATCGTTGGAGAAAATGAGGTGATATTAAACGCATATAGTTTGAGGAAATAAAAGCATTTTTTCGCTTTGCATGCCTGTAAACAAATTATAGGTGGCAAAGGTCCCAAAACTATTTTAGGAGGCTTAAAATGGCATAATAGGGGCACTTTAAAATGAAGTCAGCTCAGTGTTTATGTCCATTAATACAATCCAAAGTTACATTGTCTGTCTTCATTTGTCATAAAGAAGAATGCTCCTCAGTCCAGTTTTATTGTTTGTCGTAAAAAAGCATTCTCACCTTCCAGCATCATGACCCCTGCCGAATCTGTGGCGACCAGTAATGACTGTCCCCACGAATCCCCACAGACTATATCATACGGGAAGCTACTGCAGAACGACTGTGACTCCCATGGCTGCAGAGAACATGACAACATACAGTCAGAGATAAACTGTTAGAGATAAACAGCGTCCATCTCACTTTCCTCTTGACCTCTCACCTCTTTCCTGCAAAGGCCAGTAGTGACAAGACTGGTGGGTGCATCTCCTCGAACTATAGTTTTCAGCTTCAAGGCCTGGACACAATCAATTAATGCCATTACTCATATTGTGACACTGTATTATAATGGCATATATTTATATTTTATTTTTATACGTATATCCTACCTGTCCCACTCGAACGAATTCGGCCTGGCGTGCTTCTTCTTTTTTACGGGCGGATTTGGGTGACTCTGGCAGTACATCGCTGAATGAGCGTCGGTTCAGCATGTTCTGCGGAGAGAAGGGAACCTACAGGAGCGGTACAGATAAAGATGGGTCTGAGAGATTGACCCAGAAACAGCCAGAAAGCCAGAGCAAAGTAGAAACTAACAAACTCTTACACCACTGTACTTGCTTCATACGAGAGCAGAACAACAGAAAGTTGTAGTGTCAGAGTTAGATGAAAGTAAGATTTTAACTGAACAATACAAAGACAGTAAGTATAGGTGTGTATATATAAATAAAAAAGAACTGTGTGAAGAAACCGTGCAAAACATCTAAAAATAAATGGCAAAAAAGGAAATGAGGATAAACATAATGAAATACAGAAAAGGATTAAGCTAGATCAGTGCTTCTCAACCTTTTTGATTCCAAGGCCCTTCTTTTTTCACAATAACATCTGAAGCCCCTATGACTCTTTCAGTTGTATGTAATTAACTGTATAGATTCCTTTAACGGAGTGTCTATTTACACTAAGGGCAAATAGCCCACCTTATTGGCAGAGGCTATTTACACTAACTCCACTCACCAACATGTGATTGGGTTAGTCAACATTACAAAAAACGGTTGACTGTTGTCATCTCCGGTGGCGCAGCTGGTAAACTGTGTCATACTCTACTCATTTTGACACGTCATACTCATTTAAGCTCACTTTTTTTTTTTTCACTTTTCAAAATTCGAATGGAAAAAAATGTAAAATAAAGTATCCGGTAGATGAAGGCAGGGCTTTATTGTCTTAATATGGTAGAATAATTTAAACTATTAGAATTAAAAATAAAATGTACACTCAATAAGTTATTATTGTATACTCCTTTATAATGTACTAATATAATACTGAGGTGCAGAAAGTTGTCACTATTTGCAATAAGTAGTATAAACAACAGAAAATCCTGCTATTTTAACAGTGTAAATATAATCTATAGCTATTTGCACTTGTTGTAAATAGCATCTATCGCTAAGAAAATATGCTATTTCCACTTGCCATCTAATTGCTATTTACACTTAATGCGAATAACCACTGCCTTTTTTAAATAATTTACTCACAATTCCTAGCAGAAAAAAATATTTGAGAGCTTGGCATAACTACAAACATGAAAGCGCAATAAATAAGCTTTCTATTGATGCATGGATTTTTTTAGGATAGGACAATATTTGGCCGAGATGCATCTATTTGAAAATCTGGACTTGGAGGGTGCAAAAAAATCTAAATACTGAGCAAATCCTTTTAAAGTTTTTTTAAAGTCACCTTTAAAGTTGTCCAAATCTTATCAATGCATTTTACTAATGTAAAATTTCATTTTTATAGTAGGAATTTTACAAAAAATCTTAATGGAACATGATCTTTACTTAATTTCCTAATGATTTTTGGCATTTAAAAAAATCAATAATTTTGACCCATGCAATGTAGTTTTGGATATTGCTACAAATAAACCCCAGCAACGTAAGACTGGTTTTGTGGTCCAGGGTCACATATGTGGTTTTTTTTTCAAGACAATGGGAATGCTGATTCTTTAAAAGAAAAAGATCAGCTGTTAAGAGGTGAATTATAATAAAGTAAGAAATATCTTCATTTTTATTTATTTTGGTGTATTTTAATTCTGAGGCCCCCTGATTGAGAAACACTATGTGTCCATACCTTGGGCATGTCAGGCATGAGATCCTGGTACAAGGATCTGATCAGCATGTCCAGCGTGCGCTGACGTTTCTGAGCAAAAGTGGGGGTCTCCAGAGTGGCTTTTTCTCCATTTATTACTATTGGAAACAGAAGGATGAAGGTAGCAGTATTATGTGACAGAATTTCCCTTAGGAAACAGCATGACACATTTTACAAGGTCTGTTTAATGAAAGCATCCGCTTTACGGACTTAATGAGCCAAAACAAATCATTAAAGCTGGCAACAGAAAAACACAGGTGTATATTCGAACAGGAGGCCTGTTTAATGCAGACAGCATGAAATGGTATTTGGAATGGGTTTGGAATTCTGCAACCTATTTTGACTAGGACATGAAGTATTAGTAGTCTTAGATTTTATGGCTTTAATTATTATTAATAGGCTGTGATATGGCTGGTATTTACAGGCTCAGGGGAAAGCAGTTATATTTTGGTGAAAGATTATGAATGTAAGTTCATGCATTGTTGAATTTACTAACATTTAACTAGTAAAAAGTCCCTGAACTCCTGGTGGTCTGTGAACACTGGAGGGGAAGGGAGCGGTGGGCCAAACAACGGCACACTCTCCTCTGAGAAAATCTTCAACCTGCAACAAAACAAAATGATTAACATACCATTCAAAGAAGTTTATGTTTTTAAAGTCTGAGATATTATTATAATGTAAAATATCTGTTTTCTTTCTAAATATAATTTAAAATGTAATTCTTTCCTTGAATTTTCATTAGCTATTACATTCTAATCATTCAAATATGCAGATATGATCAACTCCGCTTACGGTTGTGCTGCTTAATATTACAGCTCATTCTGTATTTTTAAGGTCTCATTGGTGAAGAGAATGGTCAGAAGAAACCTTTTTATGTTATGCATAAAAATTAAAACCTCAAATATATACACATACCTGTAACTATCATTCTGGCTATTATATCGAACTAAGGCAAAAATATCTGTGGTTTATGTAAAGGAAACTATGCAATTACTTGATGTGTAAAACTGCAAATGTATTTTAATCATCAAAGAAATCAGACATAAATAGGCTAATCACTGTCATTGAGTGACTCATTTCATCATTTCCACTCAGCTTGAGGATGAAGGATACGTGTGAAATGGGAGCGAATCATAGAAGGTTTGAAGGACGGAGAGGCGTCATCTCCCTCCTGAAACACAATGGTCACAATGTCGTTCCCAATATGTCTCTTCCTCTCTACCTGCACAGATTGAAATAATAAAAGCTATAATCATGCCTTCATGAAACGCATTTCAAAAGGCTGCTTTTGCTTTTCAACTATTTTCTCTCCAGTATGAGCAAATGATGGACAAAAGTTTCATTCTGAAAAGAGCACATGCCTATGTGTGAGGGTTTGTTGGTGCATTTGGGCTTTGTGCATGTGTGAACGTTCAAAAGCTGCTATATGACCTCTGACACCTCAAGCCTGTTAGCCAGAAAACATAATTGAGCTTGTTAATGAGTCTGGACCATTACGGTCGGAAAGGAGCTTTTATCTTTTATCTCAAGAGCACACACACACACACACACACAAAACATCCCCTTAAAGCTCAATTACTCCATGGCTGCTTTTCACCTGCCCCTCTCCGCCAGCTAGTATCTCTTTCACGCACACAAACACACGCATCCAGACACAGATACATGAGCATGACTGTGAGCTGTGACAGGAATAAGGATTTACTCATTGCAGCAACAGATTCATTTTTACTGAGAGTTCGATTATGATTCTCTGCCACTTCCCCTCTTCCTTTCACAAGACCATACTTCCAGTGACATACCCTGTAACCCTTAAACAATACCAACATGACTTACTCCTACATGTTTCTAGCATCTGACAAGCTGGGTTGAGCCTTCTATGATCATTCAACTCAAAAAACACCATGTTTTTCCAAACCCCCATGTTGTTTATTCTACAGTGGAATTGTCAGTATTATATAAAATTGGCTAAATTGTGAATTGATTGCCTCAACTATGTTAGTCAATTTTATAGCACAGGTTATTGACTGGTGCTTATGTCCCCTTGAATGCATGAGATGGGATTACTTCAAGTGCAAATAGTGTTTTTGAGATTTTTGGACGTTTTCGTTTAATTATTAGCTAGATGTTCTCTATAGGTGAAAAATCTGGACTGCAGGCTGGCCAATTGAGCACCCAGTTTCCTCTACTATGAAGCTGTTGTAATAGCTGCAGTATGTGGTTTTGCATTTTCCTACTGAAATACACAAGGCCTTCCCTTAAATAGATGTCATCTGGAGGGGAGCATATGTTACTCTAAAACCTTTATATACCATTCAGCATTCATAGTGCCTTCTGAAACATGTAAGCTGCACATACAGTACTGCATGCACTTATGCACCCCCATAACATCAGAGATGCTGCCTTCTCAGTCTCCCTCCTAACTACTGGACCCTTTTCCACTTTGAAACAGTCCCTTTTAAATAAGCCAGCACCCGACAGTGCTTCTGGACCTTGTTCAAATATTGCACGATAGAGCTTTAATTGGCATCTGCAGATGGCACAGCGGATTGCATTTACTGACGGTGGTTTCTGGAAGGATTCTTGGGCCTATTTAGTAATGTCAATAACAGAATCATGCAGTGTAGTCAGAGGGCCAACAAAGGTCTTCGTCCTTGTCTCTTACGCATATATTTCTACAGTTTCTTTGAATGTTTTGATGATGTTATGCACTGTAAATGAAGACTCTGCAATTTGACGTTGAGGAACATTGTTTTTTAAAGTATTTCACAATCTTTTTGCACAGACTGGAGAGCCTGTCCATTTTTACTTCTGAGAGACTTTGCCTATCTAAAGCATCCCTTTTATAGCTAATCATGTTACAGACCTGATGTCAATTAACTTAATTAGTTCCTAGAGGTTCTCCCAGCTGAAACGTTTTTGAGACCTGTAGCAGGCATCAAATTCGAAATGAGCTCATTTCGTGGATAAAAGTATACAGTTTCACAGTTTAAACAGTTATGTTCTATTTTAAATAACATATTGGATATCGTGATTTTAATATCTTTTAGGTTACATTTTTTCAAATTTCTGGGTATAATTTATTTTTGTAATTTAAACTGAGATGCATTAATGCAACATTAAGTAAGCTAGGGCTGGGCAATATATTGCACAATATATTAATGCGCATCTTGTAAGTAAAGCCAGTTCTTAGTGATTAGTGGTTAATCTCCATCACCTGTTTTCAAATGGAGCTGAAGTAAATACACAGAGCTGTAGATCACTGACAGGCTATCCAATATCGGGTTCAGTATTGCAAATGAATCACCCACGAAACAGAGCATGTTATTGTGTAGCTTGTCAGTGATGTATTAACTGCTGCTCCATTTGAAAACATGGAAATTTACCGCTAATCAAAGAACCAGCTTTACTGACGAGATGTGCATGACTATATTGTGGGATACATTGCCCACCCCTAAAGTAAAATGTGAATGAGGACTCACAGCTGATTTACAGCTATTTACATATGCAAAAATGTTGCAGATTCAAAAACGTTCCTTTCACATATCTCTGTTTTTTTTTCTGTTTGGAGCTTGACAGATTAAATTATTATAAACTGTCCTTGATGGAAAATAACTGTTCTTCTTTTGTGTTCCACTCATTTGAAACTAATTTTTCATTGGTGTGTCTAAAACTCTATCTTTAAAAAGAGTTTTGTTCTTTCTTTTCCCTGGTGAACTCTCCCTGGTGATTTCTGAGTCTTCCGACTGTTTGGTTTGTCTACATGCTATTAGGGGTCGGTAAGAGACTTTTGGAACGTATCAGCTTTCCTTCTCTTTTCATGAGTGGCTCAGCATTGGTAAAGGTAGTTATTGACACGAAGGGCTGAAGAGGCTCTCTCCTGTATAGTGCCAAGACCTTGAACCGACACAAATACTTTGAAAATCCTGCTATTGTGAATGTTTCCACAAGCACTCCAGTGCACAAGAGCACTACTTGTACTCAATCAGACATATGATCTGATAAAAAAAAGGTGAAAAACGGAAGGGGATAGAGAGACAGAGAGAGAAAGAAGGATTGCTGTGTGAGATATAATCAAGAGGGATATGAAGTGAGAGAGAGTGAAGTGATTGACGCTTGATGTAATCAGGATATAGAGCTGAGGGGGAAGGGGGGAAAGCTACAGAGAAAAGAGAGGGAGAGACTGACCGCTGTGATGTCCAGCGCTTTTGGATGTTAAATATAGCCTGTTTTCCCCTCACCACCTACTGAGCTACAGACTGCCTCCTTTCTGCCTCAACAAACACATGCATTCAAATTTCTCTTTCATTCATCCTCTCTGCCTGTGTCCTCTGCTCTCTATTTGTCTTTCTAAGTCTGTTTCTGATAAACAACATATTACAATTCTGTCTAAAAAGTCTACATAAATCAAAATAAAAAAGTTAGGTGCAATGTTATTATGAACAATAATACCCCAAACTTTTGAATGGTAGCGTGAAAAAAAAAAACAGGTCAAAAAACAATATCACAGGTCCAAATATACTTATAGCTTATGTGTTATCTTACCTGTTGCTTGTTCTCTTTAGAATAAGGTAACATGGTGGAAACATGGAACATGAGCTCATGACCCTGATAGACTGTGTAGATGGAATTTATTCCTGTAGTGTCATCTGAACAGATGAAGGGAGAACATGAGTAAGCAAAATTCACTTGAAAGAAAAAAATGCTCCAGTTGATTTGTAAAGACATGTTATTTTTTCCTACTCTTAGTGTCCAGTCCTCCTCGATACCCTGCCCAGCCCTGCAGACAGATAGTGTCACCAAGGAAATTCAGAAATTTATCAAAATTCTCACTTCCTGATTCTGGAGGGGGAAAAAAAATACAAAACCAACATAATATTTCAGAAAAATCTATTTGGCTATTGGTAATTATTATTTAACAGTGTACATGTATAGCGTAAATATAGACAGTAGAAAGAGAACAAAATAAATATTTAATATTATGAGCATATTAGGTGTGGTTGTGTGCTCACCATTGCTGAACATTTCATCATCTGTCAACTGTCCGTCTTTGGCATAAAGTACACCAAATTTAAAGTTTACACTGCCCTGTGAAAACACACAAACATATGTGATGAACATACTTTGGGAATGCATTAACTGTATAACTGCATTAACTACATATTAACTGTTATTCGCATTGCATGCATGAATCAAACACATACACACATTTGACAGTACACACCTCTTGCTCCTCCAGCACTAATAAGTCCTGCCAACAATTAAAAAAAAATAATAAATTCAAAACATGAATTATATCTCAGTACATTAAATAATTCAGTTTCCAATGAGGTTAAATTTCTAAACACCAGTTAGGAGCACTGATAGTGCGGGTTACACAAACATTACAGAGAGCGTGTTCATGCATTCAAATATCTGAACGCTGCTGACAATGGCCTTTGATTAGCGGCACACATTTCCACAAAGGCAAAACTCTCTGGAGCAAGATCAGCTCACACAGTGCCTGCGTTTGAATGATTATGAAGCAGAACAACAAACCAGAACAGAAACAGACAGTAATTAACAGAGCAGACAACATGTGATGTTGATTGACAGGTGTGGCTGGGCACCTTCTGAATCTCTGGGTTAAGGATCTCCCTCGGGCCCTTTTCAAAACGATCCACGTTCATGGCACTGGAGTGCAAAAGGGTCATATGAGTGCAATGCAATTCAATCTATTGTGCATTTGTTTAGTGGCAAGCAGGATGCATTATAAACAGACTTACCTTAATATAGATTTGACCGATAGTGTTTTTGTTGGACTGTATGGAAGGCTGATTTTTAGAGTACCCTAAAAGAGAAGGACACATATTGCAAATTACACGAATATGAAGCCAAATGACATGGGATTACATGACAGTGAGCCAGAATTGCTGGAGGCTAAGAGACAGGGTTTTATAACTGAGACCTTGTTGTTTTTAGGAAAGTGACATTTAATACCGCGTCATTGTGCTATTCAGGGTCTTTTTAGGCATTTAGTCTTCACATGGTGGCCTTTGAGACAACAGAGCCAAACAATGTAGAGTCACTTCACGAAGAGGTCAATCTGTTATGTGAGTCACTGCACAGAGCAAAAGTGACGCGCACACATGCTGTTACCTGTCACTGGCTGACTCACCGTCTTGCGCCACAGGATGGCTCGATATTGTGGGACCCTCTGGTTGTTCTGGTCTGACAGAACCACAGACAGGAAGAAGGGATTCTTCTCTGCATCCGTCCCCATGTAGTTTTGATGAACTAATGATTGAAGGGAGAGTCACTGCTTTTTATTTTATTAGCTATTAAATGCACATTGCTGTTTGGTTTGAATGAGATGTACTTTATTGTTTCAAATACTTTTACAGATGTCAGATATGCACTGCTGATGAAAAAATGTTTCTTAACACAGCTGCATTTATCGAAAATGCTGTCATAAATTACTCACCCTCATGTCGTTCCTCATGTCATCTTCGGAACATAAATTACAATATTTCTGATGAAATCAGAGAGCTATCCGACTCTCCATAGAGGTCCAGAAACTTAATAAATACATTGGTAAAAAAGTCCATGTGACATCAGTGGCTCAACTTTAGTTTCGCGACGCTACGAGAATACTTTTTTGCATTAAGACAACAAAAATAACATAATTTAACCATTCATCTAAGAGTTACATCATCTGCTATTTTAGAGAGCATCACAACACGCACTTTCCCCTGAGCGTAAACAACACAGATTACGTTCATGTTCACTCTTTCCACCCAAACATAAAAACGTAGTTGACGTGTAAGAGTTGTTTAAGTAATCTCTAAAATGGCAGAAGACAAAGGGGACAAGAATGGTTGAGCAAATTGTTATTTTTGTTTTCTTTGCACAAAAAAAAAATTCTGTTGAGTTGAGCCACTGATGTCACATAGACCAATGTTTTTACTATGTTTTTGGACCTGGATCATTTAAGTGTTGCTCTCTATGGAGGGTCAGATAGCTCTCTGTTTTTATCGTATCTTAATTTGTGTTCCAAAGATTACGTGTTTGGAACGACATGAGAGTAAGTAAGTAATGACTAACCCTTAAATATTTGAGTGGAAACTTTGATGAATAGAAACTTTCACAACACAGCATTTATTAGAAAATGAAAGCATTAGTAACATTATAAATGTTTTTACTGTCATTTTGCGTGAATAATGTGTGCCATCTCTTACTGACCCTAAACATTTCAAAGGTAGTGTACAGGAAAACATTGGTCAGTGCATATAAATCCTTGCATGTAAAATGTTTTGGAGCGATTTTCTTTCCTGCCTTCTTGATGTGCTGCCTGTGCAATATTGCTGATAAATGGCACATTAAAGTGCTGTGACCATATGAACTGTCCTCTGAGACGTGACTGTGAAGATGACTGTTTATTTAGATCTATTCCTGGTGCATGAGAATAAGACGGAAAGGGGAAGGAAGGGATGGAAGCCTGCTGTTTGAGGAGAATATTTTGGACTGAAACAGAGCAGGTTTACAGACAGAAGACAAATGAACAGAGGCCGAAATCCAATTAGAAGACAAGATCTGGTCTGTCTCTGCATCTCCACCCTTCCTCTGAAGCATATTTGGTCTCTCTCCCCCTCTCATTCAATCACCCTCTCATTGAATGAAAGGTATTTGCAGTGATTTAAATCAAATAAAGAGACATAATGCAGCATCTGCCCCAAAACATGTGGGAACAACGGTGTTTGCTTCTGTGTGAGGAAGGGAGATAAAGAAAGACAAGAAAAAAAGAGTGAAGCAGCATATAGCTAGTAAATGGTATGGTAAAATGGAATTAGTTTTCAATTAACTCAAATTTCAACCCTACACTACTTTGACTATTCTCATATTCTCTCACTATGTGTATACAAGATAATTTGCAAATTTGTACGTGTGTGTGTGTGCACACTCTGTACTCAGTGGAATCCCACCTTTTCCCAGGAAGTACTTGAAGTACCATCTGGTGTGATACTCGGGGTTCTCCAAATGTACGTCGGTTCTCCTCCATGTTCCAGGTGTGTAGTCAGAGGCCTACAAAAAAAGTCCCCCAAGAATTTAACCAAGATCAGTTATATTTGTTTTTGTCCACCCTGCAACAACTTCATTGGCCCAACAAAAAATTGTATAGAAACATTTGTTTAGTATATAAATGTAACTTTATACATAAAATATAAAGTTTTCATTACAGTAAAAAAAAAAAAAAAGATTGTTAAATGACACGGATATATTTTCACTTCATAGTCACATTTTGACTGGAAAGTTATAGCATATAACGTAAATCATTACTGATTAATTTTTGAAAATATATATTTTTACTTGCATGCTCAAGACTTATACTTGCAAATTCAAGAAAATCTCTGTTTGCCAGCTAAATAATATTATCTTGGAGACAAACCAAGACAAATTATATGGTAAGAATACATCATCTTTTTCTATGTTGCCATCATCGATTTCTATGTTGCCTAAAATGTCTGGACTTTGGCTTTGTTATCCTATTGACATGCTCCATAGGGTTCCCATACGTTATATATTATTATTTCTGCATAGTTTGATCGTTCTCTGCAGGTATCACAGGCCATAATTGGTCAGTTGCACTCTGAAATTGTGAATTCAAAACATGCCCAATAGAAGAACTACCATATATTGCAAAATATATAAAGCTCATATCAGGTGGTTTTTCAGGCAATTCTAAAGAATTATATTTTACAAAACTGCAATGAAAAACAGGTATTTTTTGCATTTACAGATCACCTAATGTCTATGTAAAATTAACATTGCATTAACATTCTCTAATGTACCAAGAAATGCCTCTAAAGTATAAGGGGCTTTCCTTGCCATTACTGCTTGCATAACCCCTTATGTACACTGCACACGTCTGTGTCACATTACAGTCTGGACACAGCCACTCGATTTGATCGCAGCCACTCTAGTTATGATTATGTTCCAGAAGCGACTCCGCACTGCTTTGCTGGAGATACATGCCTACTGTATGTCTCTTTTTGAATAAAAAAATTACTAGTGCAGTGGCTTTGATATATTTTTAAACCTACCATCATCCGTTTTAGTCGCATAACATCGGTTATTGAAAACGCCATCATTTCACAATCAATTTTAATTTGATATTTATATAGCAAATATCTCAAAAGTTTTGTGTAAATCTGTGATGCAAACGCAGCCAATGCCTGCACTCTATTGGTCAAACTACTTTTCAGTCATTATCTTCAGCAACTATTTAAACAATCGGAAAACAAAGCCAAAACCCAGACATTTTGGGTCATTTAGAAATCCCAGCCAAGACATATCCATAAAAAGAGGTTTTGTAGTTGCCCTAAACATAGCATAGGTCACAAAATACAAACCTTTGTAGCCAAATGCTGAAAAATGCCACAGAGCAACACTGGCTCAAAAGGGCAGGTGGCAGATTTGTCAGCTTGCTGTAAACTCTAATACCTTTTTATTACTTTGTTGTAAGCCGCACAAATACATGGAAACACAAACATGTCCGTAATCAATTCCATCATGAACAAATTCCAACTGATATTTTCACGCTGACAAATTGTAAACAACTCAACATAAACAACAACCTCCCTATATACTCCCTATAAAGAACCCTAATCACTATGGTGGCAGTCCACCATAAATCATAAACAACCAATCAGAGTTCTGCTTTGGTAGGATAAAGCATTGGAGGTTGTCATAGCTGCAGTCTGGTGCTTGAAATGAAAAGGACAAGTGGTTGGGGGGAGAAAAGGAGAGCGAGAACACTGGGGCCTGATTGAATCACTTGGATCCGATTGTTGTTTTTGCTGATGCATGTGTGTTTCATTGAATACAGACATGCTAACAAAACACAAAAGCTGGCAGTTTTGATTTGATGCTCACTGCCAGATGAATACATTTATTCACTCTTCTTTCTTCATCCTTCCTCCCACTTCTTTTAATCTGTGCTCCTCTTCCTGTCCACCTTCACTTCTTACGCATGTATTTACACACATTGCATCGCCCCCGTGGAGAGTCAGTGCTGCACCGACTTGAACCCGCAGCCATCAGTATGCAAGCAAATTAAATCAAAACCTTGTTGAATCTCTCCATGCTCAAAAAACTTCAATAATTGCAGGGCTATTTAACCTCTATCTGCTTTCCGGTCTATTGCAATCCATTATATACAATAGACACACACACATTAACACAAGTATCACACACACACAAGTATGTTACCTCATCTATTGAACCGTTCTCCACTCTGAATCTTCCAGCTCTCTGTATGGCCCCGTCTGCATCACTGGAGATGAGCTAAAGAGAAAGACAAGACATGCTATGATTGTGAGACCACCTGCGTCATGTGGAAGACATCTTCACAATAGTTTCAAAAAGTCTATAAAATCATTCATTCGAGAATCTGGAATTGTAACTTTTTATATAATTCTAATATACTTACTACTGTTCACAAGTTTGGAGTCAGTAAGATTTTGCTGTTCTTTTGCATCAGTGCTTTTACTGAAGATTAAGCAGCATAACGTCTCAGTTATGTATGTAACACTCGTTCCCTAAAGGAGGGAATGGCGACTCAAGTCGATGACTGACGAATCGGGATCTCACGAGAGAGACCAATCTATTTGTAGTGTAACAAAACAAGCCAATGGGTATTTGCATGCACTAATTGCATCCAGTTGCAACTGATCACTGTATGAGTATAAGTGAGCAGCTGATGCATGCATCATTGCTGAGGAGTCAAGCTAGGACGATAGGACATGACTCTACACAGAGTAGGTCAATACTGCTGTTCCTCAAGCAACCCAACCAGTATGACTGGATGCCACTGGGGAAAGCGTGCCCTTCCACCGGAAGAGACACACTACAGAGTAGCCACCTACCAACAGGTTAAGTGGCCTTAGTAAGTGTTCTGTGGAATACACATATGGGATCCCAACACGGTCATTCATATGGATACTAGTCTGACAGTAGCTTTCAAGAATTCATTAGCTGAAAGGCCTGGTGCCAAATGTTCCGTCACATCTGGCCACTTAAAAAGGCATAAGGACACTGCAAGCTGACTCTGAACTGGGCCTCTGTGAACACAGGAAAAAAACTGTTCATTTATAGAACCTTGGAAAATGTGTTAGGAGTCATCCAGCCCGCAGATCTACAGATGTCTGCTAGTGAGGTGCCACAAGCCAGTGCCCAGGATGATGCAACACCTCTATTGGAGTGAGCACATAACCTGAGTGGGCAGGGCACACCTTGTGCTTCATAAGACAAGGTGATGGCATCCACTATCCAGTGGGCCATACTATGCTTGGACACAGCCTTCCTTTCTGCTGCCCTTCGTAAAAGACAAAGATCTGTTCTGAGTTCTATCCACATACTGTTTGAATGCACGTACAGGACAGAGCAATGCTAGGGCTGGTTTGCCTCCTCCTGGGGTGCTTGCACTTTCACCACCTGATCCCTAGGGAGTGGTAAGAACCTTTGGCACATAGCTGGGTTGGGCTCTCAGTATTGCACTGGACTTAGCTGGCCCAAACTCAAGGCACTGTTCATTGACCGAAAATGCCTGCAGGTCCCCCACCCGGTTGATCGAGGCCAATGCAGTCAGGACTAGTGTTTTCATTAACCTCCTGGTCCCCCTAAGAAACCTGATGACCAGATCGTGCTTCCCAACAGATCTTCCCTCTATGGGGTTGTGATTGTTGGAAATAGCAACAATGTAAACCTTAAGGGTGGAAGGGGAAAGCCTATGCTCCAACTCTTGCTGCAAGAACCAAAGCATGGCTCTGATTGAGCACTTCTGAGGGTCCTCACTGTGAGAGGAAGACAATTCGGCGAACAGGTTCCACTTCCACTTCAGGTTCTTCCTCTTGAGACATCGCATGACCTAGAGACTGTGCTGTCACCTTCATCTCTCGAAGCACAAGGTCCATTGCAGCACAAAGTTCATGTAGAACTTCCAGGTCATGGCTACCCTTGTGCAGATCTCTCTGGGCTTTGGCCTCTTAAACCTACAGCAACGCCATGGTGTGAAGGGAAGAGGCCACCAGTTATACCTGACGAGTACTTACAAGCCCGTGAGCGGAGATACGGGTCACCGTGCTGAGTGGCAGCGGCCGAAGGGGGGCGCTGAGAACTAGCACGACCCCTACCGAGAAACCACTCATGTGGCCTTGAAGGATTGGGATGCAGCGGAGGATTCCACATAAGCCCGACCTTCTTGGCGGCCTGGGAAAGCATAACCATCATCTCTGGGTCTGGCTCAGGCAATGCTACCACACCAGAAGGGGGCAACACAGCCGAGTCGTCATCCCCGGAGAGAGAGGACTCGCCGTCTGATGTGTGCGATTGACATCTGGTAATCAGGAGGAGCACCGAAGGAAACGACCAGTACACTCTGTCCTGCAGAGGGCCCACCCCACTCCAACGGCAACTCCACTGCACACTCCTGGAGTGGCTGTCTGCACGGCAAGATGATCCTCGTGAGACCGTGACCACCACTGTAACACCCGCACTCGTTCTGTCAGCTTGCTCTAAGAGAATGACTGGTAGTGATGCACCAATGCTCTGCTCTGAAGCGAAAGGATAAATGATGCATGCACCAACTGCTCACTAATACTCACACAGTGATCAGTTGCAGCTGGATTCAATCAGTGCATGCCATGTGCCCACATAAATTACATAAAAACACTTCTTAAACCACTGGCTGATGTGTAGTAACAGAATAATCCACTTATTCCCTTTTCGCTTTAGTTAAATATCATTCCCTGCTTTGTTGGATTTAATTAGCCATCTCAAAATTTTGACACTGATAACGGCATCTATTGTGCATATATTTCATGTTTTTTCCAAATTCTAAAATTAAAATAGTCTTTTAATTACTTTTTTGGTGAACTTTAGGCCCCACTGTCTTTTTCTCTCTTTCATTCATTTTTGGATGAGTCTCTTTATTAAACTGTCTTCAGTTCTCAAACAAATAATTAAGCCACATCTAAGAGCTCTGAGAGTGCTGTAGAGATGCTCATAAAAAGACACGAGACAAGGCAACATAGCTGGACTGCTGTGACATACACTCAACACAGTTACACACAGATGACTTTGTTTACATGAAAACCCTTAAATATGAATGCAAAGCAGCTGCACACACAATCTAATTACACCCAAGTGATCCCTGTGAGACTGATCTGTGTGCAGCATTGATCACTTCATCTGTGCACACATACTACGTATTTGTAAGAGAAGTAGTTCTAGTAAAAATCTATATGCTCAGATATTGTGTGTGTGTGTATGTGGGACAATCACTTGCACCTGACACGATGTAATCTGGTCTTTGCAGTAAAATTGCAACATCCCCCCAGATGGAACAATGCTGGTTGCTAGGCAACACAACACAGAACCTCTCCCATTTCCTTTTTCTTCAGTCACCTTGTTTTCCTCCTCACATTTCTCCCACCTTTCTTCTCCACCTGTTGGCCTGCCTCCCTTTCTCTTCTCTCTTTTCTGTATCTGGCAGACCAAACTGCTAAAAACAGACTGCAGCTGCACTGCAGCTAGAGAGAAACTGGCTATAAGAGTTTGAGATTGTCGTTGTATGTATTTGAGTGTGTGTGTATGTGTGTGGCAGATGGTGTGCCTTGGCCTCAGAATGCCAAAAGTCCAGGCAGAACATTCTAGATTCTCTTGCACTCACACTAATCACTTAATACGTGATAATACCGAAGTGGAAAAAAGAGTTAGTTTATATTAATTTAAGAAAGTATTAATGAAGAAAACAAACAAATTATTTTCTTTAAATATCTTAACATGATGCTTCTGTTCTCCTGATTAATTATATGTATTAGTATTGAATAGTGGTGTAGGTAGGTGAGTATTGTGGTTAACACTGACATTGTGTAGTTATTAAAGGGCTATGAAATGCCACAGTTTTTTAACTGTTCTCTGAGATCCACTTATAATGTTATCAAGATTGTTACATCAAAAGCATCATAATATTTAGAAGTAATAGGCTATTTTTTATCCTGTTTTAACCCCTCTCACCAGAACACTGTTTTTGAATAAGGCTGGCAGACATTAGACTTGGAAGAAAATGCTATGATTGGCTAACAGTGTATGTTTGACAGCCTACATACAGATTTGTGTGTTGCGAGTCTTGCGAGGTTACTGTCATTTCAATATAGTCAGTGTTTCTGAAAATCCTGCTTATATTGTGTCTTGTTTATAAATGAATTTATCGCAAAATGACCAAGTTCTTACTGATGTGATCTGGAACTGAAAATGTTGAAAGGCAATGCAACGACTGCCAACCCCCCCATATTTATTTATTTCTGTTTTTTTTTTTTTTTACAACTATTTTATTAAAAAATATTTCTGCAATATCTGAACTCACTGAAAAAAATAAAGCCTTTATTATTTGACACACAATTAAGTGTACACTAACTGCAAAGTAGTGGTACAGTAGGTAAATTGTTAAAAATGTTTTGTGGATGAATTTCTTCATGTTCGAAAATGGATGCAGGGGATCAAAACCCTTGAGACAACTCAATATTTGCTCATGACACATGCCTGTGATGCACAGCATCCTCTCTAATGGACTTACACACCCCAGGAATCTACTTTAAGCACACAGAGACACACGTGTCTCATAAGGTTTTTTTCTTTCGCCCAGTGACATTTTGACGTGCTATTAAGGTGTTTTGATAAATGCCATGAGGTTAATGATAGCAGGACCATCTTCAAAACTCAAGCAAAAGTTCAAAACACACACACAAATATCAGAGAAGCATATGAGAGAGTACAAGAAAGAGAGAGCACAAGATAATCAATGCTATTGTGCCTGGGATGTAAGATTGATCTTTTTAGAGCTTATATATGTGTTCTCATGCCCCACACAATAGAGCGAGAGAGACGGATGAGATGAGGAAAGAATATGGAGAGAGACACAAATGGAAAAAGCAAAGCATTTGAATCTGAGAGAAAAACAAAAGAAAACATTTCCATAATCTAAATCAGTTCTGTGGAATGGAGCTTTGGATGAACTGTGAAACACAGAACAGGTTTATACAATGCGACCATGAAACAAAGGCCTGCAATTACCATAAATTTATCACCAGTCGTTTCAGTGTTTGGAAGGGGCAGGACATTAATCACTGCAAGTTTTGTCCTACTTAAACTTTAGTTTTTGCAAATTAAAACAATTTAATATAAAACAGATTCAAATAAAAAAGTGTAAACCCAGTTTGGCCAACCTAAGTTGGAATATTAAGTTAGGCTCATTGGAAAAACATGCCTCTAACTACATGTTTTGGATAACTCCAAAATCAAACCAAAATCAAACCTATTAACAGTTTCCAGCTGAAATGTCTCAATGGACATTTCATTTCTAAATTGCCACATTATGAATAACAATGTTTCATTTAACTGTGAAATATTTAAGAACCAACGTAATATTTTTCTGGCAAATTTGTGCAATGAGCCTGGTTTAGCCATCCCCCTGGTCGAAAAAAAAAAAACAAAACATCCCCTCCTTAAAACTACCATACCCCCTTACCATCCCCTTTGAATTATTCATTACGTAATTACGTAAAACTTATCCTGCCCATGACATCTTAAAATTCTTTATTTGTGATCATTTACGAACTAAATAACAACGATTGACCAATTAGATCTCTTTAACTGTGGACAAGCTGCTGATGTTTTTTTTTTTTTTTTCATTTTTTGCAAAAAGTGGCTTAAATTATTTAAAAAGAAGACAACAGAAGGCATAATTTAGTTTTTCTTGATTTAGAGTACTGTAACAAAGGGGACGGACAAGGGCAGATCCATTTGCAATCTTTTACAGGCGGGATCGAGAACACGGCAAACATAACATATTCATAACAATCAAGGTGCCATCACAAAAACACATTAGGTAAAATATTGTTTAATTATTAAGATTGAGCAAAAAGGGGCAAAAATTATAAATAGTAGTTCATTTAATTTTCATTAACTTTCACTTTCATTTCCCTAAAGTTTTTTTTACAATTCAACCACTGCATGTAGCTATGGATAAATGCCAGAGGAGCTGCTTTGTGTGCCCTTTTTATGAGGGGAGGACATTTTAAAGTTTAAGGGGCACAGGCTGTAGCAGTCACATCAAACAAGCGACATTTTGTGCAGTTGTATTTTTCTGTGTGTGTGTGTGTGTGTGTGTGTTCCTTGTGTGTTGTCTTTCTCTAAAGCTGTATAAAACACACACATACCAGTGTATGGAAGTAACTAACTAAAATTAACTGGGAAATGGTTCATATAAATAAACCAATGTATGTTTTTTTGTTTTTTAGGTATACTACTCTGGTATACTTAAAGTCTGCTAAATTACAAAAAACAAATGTGTGCACTTTATTTTATTTTCGATTGTGCTAAAGTGGAAGTATTGCTTGTATACTTTAAGTACACTTTAAAAATCTTGCATTTAATGACAGATATTATTCAAAGATTCTTATCAGTAGTGACATTAAAACTTCAACACAGTTTAGACTTAATATTATGTTACATAAGAAGTTCTCCAAATAAAGTTGAAAATATGTTAATAGATTTGAACTGTACTAGGTATGAAATGAACATATTTTAAATGTATTACTTTTTTTTACTAGGGTAGTATAATTAATTTGTTTCTAACTTGGCAAGCTAGTTTCAAAGTATCCAACACTGTCTGCATAATTCGCATTCATAAACTTGTCCACCAAAGCGGAATAAACATTTACATTTCTTAAAAAGAAAAAAGCAAAGGAAAGGTAGGAGAAGTGATATAACTGGTTTTAGTTATATTTAACAAAACAAAGGATTTCCCTCAATAACACACACCCCCACATACTGCAAATGAACAAATCATACTGACTTGATTTATATAAGTGCGCTGTTCTTTCCCACGCAAGGCATTTCTCACCAGAACTACACACAAGTTTTTTACAAGTGGTCTGAACTCTCAGATAACTTCCAGACTCGCAAATTAAAAAATGAATGTCTTCAGCATTGCTGAATTGTGTCCCATCCCATGTGCCATCTTTCGAGCAGTCTTGTGAAAGTGACCCACCCACAGTATTGGACGGAGTGAGTGTGAGTCACTCTCGATGCCTCGTATGATAGAGCTGCAGGCAACATGTTCCACTGAGCCCAACATGCTAATTTTACACACCGTAGTCACTCTGCAGCCAACCCTCCCTCTGCTCAGCATATGTGTGGGGTTCGAAGGCATTTGGACCTGCTTTGAATCAAATCATTATAATAAGTGACGAAGATGCATATTGGGGGATGTGTATGTGTCATCATACAGCATTTTTACAAATTTTAATATAGTCAGAGGGAGGCCCTCACGACAATTCAAGTTCAATTCTCCAGTCAGCTGTGTCATTTTATCAAAGTAAGTTAATTCAAACAGTAACCTCTCAAATTCAGAAGTCATCTTCAAGGGCTGTTTGTATTTATAATAAAGAAATACACTTATATTCAGGAACAGAAATCCACAGCCAGAAGCGCTTGTTGAAAAGGAAGGTATTTTAGTATTTGTGTACACCAGAACATAGTGTCTGTGGAATAACATGTCTATACTTAATTTGTTGTGAAACTTAGGCCCGGTTTCACGAATGGGTGAAAAGCTTAAGCCAGGACTAGGCATTAGTTAAATTAAGATATTTAAGCAACTTTTACAAAAATGCCTTATAAGAAAATATTACAGGTATGCATCTTAACACAAAACAACGACACTGACATGTGTCTGAGACCGCTCAAACATACAATTTAGTCTGACTAGCTTAAGCCTTGTCTGTGAAACTGGGGGTTAAAGTACTAACACATTTAAATTCACTCTAAAATATTTTTGTTCATTTAAATAATGTAAGAATGGCTAACAATCAACCAGAGCCCAAGAAGAAGAAAATCTTCATGTGACCTTTTTTTAATTCATAAAGGTGCTTTTATACTAGCATTTTTGGTTTGCACCTGGGTTCGGTTGACATCAGAAATATAATGGTGAGAGACTAAAGCCCTATTCGTACTGGACTAGTTTTCTAAAATATGTTTGAGTTTCGATTGTTATCACCTGATGTCCTCGATTTTTATGTACCATTTTGGACGGGAATAACATCTCCGTGTTTATTACAGAGGTGGGCGTGTCTGTTTTGTACATCCTGGCATCACAGAGATCACACGCTCTGTATGCGTGCATTGCTACAGTCATTCAGATTGATTACAATAAGTGTAATCACAAATACCATGGTGAAGCTAAATGTCTAGTACAGAAAAAAACATGTTAATTGTGGTTACTTTATTTGAACTATTATGTTTTTATTTGTTGTAGGGGTGGCACGGTTCACAAAACCCACGGTTCGGTTTGTATCATGGTTTTAGGGTCACGGTTTTCATGCACCGAACCAAGACAAGCGTAACGAACAGTTCGTTTTTTTTTTTTCATGAACTGTGCCACCCTTAATTTGTAGTAAACACGTTCATTTTGATAATTAAAAAATATGTAACCAAGTGTAGAAATGAACGTGAGTAATCTTTCCTGATACTGACATTACAATAGTCAGTCTATATATAGGCATATCTGGCTCTTTATTTGTGTTTATTTATATTTTTCTATGACAAAATATATCAAACGTGGGTGCGGTAAGAGCATCTACGGAATATCGCGCTGGCCAAAACACACAAGGAAACACGTTGTAAAAACAATATCACTGGCAATCCTCAACATCGCATTCGTACGGGATTAGTTTTCTCAGAGGACCACTGAGTTTGCTGAAAAACAGTAGGTAATTTGCTCTGGAATCGTCACAGAGGTTGTGAGAGAAAAACACAGACATGGCAGATTCGGATAGGATTAAAATCACCAAGTACGTCTGTGAAACAAAAGTTTCTCTAATCACCCCCTGTAAAACTAGTCCCGTCCGAATAGGGCTTAAGACAGAGAATTTGAATGAGGATTACTGAGGACATTGAAGAGCACATGGTTGGAGAAAAAGTGATGAAATAAAAGGGGCACAATTAGGCTAAGCGTTGCTCTGCGTCTCTCACTCCATATCCGATTTCTCTTCCTCAAGATTTCACGAACACATCTTCCGCTTGTGTGTCGGTGGGCACAGTGGGTTAGCTGTGTTCTCTCGATCTTTGATGTTATCGGCTTTCACATACTGCAGCTGAACAAGTACAGCTGTCCTGTCATAGACTTCAGTGATGCTGCTCTGATGATGACAAAGCATTTTCATCTGCTCTCTTTGAAACACTTCATCTCATGCTCCTGAGATGAATCATACTGATTCCTGACCAGGCTCGATGCAACAAGCAATAAAGGCACTAATATGTTATTCCCATTTTTGTCCCTAAAAGCCTAATAAATTAACATATTTTATCACCCAGATTGATTTTATTCCTGGTATAGCACCTGTTTATTGTTATGCTTTTCAGCTATGCAGTAATGTCTTTTGTGAGTGTGACAGAAGCAACTTTTTAAAAGAACGAATTCACATCTGATTGGCTGCAATTTTGCTGCATTGAACAGCATTTTCACTATGGATGTGAACTGAAAAACTGCTTGTTGCTGGAATCAGGGCCGTAAACACCACATACCAATTATAAGGAACAATATTTAGGTTGTCTGCCAGTGTTCTGAAAGCAGTTGTAAATGTCAAATTGATTGAAATAGCCAATCACATCAAAAACTGGCTTTTCTTTTCACAGAAGCCAAGTGCAAATTCCAGAGTGAACAATAAATCAGTGTGAATAGCTTAACATTTAATATTTTAATATTTGTTTATATCATTTTATACGGAAAAAAAGCATATATCTATCTATCTATATATATATATATATATATATATATATATATATATATATTATCATCAACACCAATAACCATTGATTCAAGCTATTTATAATATAATTTGTAATGGTCACACTTCCAATTCTCACTGTTAACAAACCATTTAACTATGACTCAATAAATTCCTAATTTGCTGATTAGTTAGTAAGATAATTGTTAAGTTTCGGTATTGACAGGATTAGAGATGTAGAATATGCAAAATATGTACTTAATAAGTACTAATAAATAGCCATGTTAATTAAAGGCATGCTAATAAGCAACTAGTTTATACTGAGTTTATACTGAGGTTTCTATAAATAAAGTGTTGCGTACATGTCAGTGAATGTGAAAGACACGAAACTTTAACAGAAACATTTTTGCACATTATGAATATGATCAAACATGAATGCGGGCATATTTTAAAATAAAATGTCCATTACATTTGTAACACCACTTAACTCACTAACCAAAAAAAAAGGTTTGTAATATGTCTGGGATATGGTTACAGCCTTTGGTTGGAATCTTATATTTTTGGGATTCATTAAATAAATGCTGGCTTTGATCTTTTCATCCATACTGTATTTCTACAATCTAAAATACTTTACATTCTTTATCAACAACAGAGAAGTCATCAAATGCAGCACATTCTGCTTTCCAACACAGATGCACTGGCTGTTGATCTGTGATCAGGTCTGATGTTTTCTATGATTATAGGGTATGGAATCAGTTTCTAGATAATGTCTTACTACTTCTAGAAATGTTTTTAGTATATAATGGCTTCTAAACAACAGTCATGTTTCCATAAGGCCATCATACAGTAATGAGAGGATGGAGCACTTGGGAAGCTTTTAACTCAAAAACCTCACATAGACACACATGCATTACATTCTTCAGCACTTAGATACACACTTTGCACTTAGAGGTCATAAAATCACCTATAAGAGGATCCTTGCAGCTAATGCACTTATATAAACCAACCAAACCATACAGCAACTCAGCCATGCATGTAGATATTACATCTATAACATCAAGAGCATACACATTTCTTAATCATTTGGTCCTGAGGTTTCAGCCTTTGAAAAATATGTGCCTATAAACATGCACTATTATTCCAAATCTGTGTGAAGTCTGGATGGCTGTCTACTTTGTGTATGTTTGATCAGTGTAATTATATAACAATGTAACAAAGGTGGTCAGTACTGCTATTTTTCTCTCATGATGATTACGCTATTAAATGCAAAAAAACACACATGGAAAAAAAAAGAGCTGGCTCACATTCGCCTAGCAATTCGAATCTTTCTCTGTTATGGATACTCGTCACAAAGTAACATATTTGCATAATGTGCGCCCACGTTCTACGTCGCAAACAACTTGCCCCGCCCACAAACAACTTGCCCCGCCCACAAACAGTACAATTTCCACGTGGATTACGTCATGTCAATAAGACTGTATCCTGCGCTGTCATTCAGTTATGGCAATGGGCGTTTCGTTTTCTGACAGACGCTGTAGCGGTCGACCAATCATAAAGGACTGTGCGATCTGACCAATCACAGCAGGGGAAGGAGGGGTTTAGACAGACTGATTCTTCTGTCTCTGTTCAGAACTGTTTCACACGAGTCGTTTACGAATCATATAGTAATGGGGTAAAACGAAATCTATTTTTTGGAGAAAACTAAAGTGTTTTTGACCTTGTATACATGTAAACCTGTTTTAAGAGACTCATAAAGCAATATTAGCAACCTTTAAAATGGCATAATAGGAGCACTTTATGCACAACTTCATAAAAAAGAGTGAAATGTGAATTTAACAGTAACCTCAGCCTGGTTTAAAAAGAGCAACATAGATTAAAATAAATAAATAAATAAATAAAAAATGGAAAAATCAAACATATAACATAAAAGTAAATGTGCGTTGTATGCCACATTTTTAACAAAATTATTCTTGTATATTTCTTGTTTTAAATTTACAACAAATATATAAGAGAGGGGGAAGCAATCAGATAGCCATTACCGCAAAATAAACCCCAACAGAGAGAAGAGGACACCGGCGTGAAACATATTACACGGCTACTTACTAACTAAATGGACATGAAATATTGATTCGAGCAGAAATTATTTTATTATGTTAGACGAAAGAGAATGCTGAGTGTCCAGGATTGACCTTTCCTTGTTTATTTATGTGGTAAAAACTTATGAATAATTATGTAAATTATTCTGTAGATGGATGCTTACAAAAATAAAGATGTGGTCATGAAATTGATTTGAAATATTGATTTGAGATGCTTTGTAGAAAATGTAGAAAAACAAAGCACATCATAGAGGCGTTAGTTATACTGCGTTTCCCTGGACAACGGACGTTATTCAGAAATATCCGACTAGCGAATGCCATGATGGACCAATCAGAATCAATCACCTCAGAGCACCATGCAGGTACTCATATGAAACAGGCAATTACAAGATTACATTGATTTTTTTAAAATCTTTTATTCAAATAAAGTACATTCTATAAAACAATTACACTATCATGTAAATAATATAATTTGTACAAAAAAATCATTTTCCTTATTGGTCTCAGACTTTTTGACACCACAATAGCTTTAGATACCCAAGAACAATGGCACATTGAGTAACAAATGCCCTTCACACATGCAGTCATATACACACATTTATATTCTCCATCTGTCGTCTATGATAATGGATGTGGTTTTGTGACATGGTGCTATCTGACACAAGGTCACCCATTTCTTTCTACCCACAAACCTCCTGTGTGTTCCAAATAGGAAGTAACATCTAGTGTGGTATTAAGCCACTTCCTCCGAGCAATAACTATCTGGGAGAGACAGACACCATTGTATGAAACACACCCTCACCCACTCAATACAATACATGTGTTTGGCCAGGCAAAACACTCTCAATCATATAAATGCTGCTGTTGAACCTACTGCAAAATTTATTTACGAAGACATATAAAGCTCATTGATAAAACAGACATGTATATAAAAACTGTAACAGAAATACATAGCTACTCCCTTCCCTGAAGTGCACTTGCATAAAAAAAAACAGATTGGAAAAAAGAAGAAAGGGGATATGTAAAAATATGAATAGAAAAGCAAAAATATGCCAGTCCTCACCAGTTCAACAGATCCATAGTGTTTCCGGCTGAACTCTCCTCTCCGGCACCCAAGATCCTCTGACGCTGAGCTGCAAAACAGAGCATATAACCATTAAAACTAATTTCATAAAGGCACACAATACGTTTAACAATGCATATCTTTTTCTCATCTTGGAATATTTGTATATTTTATGATTTGAAGTCATTCGTATTGCTAATGCGATTGCCAATTGGGAAATTCTCTGAGCATAAAGAAAGTGTATTTTAGCTTCAATACCAGAAACCTGGGTTCCAAAAATCAGTAGCCCCGCCCACTCAAATCCCTGTGATGTCACAGCCTGACACTTTCCGCGTGAAGAAGTTTTAGATTATTAGAGCAAGAACCACATGCTCAGTGACTCAGCAGACAACTAGACATCATACATCTTTCCAAAAAAACTCAAAGAGGATCTCTCTCATTAAAACGTCTCACATCAAGAGCTTAATGGCACTAAAGGCGTGTAATTTCTGTGCTACTAACATGTCCAAATAAAATGGCAAATGTTTCAAACAGGTTATACTCCCCACCAGGGCTCAACAATAAGGATGCATGACCCACTAGATGCAACTATCCACTTTCCCTGTTGAGTCAATGCAAGTGAAAAAATAAAATAAAATGTTTACATGCCATGCCAAGTGTGAGCATCGAATTTTGTTGAGTGAATTTAAAAGTGTTTTGCATTTTCAGCTGGTATTACGAAGAGGAATATGCATAGCATAAACAAGTATAACCAATTTTAAAAATACATGATTTTAAAATATTTTTTATTCTAAGAATTTGGGCCCTTTCCTCTTGGGCCCTTTTCACTGACCAGGCAAACACGAAGTCCCACCCTCAACCTGTAATCCATTGGTTGAGCCAGTGTTGCTATGTTGCAATGCTTAAACCAAAAAAAGCAGTGCCAACCTACAGTGTTTACTTTTCAGGGGCATCAACCTACGAATGGCTTGCTTATGATATATTAAACTGGTATATGAAAAAAGTATTTCAACTTTAATAAAAACAAAAACATCAACTTAATAATGCTGCTGTTTTAGTCAGCTACATGTGATTGTTGAAGACAACAACTCTTCTGAGGTTTACACAATTTATATGCTGAGCCACAAGAACGCTTACATATAGCCATTTCACTTCAAGTGCAATGTAAATTGTGCATGTGAGCAACCTCATTTCCTGTGTGAGGGCTATCATTATGTTTCCATTAGTGCAGAATGTCCTTACTGGCAACAGAAGTGATACTGCACATCATGCATGTATATATTGCATGCTGATTTATAAGCAGAAAGAGTCTGCAGACTTTGTTTCCATTTTGTAAAGGATCTTTATAAATGTGATAAAATGTGTTTAACGCTCCTCTTATTTAAAGATGTAAGTGATACATAATAAGCCAAAATATATTTATAAATTAAATATAAAGTTTTTCACGTGCAGACCCTGTGTGGGCATGATAATGTGCAATATGTTTTTGATTCAGTGTGCAAGAATTCTTGGTTTATTCATGTAGCTATAGAAGTTTAAACATGACTCATTTCCTACGCGCTCCTGCTATGCACCATGAAATGCTATCAGATGGGGGAAGGGAGATGGTTAATTGAAAGATTGAAAAAAAATGAAATGAGATAAAAGGTCGACTTCAGAAATGGCCGCATAATCCTGTCAGATTGACCCACTGATGATTACAGTTAGTTAGTTACAGAACCACATCTTATTTGAGCATTTAAAGACAAAATGCACAAGTGATTTGCAAACAGGACAGGGATGGAAATGAGTGGCTCATCATTAGATGATTTACTGTGGCACGGGGCTGAAAGAAACCTGCTTCAAATTTAGAAACACTACCCCTGGAGGAGAAAACAATTAACAGCTCAGGACATAAAGACGTCTTAAGATGCAGAACGGCTTATTGTTTCACTCTTATCTTCAAAAAAACCTTTGATTGTTGCTCGTGATTGAATGGTTCCATAACAATTCATTTCCCAGAAATGTTATATTTTTGTGGAAATTTTAATGATTAAGATAATAATAGTGCACCGGCAGATGACTGTGCTTGTGATTATGATAATGACGACAGCAACAGCATTACATAATTAGCATAGCCATTACCCTCTGGTAATACTACGAAACAAAATACGGTCAAGTTTGTTCACAGTAATCACTCAGCTGGTTATGCATCTGCGATAATAATTTTGTGATAATGATCTGGCATTATATCATTTTTCCAATGATGCAAAGCTCGACGCCTCAGACGTTTGCCACATGGGCGAAGAAAAGGTTACAAGTGAAGCTGCCGCTTTAGACGTTAGAGTTAGAGTTCCAACTTTCTCATTATGTGCCAACTCTGCTTTAGAAAAAAAACACAGCACTGTTAAAACAGATTAATATAATTAAGCCAACACTGCAGCAGGAAGCCTGGGAACTTCTTTTGAGAATATGTGTGATAAAAATGGATAACAAAGACAAACACATATAAGGACATTTGAAAATCACTTATTTTAACTGTAAAATAGCACACAGCTGAAACACAACTTTTTTTTCTGGGATGTGTGATAATAATTCAATAGCAAGCTATCTGTAATACGAGCATGAGTCTGTATTTTTATGAATTGAATGGATGGTAATAGTAGACTATAGCCTGTACATTTTTACCTCAAAAATGTCAGAGGTCAGGAGTTCGAAATGGCTTATGTTTTCCACTGTTGATGATGTGATGACACATGATATGTCATGTAGTATACCTGGCTTTGTTTCTTAAAAATACTATTACAGTAAATATGTGTGATATGCTTCTGTTGGGACACGTCAGCACTCATTGGATGGAAGGCTACATTATGTTGACATGTAAATAATTGGTGAGTGACATCACGCACACCTCAAATTACCGTGGTGCTGAAGAAAACCTCCTATGATTGTGGATACCTCACCGTCACAACATTTTACCATTTTACCATGACCACAAACCGTCTAAAAATGAACACAGAACCACTTTTCCTTCATATTTTAATCCGAGGAAACATCATGTTTACTGTGACGCCAGTCTCTGTACAGTGGCGCATGGATGTCCACTCTACCGAGAGACACTCACATGAATAATTTACAGATTTTCCGTACTAGTATATCCCACTACTACACAGTGGGAAAGTCTGTCTTAGCAGGATTGCGTCCTAAAGGCTGTAAGACAAAGCAGCTAAGTATTTTTCCCTTTCCTACCTGAATTTAATGTACTTAAGATGCAAAGACTTGTGGACTCTGTATATGACTGCGGTGCTGAAGGGAAACGAGCGCAGCTTCTTAAAGAGACGCTTCAGCCAAAAATTAATATCCTGTCAATCAAAACAGGCCCGTGTTGTTTTAGACTTCAAAACACAAATAGAGACGTTACACAAACCACCACCGACCTTTAGTGCATATTTCCCTAAAATGAAAGTGAATGGTGACTGAGACAGACATTCTGCTTTACATCTGACATAAACGACGAAAGTCATACAGGGTTTCTATTGCAGCCTAATAATACGAGGGTGAGTAAATTATTAGTACATTTTGGAGTGGGGGTCGGGGATTCCTTTTTAATATCACTAGACCAATTAAACAAACAGACACGCAAACATTTAGGAAAATTAAAATGTAAGGTTTGAATTCCTGTTTGTAAAATGTACAGGAAAAATGTATGTTTTAAGTGCTTATTTCCAATATCCGCATTCAATATGTTGATTGATCACTCCGGGGAGGGTGCAGCTTGTTGCACGTTCAAATGAGATGCAAGTCTATAACCCCTGATACTGCTGCAATATGACTGTCAGAATAACCTCCACAAGACAAACACCTGATTGTATCTCAGTATAAATATAAATATCTCTATGTATATACAGGAACTGAATGCTTTACCGTTGGTTGAAACTCAACAGTTTGTTCGCTGCGGGGTCTGCACCGCTCATGGCCCCATGCGATGTTATTCTCTCCCGCAGTCCAAGTTCTTCTGTCCCTCGCCTTTTTTCTTAGTCTTCTCTTTCAAAGAGACAGATCAGTAAGCGTCATTTTCCCTACAGCTGCTCGTGCTGCTGTATCCCTTCATTGTGATGCTTTTTAGTACCGGTAGCACGTTTCTGCTGGTCCCTTTCTTACTGCACCTGATGGTCGCAGTGGTGAGTTTCATATGGACACACAGGACACACCTCGCGCGTAACTGAACAGTCAAGAAGCAGATTCTCGTTGACTGGAGTCCCCTTACGGCCGCGCGCTGTGCTCGTGACCGAGAGAGTCAGGTGGGGAGCTTGTTAACCGCAAATTCTCTATCTATGTGTGTGTGTCAGTGTTTGCGTTGCCAAATCAATAGACCAATAGCAAAATGATAAAAGACGAGAAGGAAAGACACCAAATTAAAGCTATAAAGCCAAATAACTGCAACATAACACTACAACGCGTATTACAAGACGAGTCATTCTTCATATATATATACTGCACGGTTTTTCCAGTGTACAAACACAAAATGCAACATAACAGTACAATGTCAGTTATAAGACATAGTGTTGTTTGTACACTGCAAAACGCGCGCACACACACACACACACTCACTCTGTCTATCTTACACATACAAAAGCACTTGGTGAAATATTTTTATTGGAATATTTAATTGCCTTAGTGGCAAAGTGATTTAAAGGGTGAAAGATTATTATTAATTGAATGCATTCACTGAAATACTGAGCATCTTTTTATTACGGCAATTTCCTTCCATGTCTGTTAGTTTTGCTGTCAGCATCATTTTTTAAGGCATTTACAGTCACTGCCTATGGTGTGTTGAACAGTGTGTAACGCTACCCGAGATCATCCGGCTGTAGAACCAGACAGCTTCTCATTAAGATGCTCGTTTACATTAGAAAGATTTAGGCGTGCATGATTTTTTTAATAATGTCACAACTGGTGACTGTGAAGTACAGCTGCTTCATCATGGCAAAGGAATAACAGTCTTTACCAGATCTGTATGCAAACACATTACTTTATGAGGAGAGTCCATGCAAATGAGGATAACCATAATTTCCACTGAAAAAAGCATTAGCCATATGTGTTTGCATGCATGTGCATGTGTGTGTTTCGCCATCTATCTTCAAGGACGCTTTCCGTTGTTACTTTTTACACGCGCAGCGCGAGTGTACTTGAAAAAATTTCGACGCGCTCGCAATGCACATTTACCATTTAATACGATACAATTCACAACGACGGTAAGAAAAATACCCCACCATATTTTATTAAAAGAATAGCTCTGTATAATTCATACATGACAAATAGCTGAAAA
>JAUYWG010000038.1:8333060-8344797 GCA_034779775.1 Enteromius afrohamiltoni
ACACGTGAAGTACGCGTGAAATACACATATTTGACGCGTTAAATTTCGCGTGTATTTGGCCCTCTTGGCTTTCCATACAAGTATACACGTGTGTTATCTGTCGCGCTTGTCAGTCTCGTCGCCAAATGATACATTTCGAGCGCCATACTGAGTGAGCCGTCATCAGAACGAGACGCAGAGACAAGCAAGACTCCTAAGAGATTGAGGTGTATTGTTGTTGAATGTATTAATGAACAGAGCAGTAGTGATTTACTCCTGACATCTGAGTAATTGAAGCCGCAGAAGATTAACATTACGTTTGGTTCTGAAGGGAAACGCCCCCTTGATCAACAGAAATGCGTTTATGTTTGCAAGAATCATTTATGATCCAGCCTCACCTACAGAAGCAACCAGTATAATGTCTTTTAATTAATCTTTGCAAATTGTATTTCCTAATAATGAGCTAGTTAGCAAGTTTCACTATGAATATGTCTAAGAAGAGTGAAGATTTAAAGGGGAAGTACACAGAACAGAGCGATATTTAAAGAGCTGTTTTTGACAGGGTAAAATTAGCATTTTTTAACACTATCTTTGAGAAATTTTGAAACAAACTATATTACAAACTTTCCATTAAGCTAATATAATCATATTAGCTTGTGGAAAACAGGTTTGTATGACCCGTAATAATGTGTCAAAGCCTTAAGACTGGCTTTTGTTCAAAATCCAAAGACTTTGAGACATTTGCGACTTCTAGTCAAACAGAGGAAATTTAAAAAATTTAACACAGCACAGAGATTAGGCCAGTCAGATCTGCAAAGTACGAAGACAAGAAAAGAGCAATTCTGACCAGACAGGACATCAACCTTTGCCCATTCAAACCTGGATGTAACTGATCTGACAAATCACAGTTCTGACACAAACATGCACACGCATCTAAATACACACATCTGACTCTGGCCAACTGTGGCACAAAGGCTAAATCACTGATGATGACAAAGTGTGGGGTCATTTCTGATGGCTTGTGTCTGACAGAGTGACATTTTCAGAGTCTAGACTGTGAACTTCTGGCATTTTAAAGTAGATCAGACTAAGGGCAGAGGTTTGGGCTAAACTCTACCTAAGGAAAGTAGAATATACCAAAGCATGCAAGCATAAATAAATGTATACATAAGTATAATCAGTATGATTACCAAATGCAATGTCTCTCATTTTATCTTCAGGCTGTTTATTTGATATATATGTAGAATGTAAGGATAAGAATCCATGCCCTTTAGGGAACACGACAGGCTGAATCGATTAGCAGCTAAACGTCTTATTACAATTTGTATTGGGCCTCAATGGGTGGTACTGCGAGACACATGGCAGATAAGCATAATTCATCTTTGTTTTGAGAACCATATAAGCCTTTGGGGAAACCATAAGAAACCTTGTATTTGTTGAACAGCTTGCAGGCAAATAGTATATCCAAAAATATCAACCGACTTGGAGAGCATGGCTAAAATTTGATACCTGGTTCCTTCATCTTAAAATCCAACGTGTTTTATTCATTTAACCGCAGTGCCCTCTAGTGGGTACTTTTTCTACTGCAGAATAAATTCAAAAGGAATTAGTCTGGTACATCCTAGTGAAAATAATATACTACAGTGTATTTAAAATACATCTATATGACATATTTACGTGTGTAATAATAATACACTGCAGCTGTACCGTTGGTATACTAAACTGGTATACTCAAAGCCTGCTAAATTGGAACAACTAATTTTGTATTTAATGCACTTGAATTGTTTGCAAGTAGTTTTGAGATTCAGCTAAAGATAATACTGAAGTATATTTGATTGAGCTAGAGTGGAACGAGTGCTTCAGGTACAATATCTTGCATTTAAAGACCGGTACTAAGGAGAGACCATACAATCCTTATTAATAGTTATACTAAAACAGTTGAGGCATAATATTAAGAAATGTATATTATATTATATAAAGCAAACTAAGAAATAGCACACATTTCCAAAAAATGCTATAAAAGCCTATCAGCACCCATCACACTCAATCACTTTTTGTTTAAATAATTATGTACAATAAATCAAGATATTACAACAAAAATAAAAGCTATTCTGTGGCTAAACCGTTATTCCGTTATTATTCCCTTAACAGAGTTTTAAAGCTATGTACATTATTTAAATATTTTTAAAAGTTCATGTCACTATGTTAATTATTTGTACATGTAATATCAAAACATTGCTTAAGGCTATTACTTATAAACTCTTACAACTGGTGGTCACTAACCACCAGGTGGGGCAAGCTGGACAAACATAACCTAGCATTGCTCAGAAACGCTCAAGCAGGTTTACCTTCATGCAGAGTTCAATTCCAGTCCTGCTGTAACACACCTGTCTGTGTTTTTTAATGTACCCCATAATCTGCTTCAGGTTTGTTTGATCAGGACAGGATGCAAACTCTGAGCATCCCTGGCCTCGCTATAATGTAATATTCAGAATTTGTATTAGAAAACGGCAATGCAGCAATAACGTTAAAGTAAACACAGACAAACATATTTTTTGTTTAATAATATATGAATATAATAACAAAAATGGTCATTCTCTTGTGTGGAAAAACATTTCATTCACATCTCCGTTTAATCAAATTAAATAGGCCTACTTGCATATAACACCATGTTGGTGAGAATATACCCCACCCCCTCACCCAAGACATTCAGTAATTACACTTTTTATATCTTTTACTCTTTTGATAGAAAAACTTCAACAGTGTTAACCAATTCAAAGAACCATTGCCATCCTAACACAAATTTAAGCAACCCACACCACCAGATTTACGCTACACACACCCAGTGTGAATGCCCTTGTGGTGGGGAGCAACCAAAAGTATTTTAAACAGTGGTCTGGCCAAGGCTAAACTCCTAAAAGCTCCATCCATCCTACGCTGGGTGCGTTCCAGGGTTGCTATAAAGGGAAGAGAGACTTTCCTAGTGAGGCTTCCTGGAGTGAAAAACACTAATGTGTAGGTATGCGTCTTTAAACCTTAAATGGAAGCATATGTGGGTGCGCAATGAAAGTTTACATAGGGCTGTAATCAGAGCGGCACTCTTTCTTTTATTCCTCCGTTTGATTTCCGTCTATTTTTCTCTGCAAATGAAGAGGTTGTGCTCGTGCGCATTCAGACCGCACAGCTGAGAGTGATTAGTGTTAGCTGTGGTGCTAGTATTATCCGATTGGTACAAAGTGCAGGGCTAACTGCACACAAGCCAAAGAGAGGGAGAAGAGAAAGATGGCTGAAAATAGCAAAAAACGGTTCATTCTTCTCTCTAATAGTCTCTTACGATTCAAATGACATTCGTGAGTTACTACGCAGGCACATGCTCAGGTTACTGGATGAGTTTGTGTTCAGGCGCTCAGTATAAACCCATTCGCACTCGTGTGTGAGTCACCGAGTGTCATCTCCACCCTAACACTTTAAACGGTGCCATGAACTTTCTGACTCTCATTTCTAAGTTCATCATTCTCGCTATCAGAGAAATAACTACAGTGTGCAGGGGGGAGGCAGGCTTGTGTTTGCACAAAAAACTATTATTCAGAATTAGATGGCATAGCAATGAATGCTAAAATTCTGAAGCGCAGGTAAAACCCAAAGCATAGATTTAGCGTAAATCTTACATGTATCATACAATTAATCTTTGTATTTATTTATTCATTAATTTTAGAAATTACACACCAGCAATAAAAAGTTCACACAAATCTCCAACACATTTTTTATATATGAATACATTGTATTTCTAAATTAAAAATGAAACTAACTTTAAATATTATTTAACAATATTAAAATTATTATTAATCTTATAAATAGTATTTATAATACTATTTATATATAATTTATATATTTTTTTTATAATTTATATATTTATTACTTATATTAATATAATATAAGACATTATTCATTCTAGAATTGCATTTATTTATTTTGTTAAAGTTATGTACAAGGTCTATTTGTGCCTGTGTTTAAATGTTATAACAGTAGGCGAATGTGTGCAGTCCACTATTACTGCTGCCTTTTTATGGCGACGATACAAAGGAGGCAGGTAACACAAAACCAACTGTAAAAACCACAAGGATACATTCATGCTCATTTCCTCTAGTTAAAAGAAAGAAATGGCTATAAAACGCTCTGCTATACTCTCTGTATGATCACATTATTGGAATCTAGTAGTATTACTGTATATTATAGTGTGTCTTTTATTTGATTACCTGCTGGTATCACATATATTTCACTGTTTAATATTAGATTTTGTTTAACAAGTCTGTTATAGAGGACTGAAAAAGACAAGAATAAACTACAGGTAACTTTGTGTGTTGAATGATTTATAATGTGAAGGAAATTAAAGTACCCTTTAGAGGTGTTTACAACTAATTCCTGACAGAGAGGCTACAAAAGAAAGTAGATAAGAGAGAGCAAAATAAATGGTGCATGAAAGAGAACAGAGAGGGCCTTGTAAGTAAGAGAGAGAAAGGACTTTGTAATTAAAGAAGAGAGTTCGCTGCAGAAGGAAAAAAGGAAGCAAATGAGCAAAACACAACAGCTGTTACACAGACACACCACTAGAACTCTATAATGGACAGCGATGTTTCATAAACAGCCTTCGACAACTTCACCAGACCTTCTATGTAAATAGACGTACATGGGTGTCTGTGTGTGGCCTTCGAAACAACCGAACGATCCAGTTATCCTCTGCCACTTGAGAAAAAATGTCTTCACGATAAAACATTACGGAGGAATGAAATGAAAGCTGTGGGCCTCTCGCCTACACATCGTTAGAGGCTGATGCATTCTCCTCCTCATCAATGTCCTTGTCTGAGTACAATAAGTCTGTCCGCGTGGAGTAATTTGGTGCTTGTTTGGGAAGTGTGTAATTTGTGGTTTATATTCGAAGGGAAGATTTGTGGAACTTTAATTGAAATAAGGTGCATTCCATGAAGCCCATCAAAGATATTAAGCCATGTTATTGATATTTTGGTCACACAGACTTCATGTTTCTGTATGTGAACCTGTGAGTGCTTCAAATAATCACAGCTGTGGTAATATTCAGACAAACAGCACTCTTGCTTGTGTGAAAGGTTCAATTTAATAATGACATCATTTTAGTGGCTGCGTCTGAAATCACATACCCTCTGAGTAATTATAAGTGCGTTGTAGTAACTGTGTTTTATGTATGGTTAGTATGAATGTAATCAATCATTTTTATTTATATAGCGCTTTTAGCAATACAGGTTGTATCAAAGCACTGAACATTATCATCATTAGGAGAACAGAGTGATGGTAATGTATAATGATGTTGATTAAACTGTTTATTTATCAAATGCAGAGACGGTCTCTGTAATCAAAATAATGGTAATCACTAGAAATTAGGTGTCATATAAGCTCTCAGCGTCAACATATATGTGACCCTGGACCACAAGACCAGTCTTAAATTGCTGGGGTATATTTGTAGCAATAGCCAAAAAATATAGTGTGGGTCAAAATGATAGATTTTTCTTTTATTCCAAAACATCATTATTTGTAAATTTCCTACCTAAATATATTAAAACGTAATTTTTGATGAGTAATATGCTTTGCTAAGAACGTCATTTTATTTAACAGTGATTTTCTCAGTATTTCGATTATTTTTGCGTCCTCAGATTCCAGGTTTTCAAATGGTTACCAAATATTGTCCTATCCTAACAAACCATACATCAATAGAAAGATTATTTATTAATCTTTCAAATGATGTATAAATCATTTGTGGTCCACAAATTCTATCAAATCCTCTCTCATGGAATAATTCTGAATGGATGTAGTAGGTCATCTGGGTACCACAATATAGTAATGAAATATGCATATTCAGATATATTCATTCATGAATGAATCAGTGTTGTTAAACAACTCAGTTGAGTAAATGATTCAATTAATTATTAAAAGATCACTTGTTTAGTTCCTGAATGAATCAGTGACATGAATTAATCTGTTTGGATTGAATGGTTTTCTCGTAAAGTCACACGCTGGTTGCCATCTAGTTAATTAACCTGCAGAAGGAATCTCTGAAAGAGTCTCCACCACCATATCACAGACTGACAGTCTTGCATTAGGCTACCGTACATACAGCACAGGGCCTCTCGTTTCAAAATGACCTAAGGTTCAGTAGAAATGTGCTTGCATACTGTATTGTACATAAAGTATTGTCTCAGCATAACACTGCAGTCTACACCATGATGGTCCCAACACAGGCGAGAGGCCAAAATGGGGTGTGACCTCTATCTCTTTCTATATATCTCTATTTCTGTCACACAGACATACTCGGCTCATGTACTAAACCACTGGTGTTTGTGCTGGTGTGTCTGACACTGATGCACTACCATTACTAAGCATGAGCTTTAACACTGCTATGATTATATCCTTTCACTTTCACAGAAGGAAATGGGACACCGAAAACACAATCTTCTTGCAAATACGAGAACAACGGGTCGATACTGGATGATACGCATTTATAGAAGAAACCATTCTCAATAATAACACATAGCTGTGCATAGGAGTGCACCTCCTGTTTTGCAGAAAACCCGGATTCCCCCTCAGCTGTTCACAGGGAATCCCGATGGAAAAATGAGTTATTGCTGTTGGAGGTTGATGTCTCAGTGCTTAATGGACCAGGACTCGTTTTAGACTCCCCTCTAAGACAGCATCATATATACATGTATAGTTTATTCTGTATTATTTATATTTTCTATTCCATTCTATTTTCTGCCTATTTCAATACTTTGAGTGCTGTATATGCTCTGGCAATATATGCTGACAATCATGCCAATAAAGCTATGTTGACTCTGAGATGCCTAGCGACAGCCTTAAGACCCTTTAATATGCTGCTGGTCCATGCCAAATCCCTTTGAAAGCTCGTTCAAACCAACACACTTGAGTAAAACATGTCTATCTCAGAAGCCCTACACACTGCTGTGATAATTCACAACCCAACCATCCGGTAACCGGATGATGCGGTGTTCTGAAAATGCCCACTCCCCACAAGAAACCCCTTCCCCTTATATCAACTCACCTCGTTATTTCGAAACTGCAGCCTTTCCTGAGTAACAGCGCTCTCTTTCGCATGATCCCCGATTTCTCCCGCCCCAAGTACATGTTAATATCCGAATTCATGGTGGTGGGATAACAGGGCACACGGGTCCTGACTGCAGGCGCAGAGACACAGAGGCAGCGCGAGCGCTGAGAATGATGGTGATGCGGCTCTGCTCCGCGTCTGGCGAATGGAGAACCGGGGGGGCGCACAAAGAGAGAGCGGTATATAAGATCAACAGAGGGTCCTCCTCCAAGCAAAAAAAGTGAGCCTCACACTTTCTGCTGGCAGAGAAGGTATGATTTAAGTGGATAAAATGTGCTTGGGGTGAAGAAGGGATTCGTAAACTCCATTCACACCGGTTCCTTTGGATTAGAAGTACAAAAAGTCGTCGGCTGGGTAATCTCCTGCTCAATCCCCCGTTCCCAGTTGTTTAGGGCACGTATACTGGAGTAATATATCGCTCCAGCCGTTGAGTCTGCGCGGTCCTAATGTCTACCCAGAAGAATGGAAGAAAAGACGTGAATTTTTGTGGGGCGGCGACTCTCTCAAAAGAACGTGCATGCATTTACGCTGTCATTTTTTTAGTGGTGAACATTTTTCCCGGTGAGAACAATATATATTAAGACATTGTTTTTCTTTAGTGAATAATTTTCTATAATCTATATAGCTATCGTGTCATAGACTACACTCTTAGAAACTTAAAGCCATCACACAGAAGTTTATACAGTAACACCTACAGTGAAGTGTGAAACAAATGTGTGCGTGCGTGTTTTAAGTACAGTTACTAACAACACAATAATATGCACAAGACTTACAATGATTCACAAACGACTAATAGCCAAATACAGCAGATGTACTCTAATGGAACAGAACAAGAAAATGGTTGATTGGATCACGGATTGTAGGAAAAAAGGGATGCTAAATGCAAATACTGTGCACATAATCTTTCATAGTTACAGTAACACGTTCATCTTTTGACTTTGACTCCACTGTTTAACTTCAGTTTTACACAGCCGTTTTTGAAGGGTTACTGGAAGAACTATCTCAGCATGACTCATGTTGCAGGCAGCAAGAATCATGCTTGAGGTCATTTTGATTTGCTCTTAAGGTGTAGCCCCGTAAGTCTATGTCTCCAGCAGTGTGTTTTATGTAAACACGTGTGACTTCTCAACATACAGTATGCATCACAAGCACATGAATTTGTTTATTGTGATGTACTTTAACCCATTTTGTTTTCTACTTCTCTGCTGTGTTAGTACTTGAATGCCTTAGCAATACCGTAATGATTACAGTCATGTCAATAAAGCTCGGTTGGTTTTGACTCTCACTTGAGAGAGAGAAACGAAAAAACAGAAACACAGAGACAGTGAGCGAGAGGTTTTAAGCAAACCAGCTGCCCTTGATTTATTTGGCATAGACATCTTAGTCAGTAGAGTACTGGCAAATAAATTTGACCTGTCAGATTATTATTATGTTTTACTCGACAACAGCTCAGCCAATCAAAGTGGATTTTAAAAACTGATAAAGTCAAAGACATGTCTATTTGTGCAATGCATATTTTGTAAGAGGGAGATGGTGTCCAGCCTCGCCTTGTAAGGGTTCTTTGTTGTCCAGATGGTAATACTGTGTACATTTCACTTACTGAAGGAGAACGTGTGGTTTGTTTGTGTGTGTGTGTGTGTGGGAATTGGCTGGGAGGCAGCATGTTGATTTTTTTGAGACAGCAGGATAAGATGAAATAAGAGAAAGAAAATAAGATTTCTGTTATTGTCAGGGAGACTTGTGTTATGTGCAACACTGCAAAAAGACACAGTGTGTGTGTCCTAAATCATTGAGGCAGATGATTGTGGATGTGAATATGCAAAAAAATATTGTTGTTATTGCACAGCTGATTGCATCATTTGTATCCAATCAGGTTTCTGAGTTGCATTACAATGATATAAGTGTAATCAAACTTATATGCTTTGATTATCCACAATCAGTGGTGTTCTTTTATAACGCCTGTGAAAGGGATGGGGGATGATGGTAAAAAAAAATCATCCTCCATATATTTGAAAGAGGGTTACCCTGGATACGCCAGTGGATAATTGGGGAAGCTCTGATCAGCTGATAACGTGTGAGTCTAATAAATGAAAACCATTGAAACATGGAGATTTTGAGATCATACAGTAATTAACTGTAATAGGTAACGAAGCAATTAACAAATTGTTGACGAAGAAAAGAGACCACAGAGCCAAGATTTACATTTCTGTTTAAATTGTCTGTAAAGAAGTTCTTACATGAATTGAATTGTTTACACAAGCATTACAAACGATTTATATATTACAAACGATACAAACATTACTAGGCTCATTCTGTATTCTAGAATACAAGGGGTCAAGGTTTGACTGGTTAGCATGACTCTGTTAGCCTCTGCTGGTATATGTTGAAGACTGGAGTAATGATGCTAAAAATTATGTTCTGTGAAAGTTCTGTGGTCCCATGAGCAAAGATGGATGCCAAATCACATACTTCCAGCACCCTTTGACACTCATTGAGGTAAATGGAAATGCTAGCAAACGTTTCTCCAGGTAGGCTATTATAGGCTTCTTGGGTAAATACTATAATTTCTTTATTGTGAAGTGTAGTGTTCTTGTTGAGTCAGTGCTAAATGAGTCATGTAGGTCCCAGCTGGATTGTGGAGTTGTGCATTGGAGTGTTAAGCTCCCCGTACACAGAAATTCAAGAAATAGTCTCTGTGTACCCCTACACACCCAGAAACACTCAATGGCACATATGCATTTTCTTACCGATCAAGCACACACACTGTCTAAAGTATTTTTTTTTCCGCTGACATGGGGTGGTTGGTTGTGTTTTGATGTTTCACCCAGGGTGCATTTCTGCTTCGACAGTCTTAAGGTTAATCCTCGAACCAAAAACACAAGCGTTCAAATACACAAATATGCATACACACACAGGGTACATTGTGTCCCTGGGGCATCGGGAGGAAAGATGAGCGCTACTAAGAGATTAATTAGACTCACTTCAATAAGTCATTGAGATTCACACACACTCTCATTCCCTCTTTTTCTCTCTCCCACTCTCCTCTTCACCTCCTACCCACTCCTGGCAGTACAATTTGCATGAGTTTCATCTAACCAGAACTTTCTTTTTTATCACGTCTCCATTCCTTCCTTCCATCTCTAAGGTGACCTCTTTAAGAACACTTCCATAGCAACCGTAAGTACATTTGGTGCACTTGACCCATCCAGCTGGTCACTATGGACCCTGCAGGGGCCCAATAAACTAGAGCTGGTTTTACTGAGTACTTCATTCGGAGATTATCACTGAATTAGAATACATGAATGTAAATGAACAGTAATTTGTTTTGATTGAGGAAAATAAAAAAATAATGAATTCATGCATCGGAGCTGAAGGAGATGCTTTTATGAATAAATGGAGGCAATGAGCCTTGACATGCAACAAACAATAACAAATTTAACGTGGGGAAACATTGTACATTTTACACATCTTTTATGTCAATTAATATGGGAGCAGGACAACAAGCAGAGGTACATTTATCTAGAAGTAAATGGCACAAATAAGTAGATTAGACTTAATTTCCAAGGTTTTTCATGATATCTGGATAGTAGCTGTTTAAAATTCATTTTGTAAGGGATAACGTAAAGTCAGCTGGTCTTTCTCAGGAAAAATAAATCATATTACAGTTATCAGGACCACAACACCAGTTGGTATGGATTCCCTAATATAGATGAATTTTCCTGTATGTTATCTTAAAGCCTTGTAAAACATTGTCCATTACATTGTACAAATAAATAGCAACAAATAAATGCTGCATCAATGTTACGGACATATTGTTCTGAGGTAATTTTTGCTAAAATCAAAAATTTACATGCAAGACATGCATACATGTCAACATATACAGTTTGTTTGATAGCATGAGTTTGCGGTGTGATATGAGAGGCATATTCTGGTTACTTGGTGTTGAAGTTACTGTCATGAGTGAAATGATATATGCCATTGCCAAATATTAGGATATATCAGACTGCTGGATGGTGCAACTGACCAATCAAAACTGAGTGCTCAAGAGTAATGAGATAATGCTCACAAATAGCATTAGACCTTATGCTAGTGTCATGTTTCATATTTGACAGGAATGAAAACAAGGGATGGATGCCAATGTACTTGATGCACGATGGCTTCATCATTTAGACTCAGTGGCCTTTGCAACATTGATTCAATCCACATTAACAGTATTTACAACTTCTGGAACTTACTACCAACAATATGAAAATTTTATTTTTAATATACTTGATATTAAATGGTGTAATATATTCTACTATGATATACAGTGGGTACAGAAAGTATACAGACCCCCTTAAATTTTCCCCCTTAAATTATAACTCTTCGTTATACTGCAGCCATTTGCTAAAATCATTTTTTTACTCTCAGCACCCCATATTGACAGAAAAACAAAGAATTCTTGACATTATTGCAGATTTATTAAAAAAGAAAAACTGAAATTTCACATGGTCCTAACAGTGGCGCCTCCAGAAATTGTTCATAGGGGTGTCCAGATGGGGCCACTTAAAATCTTGGGGTGGCAAACCAAAACTATAAGCCATAATTTCACAATTGTATTTACTGTTG
>JAUYWG010000038.1:8347513-8361022 GCA_034779775.1 Enteromius afrohamiltoni
GTGCTGTTAGTCCTGTTACACATTTGTACTTTCATTACCAAAAAGTGTTGTTACCAATGTCCTGTTACACATTTGTAATTACACACACTATTCTGAGGGTTACATGTGTGTAGTTACAGTAATATTACAGCTGTAGATACTGTACTAGTGTGTACTTACACTGTGGTTACATACTACATCTAGTTACTATGGAAGTACCCAGGTATTAGGGACACTTAATATAAAGTGGGACCACACTTTATTTTGAATTTATTCTGCTAATTCTAAACCCACTCTAACAGTCTCTGAAAGTTAGTAGACAGGTAGCTACAAATCAGTGAGAATTAGTTAACATGTAATTGACATTTCATTACGAAGTTACTCAACATTAGTAGAATGTCTAAAGTGGACTATATAAATAAAGTGTAACTGAACAGGCAGCATGCATAGTTTGTTTTGAGTTACAGGATTGGAAGTCTATCCCTAAAAGCCATAAAATTCAAATGTTATCTACCCTGACTACAGTATATAGTGGAACATTTGAAAATAATATTTTAAATGACTTGATATGAATGACTTGATCAATGCTGGTTTTCCATGACTGAGGGAAACCCTGACAGATAGATAAATTGATGTTGCAATTCTAGCAAATCTTACAGGCCTTACTGTAGCAAATAATAGACGAAAATAGACAAGTAAGAAATGTGAATAATGGGAGGTTGTATAAATAAAGTGGTCAATAAAAAGACCACCCCCCAAAATATCAATTTAAAGCTCTTTCTCACACACACACACACACCCACACTGAGTGAAGCCAAACATGGACACCTTAACTGCCTGTTAGCTCAGATTAATGCAAATGTTTTGGCAGCAACTAGCCACAGTGCTGATAAATCAATCTCATTTACATCTATTACCATGCAAAAAAATAAAAAGACATTCTGTACTTTATAAGGCAGCTGGCTCTAATACACACTTGCAGCCGATATTGTTATGTGTCCATGATCATAACACATAACAATAACAGCATCCTTATCTGTTGGCAGAGCACAAACAATAATCCGTAACTGATCGCAAGTGTGGTCATCCAATCCCGAAGGTCACGCTAAATCATCTATGACAGATTTTCGTAATGTCACCACTTGCTGTCTGTAATGGATGTCCTCTTGTGAGAGATGAAAGGAAGAAATTGATGCCAGAAAAAATATATGCAGGCATGAGGTGAACAGTTCTCTTTAACAGTGGCTGGAAAGATTATACTAATCATGCTCTTCTCCATTTATAAAGTACCAAGCAGTGGTTTGGCTACCCTTAGGAATTTTTTTTATATTACTATTCCACATTTTTCTTTAACAATAATTAACTAAAATTAAATATTCCACATTTTATTAACATAACAAAGAAGACATACAAATTATGAAATTGCTCTGCACATTTTCTGGTGTGTCCTGAGATGGGTTACCCAGCATGTTTTAAACATCAGGGGCAAATCACAGCAAGTTAACAGTTTTAGTAAGTATTAATTTGTTGGCTGAATATTAGTATGTGTATGTACTGTTGTATAACTCTGTATGTTGTGCCATATTTTTTGCTGTTATCAGCTTATGTTCTGATGTTTACTATAGGATAGTTCAGGGATGATCTACAGTTATACAAAAGCGAAAAGCCAAGTTAGAATTCAAGCGCTTCCTGTTTTATCATGACTGGTTGTTTTGAACTGATTTTGGGTTAAAATGAATGAGGTCTGTGGTCAACACAAACCCGGGATATTTTATTGTTTCAATTGCAAACAGGTAAACTTATCTACTCGCCTGTCTGTTTTTACAGTCTAATTGTGTTTGTACCCTTGCAAATGATTCTAACATTCAGAGAAAGTGTTTTTAAATCAAGACTAAAAGTCCACTAAGTTGGTGGTGACATTTAAGTCATGCGACTGTGGTGTAGTTCAGTTAATTAGATGCATTTTCATATCTTTCCTAGGCCTGAGGTGACTTTATTCTCTTTTGGTTATGGTTAAGAGCTTCATATATAGATATATATTGGCTATTTGAGAAGATAACTGAGGTTTCAGAAGAAATGAGCAGGAAAAAAGGATGGGGGAGAGGAAAATAAAGGAGAGAAGGGGGAGAGTGAATGATAGATCATGACGCATTCAGTTCTGTGCCATCTGCTACATTCAGACAGCTATGCCATGAGGTTAAACTAAAGGTCGTAGCAGACTGGTAAATTGTCTCTGATAATAAACACACTCACATGCATGCATGCTGTTCCTTTACACATCTTGTGCATTGTGTCTCTTCGCAGTATGAGGGAGGTTGAACTATTGTTCTGTGTGCATTTAGTCTTATAATGGGCTGCACTTTTCCCCATTGGGAGATCACCATGGCAATATGAACTAGTGAAATGTGTGTGTGCGACTTTAAACTTTTAATATAGGGATTATAAAGCAAACATGTAACATGGGCACCAGTATGTGCAATCCAGAATTGGTTTAAAGAAACCTAAAGAACAATCCTAAAAACATTTATGAAAACAGTGTATGTTGATTAAAGGGGAACTGGGTTATATTAACTCATATGGCAGCTTCAGTCTCTCTCGCTGGCAAAAAATGCACTAGCATAAATATACTGGTCTATACAGTGTTTTCTGAGTGCAACATCAACCAAGTGTTTAAAACGTCCCTCAAAAATGATGAAATTTGTGCACCTGATAAAAATGCTGATATTTGATATAATAACTGTTTAAAAAAAGTACAGATGGTGCAGCATTTATGATGTGCAATATAAACAAATGCTATTTTAAAAGGTTGCCATCCCTCTTCATTGTAGTCTGGTGATGCTGAAATCTGGGACTGAAGTGTACTGAAGAGTGAATGTTGACCTTTGCCCTCCGCTCACTTGTAAACAGAGAAAGTGTTTGCATTGTTCTCAATAATAGCACTAACGCTTTAAATCGGTCGTATGCTGAGGCTAATGTTTTATCAGGTTTATCTTTTTATATCTAGAATCTTTTCTTGCTCTCGTCCCTTTGTTTATGGTGTGTGTGCATGTCCAACAACACACATTTAAAAGTGAGAAATTACATTTCTCATCCCTATGACAATTGCTGCATCTGAGTTTTTACTATGGTCTGTATTTATTTGCAAACAAACCTCCCCACACACACATGCACTCAAACACACTGGGAATTGTGAGGACTTTCCATAAACTTATTTAACTGTTATACTAACCAAACAATATTTTATATACCCTAAACCTACCCCTTACAGAAAAGGCAAGTCCTCTTGTGAGAGATGAAAGGAAGAGATTGATGCCAGAAAAAATGTATGCAGGCATGAGGTGAACAGTTCTCTTTAACAGTGGCTGGAAAGATTATACTAATCATGCTCTTCTCCATTTATAAAGTACCAAGCAGTGGTTTGGCTACCGTTAATAATTTTTTAATATTACTATTCCACATTTTATTAACAATAATTAACTATAATTAAATATTCCACATTTTATTAACATAACAACGAAGACATAAAAATTATGAAATTGCTCTGCACATTTTCTGGTGTGTCCTGAGATGCTTTTAATATAGTAATTAAAGAGTTCTCATTTACAATGGACGTTTTTTTGAATTTTTACATCCACTAACCACTCATGAAGGAATAAAAAGCAGTCAAATACAAATACTTATAAGTTTAGTCATCATTTTAGGAGTCTAAGAATAAACTTTTAACACATAAAAGCTTGTGAAACAAAATTGTCAGGGTTATGTAAATAATAATATAATCTTGTGGAACTGCTGGTTACCCAAATTACAGCGAGGGATGATCTACTGTTATACAAAAGCGAAAAGCCAAGTTAGAAATCTGTTTGCATTGTTACACTTTCAAATAAACATCAGGCTGGTCTCCACAATGCCAAAAATGTTAGGTATTATTATCCTTGTTTGGTCCTCACAATGTAGCATAAACAAGAACACACACACAGAGCACTAAATAACATGCTCTTCAGTGAGGCCGTAGTTTTATGGTGAACGAGGGAGCCACTCTCCTCAAATTGTTAAAAATAGCCCTTTAAAGCATGCATAGAGTATTAAGCTGTGTGTGTGTGGTGCAGGTACTCAGTGTAAATGGGATCTCAGTTAAATGAACAACCCCTCTTGCTTCTCCCTCTCCATTTGTTAACCCGTAATGGACAAGGTTTACATCTAATGAGGTTTAATTTGCATGTAATTTCGACTATACGGTCAACCAGCACAACAGAAAACAACTTGATCTCCCTCTGGGTTGAAAGGTTCTATTACACAAAGCACTCCGGTAAAGAACCTCGCTTATTTTAGCTGGTGAATAGTTAATTGATGGTAAAAGAGAGAGAGAGAGAGCACATGCAATGCTCAAAATTGAACTGTTCTCTGTGCCTCATTGTTGTCAATTTATTGACTGTTGCAGTAAAGATGGATCATTTGTGGATATAAACACTCTTTCCTTTTCAGGATGCTTGGAAATTGACAATGTGGTAATTCAAAATTTTTTTGTTGTTTTGTAATAAGCCATAAATTGTCTTCACGCTGATATAGTGCTGCTAAAAAAACTGTTCATCTGCCTCATTTCCTGTGCTGCTCAAAAACACACCACAGGGGGGTGCTGGGATATTTATACACTTAGATTAACAAACAAATCTCAAGACATTTACATCTACAGTATTTTCCAAAAAGTGTTTGAATATAAAATTTAAATGTTACATTATTTGAATAATTGAATTTCTCAGTGTGCCGAAATCAAATAGCAGTTTTGACAACTTTGTCTGCTTGTTTTGTGAAAGATGAATAAACTTCAGAATGTTTTATGCAAGAAATATTACATGTCAATCTACGCTGTTTTAAATAATTGTATACTATACTTATGATTGTAGTTTAATTACTGCTTTTTGTTTTAACAGCTTTAGAAATATGACATTAATTTAATAATTTCACTAAATCTTGTATCTGAACCTTTTATTATTTATATTATGTTGGTCTATTTGTGTTGAATTTAGGTGCATGAAGCAAAGGTAAAAGAGCCACCTCAGATGTATATACATATATTCTTTATATACAGTAGTAGATTTTCCTTTATACTAAATAATAGGTTTAAATACTAGCACAAATCCATCCTGTCTTCTGTGAAAGTCAGCAGAGAATCGATTGTGAGGACACAGAGCCTCTTGGTGGTTGGTATTGATCCGCTCAACTTCTTAACAAAAACAAGTCCAGCTTTTGGTCCAGACACCGTTCTTGCATTTTCTGTCGCAGAACTATATTTTGAGTGGTCAATGCTTGGCTATTATTAATAAAAGCCTGCAAAGCCTTGGAGAAGCAAAGACTGAAAGGGAGGCACAGCTGACATCCTCATCCAGATCAATGCTCCAAACTAACATTGGAGAGAGGTCATTAGGTCCTAATATAAAAGATGCCCATTTGTTTTTACAGGACTATGGGAGATATTAAAGGAAAAAAGTGGGTGACAAAATTCAAACATGTGAAACAACCTGTTTTTTGTGCACACATTTTTTTTTACATAGAGCAGGTCTTATGGGGTTTTTTGAAAAAATATCTTATTAACAGTTTGTAATGTAGCTGCTCTTCAATTTAAACAGTCTGCAAAGTTGTTAATGAAAAAAGTGCATGATATTGTCGACTCAGAATTGCCTTAAGGAGTCATTACATTTTCAAATCTTCTTTGAACCGTTACCGGTTTAGGTCAGTAGGTAACATATCTGCATAATCCCTGTATAAGCCTGCCTGCGAAATACGAATTGATTTATCAGATGTTTCATGCAAGATGAAGACCGCAAATGACATCAAACATTTCTAGAAGACAGTCAGTTTCCTTCCGCCAACTGACCAATCAGAGCAGAGTAGACTTATGGAAGGGAGACCTTAAGATCCGAATTGATTCAAACTTACTGTTTCTAGATCATTGCAAAATGATTCTAATATTAAATGCATATTCTGTAAAAATTACAATGTTTTTCGGCCTTATATGCAAACCTCTTGTAGGGGACTCCAAAACAATATTAGAACACTTTAAAATGCCATATTACCCGCTCTTTAAAATAAGACAGACATTAACAGTTATACATACTACATGTTAGGAAAAAAGAAAACGTCTCTGTTATGTACTGTAACCCCCGTTTCCTGATGGAGGGAACGGAGACGTTATGTAGTGATGACAGACTGGGGTCATTACTTGGGAGGTCTGAGTGAGAGAAGACGCCAATCAGAATTCTTCTGAATGGCTAGTGGAATTTGCATGCTGAGCCACTCCCCCGCACAGCAGGTATAAATAGGGCGGCAGGTGCATCCACTCATCAGATGTTGCTGAGAAGCCGAGAGCCAGGTCCCTGGGCCCCCAGCGATGTGGGCCCCCAGAAACGATTCGTTCTGGACAGGCTCCAGCGTGCCGACGATTGCCGCACAAGGTCGTTACCTTCCCAACGCTCCAGTGCAAATTCGCTTACCATGGTACCCGTAGGGACCATATGGTAGTACTTTGCCACTGGAGGGAGCCAAACTGCCCGTTCCTGAACTAGAGAGTATTTTAAACTCTAGAGAAGGGATTTCGACCTTCATCTGTTTTGCAACAGGGAAGAAGAGACCGGTACAACCCTGAGGTTGTAATACCGTGCGAAAGAATTTGGTCTCGCCCAGCCCGCAGCTCGACAAATATCTGCCAGTGAGGCCCCATGTGCCAACGCATGGGAGGACGCTAAACCCCTAGTGGAGTGAGCGCGCACACCCAGGAGACACGGTTCGTCTTGGGCCTGGTAGGCATCCACTATCCAGTGGGCCAACCTCTGCTTGGAGACAGCTGAGAGTGTTCAGGGCTAGGAGGCTTTGACACCTCCAGCCTTGTGCCCTTGGCTGCCCAAGCGAGCATGGTAATCCATCTCCGAGTCGTACTCGGCTCGGGCTGCAGCTCCAGAAGGCGGCAGACTGGCCGAATCTTCATCCTCGCCAGATGAAAACCCATCCCCCGATGCTGTGACCGACATCCGATCATCCAATGGTCCACCGAATGAAATATGAGGGCCACCCGGAGGCGGTCCCTGCGAGAGGTGTGAGAGGGCCGCGAGGACGCACCTTGCAGGAAAGCTCTCACCAACCTCAAGTCAGCACCCGCCCTCGCCGCGGAGTCACCGCCGGAAGCGGTGAACTCGACGCGGGGAGCAGATGTTGACTTGAATCAAAGTTTTCCTAAGACAAGAATACAATTTTGTTTTTACATTTTAGGGTATGGCAACTTTAATGTAACTCCAAATGTTGAACAGTGTAAATATTATGATTAGATGTTTTTAAAAACCAGCCAAAAAAATTTAATGAAATGCATTAAAAAAAAATCTATATTAGTCTTTTGAGAGTTGTCCTTGACTTTTCACTTAACTCTGCTTTACTGGGCACAATGCTTTTTGTAGAATATGTTTAATAATTTCTACCTCTCCAAATACAATTCGGTGTGTGCTTCTCTTTGGTAGTACAGTTTCTGAATAATGCTTTCCTGTTGTATGCTGCTAATGCAGTTAGCTGTGTGTGTGTGTGTGTGTGCATTTACAATTGACTAGATCATTGACGAGAGTGTGCCAGTCAGTAGAGCTTATTAAGAAAGCCAAACTCTCAGTCCTCATTTAGATTGATTTGTGTTGCAGAAAGGAGAAGGCTTGTGTGGACAGTAATGAACAACAATAATAAACAATTACATAAAAAGTCATTTGTTTCAGGAACATTTATGAAGATAACACAGAATGCCATACAGAATCTCCTACTTTCATCAGCATTTGCATGAACAACATGTCCTATAGAAATTTTCTATTTGTATTTTCTAATTTAGCTCTAACAGTTAGCTTTAATGTTTCACACACACAAACATGCTTCTGAGACTCGCTCATTTAATTTTTAATTTAAAAACAAATTACTTAATTGTTTTAGTTTTTTTGTAACAAGTAAAATGTTTAAATTGAATATAATTGGTTTACACTTGATCTTGGGCCAGAACATTTACATTGTTCACCTTGATACTAGTCATTTTATGCTGGAAGATTTGAAAACTGATGCTTTTAAAAATTACCATTACTCGTAGCTAGATTCATGTCTACAATTTTCATAGATGTAGGCTTAAAGTTATTCCGTAGCTCATAAAGCGTTTCGCAATACTTGGCAATGTAATAAAAGTGCACGAGAGTTCACACATTAAACCTGTGGTTTAGTACCACTCATTGGACATTTCTTCTTGAAACTTTGAAAGGTACATAAGAATGTTGTAGCACAAAAAGTACATAGAGGTACATATTCTTATGAGACCAGGTTGCTACAATGTCCATTAAAACAGAATTCTGTTTAATGAACAAGAAGCTGTCCCCTAGCATGACAGGAAAACATGTAATGTGTGAGTGTTTGTGGTTTTCAAATCAGCTCATCTTCTGCATCCGTTCCCAGTGTTTCTGAACAGCATTTCAGTAAACAAATAAGTGTACACATATGCTATATGTGTACAGATATGTTATTTACAAAGTGTGCTGTTTACAAGTGTACAAATTTTAGGTTTCGTGTATAAATATGACGGAAATAATGGATGATTTATAATTAGAAGTTTAATTGTTGTGGCCAAATATAGCCTGCAGGAAAAAGGGCCAGGTTTGAAGGGTCCAGAGTGATTTTCTTAGCCCTTTTCCTCACTCTGGAGACGTCAAGATCTTGGAAGCTGGATAGAGGGGCACTGATCGTCCTGTCAGCAGCCTTAATTGTCTGTTGCAGACTCTTGATGTCTGATTTGGTAAGACAGTTATGATTGAACACAGGACAGACTCAATGATAGCAGAGTATAACTGCTTCAGCATCTCCTGTGGCAGTTAGAACTTCCTCAGCTAATGAAGGAAGTACAAACTCTGCTGGGCCATTTTAGGAATGGTCCTAAGTGATTGTGGTAGCCAAGAACCTGAATGACTCCACTGCAGCCACTGTGCTGTTCATGATTTTGAGAGGGGGTTTCTCCTGAAGCCCACGGTCATCTTTTGAGCGTGTTGAGCTCCAGGTTATTAAGACTTCACCAGACATCTTGCTCATTAACCTCCTGTCTGGCCTTGATGAGGTCGATGACTGTGGTGCCGCCTGCAAACTTAACAGAGGAGTCTTTAGAGGTGCAGTTTTTGGGCTACAGGGAGAAGAGCTGTGGGGAGAGAACACAACCATGAGGGGCACCGTTACTGATGGTGAGAGTCCTAGATGTGAGTTTTCACAGCCTCACTATAGCTGCTGCCTGTAGCTGTGTATGTCTGAGAAAAAATCAGTCTTAATGTCATTGAAGGCCAAAATGAAGTCCAGAAACAGTTTTCTTGCATAGGTCTGTTGAGTAGTAGGATGTAATGCAGCCCTAAGTTTAATGCATCATCCACAGACCTGTTTGCTCTGAAGAGCAAACTGAAGAGCATCCAGCAAAGGTCCAGTGATGTCCTTCATGTAGGAGACCAGTCTCTCAAATTACTTTATAATCACAGATGTGAGAGCGAGAGGTCTGTAATCATTAAGTCCAGTGATTTTGGGCTTTTTGGGGATCAGAATTATAGTGGAACATTTGAAGCAGCAGGGAATTTCACACAGAGATCTGTAGAAGATATATGTAAAGTGCAGACTTTAAAGCAGGCAGGTGTAACACCATGAGGGCCTGAAGCGTTTCTATATTTCTGCCTCCTGAAGACTACACAGACCTTAAGAGCAGGTTGGATGGTGAGGGTTAGGGGATGCAGAGGGGGCAGGAGAATGTGTGGAGTGCAGATCAGTGCAGGTTGGGGGTGATAGACTTGGCCTTTTCATATGAATATTAAAACACATTCAGATCATCAGCCAGTTGCTGATTCTCCAAAGACTGTGGGGGTGGTGTCTTGTACATGCTGATGTTCCTCAGACCAATCCATGCTGACACCGGATCATTGACTGAGAGCTCTTTTCTCAGCTTTTCGGAGAAGTTTATTTTTTGCCTCTTTGATCTCCTTTGTTAGTCTGTTCCTGGCCTGGTTATACAAGATTTTATCCCCACTTCTGTAAGCATCAAACTTGGAGTTTGTCTCTGGTAAAACTTATACAAGAAGAATGACAAAACAGAGTAAACAAACAAAAACATCAGAAAAATTGGGGAGTCTCAGCCTTGTGGCTGCCGTTTGCGGTACCATCTTAGTATGACTGAATGTTATGAAGTATATGCAGTAAATTATTTATAAATTAAATAAATTTAAATAATTGTTTCAGTTCAAAGTTAGTTATAATTTACAACATTCTTTGCTGTGTTACTGTTTAGGTTTTTAGCACAAATATTTACTGAGGAGTCCACAGTAAACTCACAGCAGAGTTCATTCATCAACAACTACATTACAGCAAAAAGGGAAAAATGTTAGAGATCTAGCATTTATGCAGTTTAAACAATAGCACATGGTACTATACATGTTAATCTCATGGGTTCAATTACCTGGGAATTCAGGGACTGATTATAAGTATATATTTTACAATATTTAATTTGAAGGTGATTCACCATGGAACATTTGTGGCCTTATTTGCCTTATTTCTTTTTGCTAGCCACGCATTTACTGCCTTATGCAATGTACGCTATTTAACACTGAATGGATGCCCCACCCCAAAATGAAAATTTTGTCATTAATAACATACCACCGTGTCATTCTCGTCACTTTATAACATTCAGATTGAACCAGGGATGGCAGATGGAGTATTTTGACAATGTTTTTCATACTTTTCTGGACCTTGGCAGTGTAATTTACTTGGCAGTCAATGACAGTCAACAGCCTCCCGGTTTTAATACAAAATATAATTATGTTAAATTATCAAAATATCTTAAATTGAGTTCGGAAGACAAACAAAGCTTTTATGTGTTTGGAACAACATGACTATAATTGATAATTGATACAAAATTTTATTTTGGGGTGGGGTATCCCTTTAAGACTGAATAGCTTACGTTTCATAAGTAAATGCGTGGCTAGCAAAAGGAAATAAGGCAACCACAAATGTTCCATGGTAAACCACCTTCAACTTAAATAGTGTGACACCAGAGTGGTAGTCTGAGTTGTAATATATATTTTATAATCAGGCCCTGAATTACCAGGGAATTGAACCCATGATATTAACATGTATAGTACCATGTGCTATTGTTTAAACTGCATGAATGCTAGATTTCTAACATTTTTCTCAGAGCTTTTTTCCCCTTTTTTGCTATAATAGAGTTGTTGATACAATGAATTCTGCTAATTTATAAAGTACATATGTATATATTAATAATTAGTTTTGGCCAGGAAAATCATTATTATGTGTCATTAGCTGCCAGTTATTCTGCCTTGAACATTTTCACCAAAGTGCTTTGTGTTTTAAGATGAAGGGTGACTACTTAAAGCAAGCCCCACCTTTCATTTTTCTTCAGTTCGCCCATGCAAAGATACAAAGATATACCAGACATCAACACATTTTATTTCAGGTACGATTTTTTTTATAAATTGACATCAATGTCCTTTTTATATATTGTGTGTTTACTGTAAACAGAAATTCTGATACAGCCATTTAATTAATTGTGGTGCTAAAACAGATTTGTTTTATTAGAGCATTAGGCTATTTAGCAGTAAATCTAATACTTTAATTTAATAGTAAAAAATTGTAAATTACCTTACACAGAATTTACACAGAAAGTACAAAAATAGTCATTTCCAGAACTCCCATGACACAATTACTGTATTAACTGTATTTCCTCTTCTTATATTTTATATCTCATGTTGTTAAATTAATGTTTATCACATTTATTTCATTGTGTAGTCTGTGGTATTTATTAGTATTTACCTCAGCTTGTGGAAAATCTTCTTGTGATGAGCTTTGTTTCCTCTCTGTTTTTGTTGGTTGCCAGTTTATTAAAAAAGAAATTAAATACATTTTAGTACTTCAGTAGGTTGTTATTTGTCTATTTATTTCTTAACTTGCCGTGATTCTCCTGCATGCAAAGACCTTTGTTCACATTTCTTAATGAACTTGCGAAATCTAAACATGCTTATTACAGAAATCTGAAGCCTTTCTAAAAATGGAAAGCAGAAAGGACATCTCAGCTGACAAACCTACTATTGCCATTGAAGTAAATCCACATGTGATACAAGACACTGTTATCTTTGTTGATGGACATGAGGCTGGAGGAAGAAATCACAATACGGCTGCTGTTAAAGGATTTTTCAAAGCACAACCAAAGGCACTGGGGGTAATGCATTAAATGAGGAATTATAAAATATGTTTTAGCTTTCATTTACAGATCGCTGCATCCAAACACATCATGAATACAATACCTGACCTATATGCGTGTTCTCCAGACTGTCCAGATAATGATTGGAGCAGTGGTCTTAATGCTTGGTATTGTTCTTACCTCCATTGTCAACAATTATGAGGCAATTCTTGATAGTAGTGGCATAAACTACTGGGGGTCCCTTATTGTAAGTCTTATTTAATAGTTTTACTTTATTGCTACTCATTTCAATTTCCAGAATGACTTTTCAAATGATCTTTGTTTTTCTCAGTACATCAGCGCTGGCTCTTTGTCTGTCGCTGCACAGAATGAACATCATCCATGTGTGGTATGTATATAACCCCAGCTGATTTGGCACATTATAGCTCTTTGTCAGTCACATTGTTTATTAAGGGATAGTTCACCCCAAAATTAAAATGATCCTGTCTTTTACTCACCTTCGAAGCATCCTAGGTGTATGTGACTTTCTTCTTTCAGACAAATCCAATTGGAGTCCTCCTGTAGCAAATCAATGCATTTTTGTACGATAAATATTCACATTTCAAACTTAATAAGCACTTTTCTCTCACGTCTGCTGTCTGTGAAAACCAGAAGCAGTTCCAGCAATGCAATTACATTTAAAATTTACTAAATTATTATTATAATAACACTCACTTTGTTGGTCCAGTAGAAGTAAATGGTAAAAGTAGTCTCTTAGTAGTAATGGTACGTATCAAGCCTTTTCAGCGATCTGTTTTTTGGGTATTAAAATACTCCTAGTGGTCTGAAACTATACATTCTGTTCCTGCAGGTGAAAGCCTCTCTTGGAATAAATGTGTTCAGTGCCATAACTGCAGGGATGGCCATTCTTCTGATGGGCATGCAATTAGCATTAATATTAATGGATCAGCCAAGTTTATATGCTGAGGTATTATATTAACAATGTGCAATATTTTGTATTCACGTTTAATGTGCATACATTTTATTATGATTTTTTTTTTTAATAGCTGTTATTTGCTTAAAAAAATTCTGAAGACCGTACTTTTCATTCTGTAACTATTCAATCACACTGACATTTTCAAAACATTCGAATTTATCAGAAAAACAGTCTGTATGATCTGTGCACTATATTGAAGTCGTTATTCACAGAAAATTATTATTATTAATATTTTAGTTCAAAAAAACATTTATTTTTGTCCATGAATCTTCCTTATTTTGTATACTGTATACACACACACACACACACACAC
>JAUYWG010000038.1:8378193-8391992 GCA_034779775.1 Enteromius afrohamiltoni
CGTAACCTAGACGTTTTTACTAAAGTTATGTGTCTGGAGTGGAATTATTTCAGTTGTATTGCTGTCTATGGAGGGTTGGATGGCTCTTATATTGTAAAAAATATCTTAATTTGTGTCTCGAAGATAAATGAAGGTCTTCAATGTAATTTTGTTAATACAGTCTCTAAAATACTTTCTTTAGAAGAAAGAAAATTATAAAATTACAAGAGAATGAGTAAATGATGACAGAAAATTTCAACACAGTCTCACGATCAATTCGTACGTATTCATTTGAGGTCCCAAATTTGTGCTAATTCATATGACCACACTCGTACGATTTTGTAAGATTTGTCTGAAACCCTGTGACGGGTAAGTTTAAGGGCGGGTTTAGGTCATTCGTACAAATACATACGAATTGGCAACTCATAAAATACGTATGATTTAGAGGAAATCGGATGAATTTTTTCAAGTGAGGTCATACGAATTTGTAAGAATTAGCCACCTCGTTAAATATGTACAAATTGCCATGAGATCAGGTTGGAAATTTTAGATCCTGATTTTTGAGATACAGCCTTATCAACAATAAACTCTGAATGTGTGTTTTTAGCAGTTTGGTTTGGGGAACCTTGGAATATTGCTGGTGTTTTCCAGCCTTCAGTTTATCGTCTCCATCTTTATCTCAGCATTTGCCTGCAAAGCCACCTGCAACACTGAGTCAACAGTGGTCAATGTGGCCCTAAACCGGGTAAATAATTTAGTGGCGATGATGCAATAGAGTCCCAGTTAGTTTTAACCCAACACCAAATAGATTTATTATTCTAAATATAGCTTCTGTTTTTATTTAATTATTTTTTTTTTTTGTGGATCTAGTTTGTCTCTTGTGCACTAATATATTTTGTCTGTTACTTCCCAGGTATACTGAATAAGGAGATGCCATGCAAAGGTTGCCAGTAATGAATATTTGTAGTGTTGCTTCTGAGTTTTCAGGGTTTTTTTCTTTATAGTGTATCTATAATAAGAGAGTGAGAATATATCAACATATTCAATAATAATTGGAAAACTGATTCTCAAACCCTGATCAAACACATATGTACAGGCTAATCCTGCTAGACTTCAGAATTTAAAAAAAACAAACAAACAAAAAAAGGATATGTTCAGGATTTAAGCTAAAAGCTGCAAGCAAAGATTTTAAAGGCAATAGTTGTGAAACAAATAAAGGTAACCACTTCAAAACCCCTCAATCCTACAGTGTTTATCTGGCATTACTTCTGTGACATACAGTAACAACTGAATACCTGCCTGCTGGCCCTCAAACAAAGGCAGACAGTTTTAATGGTGAATTCTTTTGTGCTTGCAAGTTAGAATTTTTGAGTTTGCAAGAAACATTTCACACTAGAACATCTCAAGTCTGAGTTCTCAATATGGCTGCTCGGCACATTAACAAAACACTCAGTACAACTATGCTATTACCTAATGAATAACTAGTAACTATTAAATAATTATTAGTAGCATTAAAATAGATACTAGCACTGTTTATAGATTACATTTTTCATGAAATTGCACATGCCGGGTGATAGATATTTTTAGTTTAGAAAACTATTTGCATCTGAATAGGGCTTAAATCAGAGACTAACAGAACAGTTATTTCAATGAAATCAAGTAATTATATGATTTTCTGCATGCCATTCCATAATATAATTTTTGACACTAACAGATCCAACAATTCAGTTTTAAATTAAAATGAAGTGGACAATAGGACGAGTTAAATGATAATCAAATATATAGTAGCCTACTCACTTTGGAGAAGGTGTAAATGAAAGTGGGTGGCAAAAATACATGGTATAACGATGTTAAGGTGACAAAAATAGAAAAAGTAACACCTCACTTGCAATCTTCTGAGGTATTGTAAAAAAATATATATAATATTATGTAGGGACATTAATGAATTTTAGGAATAATTTGAAAATGAATCTATACTGAAGAATACAATATCCTAAGAAAGCAGAGGATATGTTTCTTCATTTTTTAGTCAGAGTGAGAGTATGGAGAGTATCTATAGTGCAGCAGTCAAGGCCCCAGAACTGCAGCCTAAATATTGATTGAAGAGTCTCCATGTCCTCCAGTTATCCTTTATTACCATCTTCCTCTCTCAGTGAGGATGAAGTAAGAGGAATATCCTGTGTCCCTTGTGAAATGAATATCCTGCAGAATAGGGATTCCCTTCTTTCTGTTGTAAGCGAAGTGGGAAGCACAGTCCTACAGCAGAAGACACATTTTATTATGCATGGATACAGCCTAGGATCATGCTGTTTTCTCTAAAGGAGTAAAATGGTTCTGGTAAGATTCAAATACTTGATAAATCATGGGACTGTCAAAAATCAGTTGAGCTAATAAATTAGCCACTTGTCAAGAGGGCCATCTTTGCTAGAGACAGTAAGAAAAAGGCCAACCACAATGTCGAACATGAATGTGAGAAGATATAATGACCAGAATATCACATTGTTAAAGAAAGATGAATACTGATCAATTGATAAACTTGCTGTCAGTGAGGAATATTTCCAAGAAATATTCAGGTGAAAATATTCATTTACTATGCACAGCTGAATTTGCATAGGGCTCTTTAGTAATATTAATTGTTTAATTTCTCTGATAAATAGAGTCTTGGTTTGTTGAAAATATTTTACATATACATATTTTGGAGAAAAAATGAAAAAATAACCCACTTTGCATTTTAGTTCACTTTTATTGCCACAACTGCTTTTTTTTTATTTGAACAATACATGTAAAACACCATTTATTTTTTCATTACCATCCTCTTTCTCTACTTCCTTCTTCTTCCTTTCTCCGTCCCTTTCCTTCTTGTCTCGAAGTGTCATGCTAACCCATATCAGCTAAAAGCACCTGCTCCCACCATTGCTTTCAAAATGACATGAATCCCTTCGGTTCTTCTTTCTGTTCAAACCTCCTCTAATTTGCCTCTTTTTTTATTATTATTCACCCTGATACATTATGCTTCCATGTGATACACAAATCCACGGCTCTATGAAATACATGTCTCAATGTGAAAACTTAAAAACTATTTGTTTTTTCAACAACTAGCACAGTTATTTCACAGTTTCAGGTCATTCACTCTGAGGGTTCCAGTCTACAATAAAGCTGGACATTTGTAGTCAAAATAGATTTATCATACTTCTGTGTGTTTGATTTAGATTTGAAATTTAAGAAAAAACATTAAGTTGAACTTACTCAGAGAACTCAGAAACACTTGGACTTGCTTTACTATGAATGCCCTAAGTGGATTATTTGGGATAATAAGGGATCATAAGGACAACAGCATGACACTAGTTGACTGAGAAAAGCGTGAGATCTGTGTAGGGAGTACACATTCACAGGATGTGAAAACGATTGCATTTATTGCTAATGCAACACCTCTACTTTCCCTCTCTGTTATTTTCATTGCAGCCTTTTCACCTAGAAAAGGTGATAATGATCTTCCCTCATTTTACCTTGATTGGTGAAGCATTAAAATCAGAGAGGTTCAGCCCTTCAAGATGTCTAGACATAATCAAATCCCTTATTTGTCTGCAGTCATCTGTTCATTCAAGCTGCCATATTTAGATACAGCTTACTGAAACAGAATGCGCGCAGTTCGAGAATTCTTGCAGGAACGTTTTTTTTCCACCTCAATTTCTTCATATTTTCAAGCTTCTCATCTATTTTTCACCAGTCTTGTCTCTTGTGCTAACATACTTCTGCATTTCTTTGCTACATAACTGCTCTTTAGCATCCAGATAACATTTAAACAATATATAAATCAATTTGCGCTAATAATATAAAAACACATCGGCAGCACTAACTAAAGCAGTTCCTATTCAGCTTAGTGGGAGCCAATGCACTTCATTCAATGCTAAAAATAACTATTCATTTTCAATCTAAAAAAATACACTCTATCCATCTGTCAATAGTAGTCTACTCTGTATCATACTAAATATTCTTTCAGCAAATTTCATAGATAAAATAATTTGAGGGCATGGTACAAAAATTGAGAGTTACTGATCAAAACAAGAAGCAAATAAAAAGGGTGTGAAATAATATGCAACATAACATCAGTGTGAGATTGTGACTGATGTCACACAGTTCGGTTGTCAAATATGCCTCCAACACTGTGGAGCTGTGATTTTTCTAACTCCTGCATGGGGTGGCGGCATTATAGGTGCCGTCCTCTAGAAACTCATCTTCACTTAGGCTTATATGAAGGCAGGTGTCATTGACAGGCAAAGAGAATGGGATGGTTTGCTCATATCCCAGCGGTGTGGTAGAATGTGGTGAAATCACCCCATCCTCAGCTGGATGATCCTCAGGTAAGCTGCTGCAGGTACTAGAAGTAGAGATGAACGTAGAGCTCTGGTCATCAGAGGGGTCGTCTCTGGACTGGGGGGATATAAGGGATTTGTCATCCGAGCGCACGCCAGAGTCCTCGCTGGCTGAACATGACACACTGTTACCACTGATGTGAGAATAGAAATCCCCAGGTGAAACGGAGCATAGCGTGATGTCAGGAAACGAGGAACTACTGCTCACTTCTCCATTTAAAGGTATAGCTACAGCTGAAGATCTTGACTCTGCTTCGACCCCCGGAGAGAGAGTCCTGTTTGAACGCTTGCGGTTCAGGGGTTGAGGTGGAGGGTCCAGTTTAGGGATGGTTTGTTTGTACCTGTGGGCACAAAAATTAGAGATTTTGTCAGTCAGTGGACTTGACTAGGTAACATTATTTTATACTGAAATGGAATACCATGAAAGCGGTATACATTTTATAGCCTGGTCTCATGGCATAAACGTACCTTGGTTCACTTTTGAACGAGACACAAAATATGTACCAACAAGTACATATCACTGCAGTACATGCACCTTTTATTCCTTTTCACACAAATTTACAGCGTTTCCATTAATAAAGTGTAATTTTCACACAATTACTTAAAGAATTTCATGTTATGACTTGAAAACCATATTCATATGCTGGCATATTTGAAAAAATGCATCATCGCATATATATAGCTTCATATCTATAGGTTTTCATAGACAGCGGGTTTGCCCGGTAGCTCATGGAGTACATAGACATAATTAAGAATCGAGGAGCTCTGGTTCGAATCCTCTGTTAACTATGGTTTGACAAAACAGTTCAAATCTGAGTAAAAGGAAATGACTCGGCTGCATCAACAAATGCAATCAGTTTTTAATCAGTTTTGCATTTAGATTTGATGTAGGGCATTTTTCTGACATTTTAGAGCATTAACTTTTAGCAACAGTCCACAGATATTTCAATTCTGAACCACTGCTATACATGCCTATATCAACATACTAAAATGTGCCAGAGTACACATATTGAACCGGTGTTTTTTTTTTTTTTAATTTGCTAAATGTTATGTCCAGAAAACAATATACTAAATAAATACAACAGATCCACTTGTTATGGGGAAAACATTTATGGTGCTTAAATATTTGCATTGTGGAGTCTCATTGGCATGCAACTATAATTTGACTCTGTCTTTTTTAATACATCATCTAAATTAATCTTTCAGGGACTTATACCAAGACACTTAATTGAACAAACAAAGTAAAAAAATATATATATATCGTAGGGATGAATCAAACTCCCACCACTACTGCTATGTAACATGACATAACCAGCCAAAAATCATTTGGTAAATGTAGATATGTGGATTTGTGACCACTGAGATTTCAGTAGGCGGGGCTATACAGCACAGCTATGAAAAAACAGAACCCAGTTATGATTTCAGATAATTAGCAGCTGATACATGGATGAAAGCCTTTTATCACTTATCATGCGTGTCAGGTCAGGACATTGTGTCAGAACTGTAGGTAAATCACAGCAGCGAGATGGGTTTGTGTGGTGAACAGTTGCTGAATCATCAAAAAGAGCTCCTACAATTCTTTAAGTCCCCATTCTGCATGTGCGTGTGTGTGTGTGTGTGCGCGCACTTATCTCTGTCCCACAGTTCCCCTGCTGGGTGAATTAAGTAGACAAAGAGAAGGGGAGAGAGAAAAGAGAGGGGGAGAGTGAAAATGGAAGACAGAGCTGCAGGTTCTTGTATTGATGGCTCTACTAAAAATAACTGCAATGCAGTCACTCAGCATGGGACAGGGAAAGCACATTACACTCTTTCTAGCTCTTCTTTCACTCATACACATTCAACACATGCAAGCTACATGATCTGCCAAAATGTAAATAAATACATTAAACACGAACATACATATATGCATACATTTTCTGCCTGCTTAGAAGTTGCCACAATGTTCGTGGGTGGTTTTCAGAGTGCAGTTTATAAGATGGACGAAGTGCTTTTCATGTGTTGCTATGCAGTTGCTAGGTGGCTGGTCAGTGATTGGTTATTATTTCAAGTTAAAAGAGCCCACCTCTACGCCTTTATGACGTCCTGTTCTAACGACTCAAGAGCTACCTTCATTGTAAGTCTATGAGATTAGCTTTTTTGTAAATGTAATGTCTGATCTCTTAGAGTGAGCAGCAATACATTTTCCTCTCAATCAGCCAAATAAGAGTCAAATCCCTAATCCTATATGAATAATCCTTTATTGATACACTAATAAACACACATTCAGTGTAACTTCACATACAAAGCTATAGCCTTTTGATATTGGACTTTCTTTCTGGAGTTTCTTTTCCATTTCCTTGCTTTCTTCCAATTAGCATATGATCACATCAGCAATTCTGTCTGGCCCCCGACCAAACGCTGTCACATATCCTCCTCCACATCTTTCCAGAGAGCACTCTGCCTCCTGCCATCTCCTCATCTCAGGGGATCTTACATTAACTCATCTTCCTGTGGGTGTTGAATAGTCTCAGTAATTTCACTTTCAATATTTTTCAATATACACCTCTCCTGCCCAGTTCTGCAGTGACTTTGAGGGTACATGCGCTGTTATATTTGTGTGTTTGTAAATGTGAAGAGCCCTTATAAATCTAGCAAATACTGGAATGCTATGTGGAATAGCAGTGGAGCTCTTGCGATAAAATGTCACACCAGACATTTAATAAGTCTAATAATATAACCTTAAGTCTTGTGTAAAATGCCATAGCATCAAAAAAGAATGAGCTTAATTTACTTCTCATAATGCAAAATCTCATTATTCAATGTTGCACTTGTTAAGCCGTTGTGGAGGCACAGGAGCTGTGGATGGGGGCTGCTGCTGATATATTGTGTTCATCAGATGAAATATTAAAAGCTCCCTGAGGGAGAACATTAGGCCTGCTCCTGATCATGGTAATGTGTGTGTATGTGTAGACGGATACTATTTTTATTCTTGAAGGGGAATTTAGCATGTGAAGTCCAAATATGTGCATAATAAAGTATCTAAAAACCCTTAGTTTACTTTTGACAGCAAGAGAGCACAAACACGTAGTCTACATTAAGGTTTATTCATAAATCCACTTTCGTAATGAGAGTGCTTACCAGTGTACTACAAGATACAAGCTCTAACATAACATACAGCACCACACACACACACACCTAATAGCGACCTCACAAGGTTATTTCAGCTTTAACACAATGTAGGTAAAACCTGGCCACACCACACAGCGCACAAACACACAGAGTAAATCATTCTAGATGTTTGAGCACACACACACACCACTGTAATCATCATTCATTTAGCATGCCAGTGTAATTAAATAGAGTACAATCACCGTTATACTCACAGGAGGTTGGTAAAGTGTAGAAGAGAGGAGTGGAGAGGAAACAAAAATCAGCGATTTCAGACAAAGGAAGATAGGTCAGGTGAGGGCATGAGATGGAGAGAGAGCATCAGAGAGGGTTAGAAGTTTACAGAAGAGGAAGAAGGCTGTTACAGGAGGAAGTGGATAATCAGAAGGGGAGGCTCCTCACACGTGCACCTGAGCAGAGAAAAACAAAAATCAAAAGTCTTTCTCCCTTTCAGCTCTCCCACTCACACAAACCTCTTCACCTAAACAACTGAGAAAACCGTCTAGAGGATAATCTAATCTGACGCCCACTGCTGCACTGCAATCATTATCACAGTACGATCCTGCCAAATTCACATTATTTCCTCTATTTAGGAGTCTTTTTGTTCTTGACCCCAAACTTTCATATTTAGCTCTCTTTTGTATACAATGTTCTGGGAAGAGGCATGTACTGTATTCCAACTTAACATAAATGAATTTCATTCACAGATGTGTGCACGCGCACACACACACTTGCGATTAGTCTAAGTAGCAGTAATCAAGCAGCGAGTGGAGATTATGGAAGATCAATGCAACAGCAGATAGACTAATCCATGACATTAAATCCATCCATGCATTCATCCCTCTCACATCAGCACAAGCACACACACACACACGAACAAGCTCAAGATCATGCAGTTTTGAGGCCATGAAAACTGTCTTAGTGCGCAGTGACCCACGGCACTGAATTCATCTTAAATCAGCAGAGACAGTTTCTGGACAGGCAGATAATAAATCAGCAACAGTGCATGTAGAAAGGGATAAAAGGACAGCACTGAAACGAACGGAGGGAGCAAGATGCAAGGAGTTTCAAAGCAATAAAGAAAGAAATGGCACTTATGACTGGCATAGGAGGGATGGACAGATTCCATCTCATGTGGAGTTCAGGCTGACATTAACACCAGGAGTGACAGATAAATGAACAAATGATGGGCAGGTGCATAAAACCACAGTCAAAGTGAGGACTCACTGATGGACACACACTGAGCCCCTGCAGACACACATGACAGTCGTGTCTGATACTTTCTACATTGTGGCTCTACTTCCTCATTTTTTGTGACTGTGACTTCATTAGTTTTAACCCGCTAAACCGTAAAAAAAAAAAAAAAGACAGGCTGCATATTACACAGAAAGTTTAATTAAACTATGAAATGCCACACTACAATACAAATTGACAATGCTGTCCTATTTTCACAAATAGCTTGATTGACAGTTAATCTGACCAATCATATTGACGAATATGCCATCTCGCCAGATAAACAAATCAGACAGGAGAGTAGATTAAATTAAACTGAAAAATATTGTGTACTGATGTCTTTCCGTGGTAAAAAAAAAAAAAAAAAGTTCTGATGTTCATTTATGTTTATATCATGCTTTAAATAAAAATGAAAAGGCAAACCGTTCATGTGCCGCTTGAACTTGGGCAACCTAGTGATCTGTTACGACACTTTAAAGAGCCACAATATGTATTCATTTGTAAGAATTTCAAAAAAAAAAGGATACAATTGGAAAAATTGTTTCATACCATAAGTAACCTGCTCTGCAAAGCAGAATTTTAAGCAGTCTTTAGTGTTACATCATCCTTCACAAATCATTCTAGTTATCTTAATTTGCTGCCAAGAAACATTTCGGTAACACTTTATTTTACGGTAACTCCTATAAGTTGCTTATTAGCATGCATATTACTAGAATATTAGCCATTTATTAGTGCAAATTAAGCACATATTCATGAATTAATAGAAAGTAGAAAGCAGCATTTGAAATAAGAATTCTTTTGTAACATGTTAACTTTCACTTTTGATCAATTTAATGTGTCCTTGCTGAATGAAATTACGTTCTTTGTTAATTATACTGCACTAATATTCTGTTTACCATAAATAGATTAAGACAACTGTTCAGTTTAGAAATCAGATACGAAATGGAAAACACCTAGCATATTTTATTCATTTTGGGTCATGCAAACACCTTATGGTGATTACCTACCATAACTGAACAAATTTACTGTATAGCTGTATATGTCCAAATAAAAAATGATTTTGGGGAAAACTAGAAAATGCAAATTAAAAGGTTAACCAGAATACAGACAATGAATTCCAGGTCATTTTTGTCATAGTGAGGTCATCTGACAATCACGTATAGCATAAAAGGTTTGTTTTTTATACTGCACAGTACACAGTAAGCAGCACATTAGCATTCCATTCTGAACACGGCCACAAGTATTTCCTGCACATGCCCTCATTATATCCACCTGTGTCTTACTAGTTCATTTGTTTATATAGCGTACAAGCCTGTTCTGCTGTCTGTTCCTGAGCTCATTTTGGCAAGTGTTAGAAGAATTGTCTTTCAAGTAAAGTCTAGTCGGGGTCTTGTAATATCTTGTTTTGCTTTCATATTGTTTTGCTTTAATAAAAATAATGCAGTCGGGCTCAGTGCAGGGATGGCTTTGTACTTTTGCCTACAACACACTGTAACAAAAACCTGGCGCTTTCCTTTTAACCATAATACACTTATAGTACATACTAAAAACAATACATTGTAACCAAAAAAAGAACTGCCCTTGTATGTATTTACACAGTAAAATGTTAATTGTGTGTTACAGTGACTGTGTGCATATTTTTGAGTCTTTCCCTGGACCTGCGAGTATGTTATCAGTGTATATACATTAATAAGTGCATTTGTACTTGTGTGTTTAAGTGTGACGTTTCTGCAAGCTCTAAATTGCTCTAATAAAGTGTGAAAATGAATGTTTTCTGCATGTGAGAGACTGTGGCTATCCCCAGGGACACGGTAATTGTAAAATAAATCACTCTCCCAGACACACGCACACATTCTTGAATACATTCATAGACACACAGATAGATCGAGAAGCAAGGATATACTCACACAGTCAAAACAAAAACACACACATGCTTTCAATCAAATTTGGGCAATCTATGACAAACAGCTGACCAATAAACCAAGCAGCCTCTCTAGCAGAAGGAATGGGTGCACTGCTAAGCTCAACAACTGTTTACAGCTAGCGCTAACCACACACACAGAGAGAGCGATGAATGTGCAGTATCCAACAAAGGTCAACATTTTCCATTACTATTCAAGGAAACTTGCCAGCCAATAGACAGTGTGGAAAGATTGCTCTCTGCCGTCTAATACACATTAGACTTGTTTACATTGCTCGCAACCAATATCCATTCAGACAGGTCTGCTGCCTGTGTATGGAGTGAGACGGAGGGAGCAAAGAAGGAGGTCAGAGAGGAGGTGTGGTTATGTGAACTAGTTTTAGAAACCCCAAACACCAACCAAGTGTGGTAAAACAAAAAGTCAAATCTTCACAAACACCCACATCTGCTCAATGGTTTTCAACATTTTGGAAAGTTTGAGAATCATAACGGCTAAAACTTATTGTAGTTGTGGTGTATTTCTGGGTTTGTGTTGATGCTGCTCTATTCTGTTCCACACACTGACACGCTGTGATTATTTTGTCCAGATGTTGCAGCTCAGATTTCAGTATGTTTAAATTACAGATCGGAAAGGAGTAACTCGACTGACTTTGAAAAAGGAAACTTTTAACACAATCAAAAGTGCCCTAACACCACTTCATGCACATTTCGCTTTCTTAGTTACTTTCTTTTTTACACTTAAGCTGAAAAGTTAGAGTTTTGTCAAAATACAGTAAAAACAGCTATGTTGGCAATTTTTTATTTTTTGCACAAATATTTTTATTGTGAAAGATTATGACCATTTACAATTACTCCAGTCTTCAGAAATCATTCTAATATGCTGATTTTGCTGCTCAAAATAAAGCGTGGAAAAATCAAAATAGCTATAGATTTCTTTGTAGCAATGTAAAAGTCTTTTGATTCATTAATGCATATGCAAAATAATGCAAAAAATGAATTAACAAACATATATTTAAAGATGAACAAATAAGTGTTCTGTTGGTGAATGGTTTGTACAAAGAATGTTTGTATGGTATGCAAACAAATGAAAAATATTGCGAAAATCACCCTTTAAAGTTGTCCAAATGAAGTCCTTATCAAAGCATATTACTAATAATTTTTTTTAATATATTTATGATAGGAAATTTACTAAATATGTTCATAGAACATGATCTTTAATTAATATCCTAATGATTTTGACCCAGGGTCACATATATAAATACATTTCGATTTGTAAATCTTTTCCAGACTTCAGAATTTATCTGAATACAAGCCTACAGTATGTGCTATTGCCTCGTGTCATTACCTCTCATCAAGTGCGGTTGAATTCCGAGTTTCGAGCTTTGCGACTTCCCTTCTTGCTGCTTCCAGTCCCGCTTCACTTCTCGTACTCGCCGGCTTCCCATTGGCTGTAATGGTGGAAGCAGTGCGCAGGTTGAACAGATTGAGGTAGGACTCAGCGTGGGTAGAAACAGGAGGGTTTTCTGGCTGTCCTGCTGGAGTGGAGGTGAAGGGCTGGTCTGAGTGAGGGGTGTAGAGGTTCTTCAGGTTGAGAGAGAGAGAACGAGGGGGCACGCTACTCCATGGTGATTCTGCTTCTAAAGACACAAATTCAAATTTGAGAGATAAAATCAAGGTCTTAAAAGGACAGTTCATGCAGATTTAATCAAAAATATCTTAATTTGTTTTCTGAAGATAAACAAAGATCTTACGGGTTCAGAACAACAGGAGGGTGAATCATTAATGACAGAATTATAATTATTATTTTTAGGTGAACTATCACTTTAATAGCCACCCTGAAACAGTCAATAACATTAGAGGATGGGGATGTCATGCCTACAGTACAAAATGGTTTGAACGCTTATGTAAATGAAGCTTACGATTGAATAATCTGCTATTAAGAGACTGGCCGTACAGCAGCCCTTCAGTGACAGACACTCAAAGGCATAATGACAATTTCAATAACTCTCCAAATGACCAGTCATACCATCCAGAAAGTTCACCACCACTATCATCCCACCACGCATAAGCATATGCACACACACTCTCTCTCTCTCTCTCTCTCTCTCTGAAAGTCGGCATTGAGCCCAGTGCTGATGAATCAAACCCAATAAACCCCTGCACTAAACTCTGAAATAGATTAGTGTACACCAACCAACTCAATAACATCCCAGCCTGCCAAAACATAATGTGTGTGTCTATGACTCTAATAGAGCCCAACAGTGACCAACCGGTTTTTCAGCAGCCTGGCTTCTGGAAGTATATTTCCCATTAATTTTCTTTGTAGAAAGAGTAGCTAAGAGATGAATCACAGCAATATGATGTAAAAAGGTATATTCAAAAATCACAAAAATACACACAATGCTCACATTTTCGTTCCAGGACCAGTCCTCTCTATTTTTTATACCAGGTGTAAGCAACGTCGGTCCTAGAGTGCCAATGTCCTGCAGAGTTTCACTCCAACCCTAATCAAACACACCTGAACGAGCTAATCAAGGTCTTCAAGGCTACAGGCAGGTGAGGTTTTTTTCAGGGTTGGAGCTAAACTCTGCAGGACATTGGCACTCCAGGACCGACGTTGCCTACCCCTGTTTTATACGCATGCCTGGTATTAACATATTGACTGTTTATTAGTACTTCTAAAGCAGACATTCTGCATGACCATGTTCCACATCCCTTATGGTTACTCGCATGTAATTATGCATAATTTATTGTTTTATAATAAGAAGTACATGTAACGTAATGAGGACACCTCACACCTTAAAATAAAGTGTTATTGAACTTACTATATTTTTACTATAATGGAAGGCTACATATTTAGCAGCATTAATTAATTACATTTAAATAAATTATAAATGTATGTACAATACTGTCACAGTAATTTAATACGTCCTAGCTGAATAAAAATATTATTTTCCTCAAAAATAAATCTTACCCAAACTTTTGAATGGCAGTTTAACTGACAGAATGAAACACTCAACTCATGGAGAATTGCTAATAACCAAATCACATACAGGTCCTTTTCAAAACATTAGCATATTGTGATAAAGTTCATTATTTTCTGTAATGTACTGATTAACATTAGACTTTCATATATTTTAGATTCA
>JAUYWG010000038.1:8417204-8467288 GCA_034779775.1 Enteromius afrohamiltoni
TTTATATATGCCATATAACACTAAAATTAATCATAAGATTGCATTCGTTTTTTTAAGTTTAAAAAGACATCTTTTCCCCCTCAACACATTTTTGTCATCGACCCTTACGTCTACTCTGTGACATTTTTATTTGTTGGTGCCTAATGTCATCGCTGCTACCTAAAACACGATTCTGGCTGTCTCGTGTGTATTTACTCCCGCTAACAGCCAATTCCCCGTTTGACGTGCATGCACACTCCAATGACTACGTCAGAGTATAGGTTAATAGAATAACCAGCAATGGCGATGTTTACAGTAGACATAGTTCACCTTGGCTTGGAAGTGTATTCCGTGTTGATACGCTTCCTCGTTGTGAAGCGGGACTCGAGAATCCGCCACATCGTCCACCAGGTTGTACCTGTTTCTCCCGTGCATTTTCATTGGGACCTGTCCAGATGCTCGGCGAGAAAATTCATCAGACAGTTCCCAAGCTTCAAAACTACTGCCAACTAAAAAGACTGCTTCAGTTTAACCAGCAGAAAACAAATCACGGATACAAGAGCGATTCAAAGCGAGGGAGCCCATTATAGTAGCAGCCCGGGAAAAGCTGAATGAAATCACAGGCGCTTTAGCACAAAAGAAATGGGTTGGGCGCCTCTTTCCCCCTCTCTCAGCCCGCAGACATCAGCTGCGTTTATACAAGTCTGGCTTCGGCTCAAGTTGTTCAAGTGTCTCAGCAAGAAGTTTATTAAAAGAGGCGCTATAAGTGAATTCTGAATCCCCAATGATATGTTTTATTTGCATTGCTCTCTTCAACCTCTGATGCAATTCTCATGGAGCAAAGTTCCGTCCGCTTTTAGGAACAACCTGCAAGTCTTTCAAACACCATATTTAGCATAATAAAAGCAGTACTTCCTTATAGTTCGTAGATGAGTTACAACACAATACAACCAGTTCCCATGGGCTATATGCAAAATACCACAGGTTATAAAACACTTGATTAGAGTTTGGTGCACTGTAAAGCAATAGGGTCTACAAATTTGTGAAATAGCCTATTTAATAGATTCTGTAGCTCAGAAAATGGTTTGGAGACTGGTTTGGCCCAACACCTTAGTGAACAGATTTGAATTAAAAGAGGACAGTTTTAATGGAGTTTATGTGGAGAGAATGAGGCTAGTTAGCTAGTTTTTACACACACTGACTTTTATTTGCGATAAATACATACATGAAATAAATATATTGAATGTTTGCACAATTGTTGCCAAGGAAATCTTAAAAAAAAAAAAAAATATATATATATATATATATATACATATATATATATGAATAATCATAACAATCAATTATTTTTACCAAATATTTTAGGGAATAAAGGCAAAAAATTAGCTTAGGTAAATAAATGAAGTAAACAGATAAATAGATAGATAGATAGACACAGATACATCTGTGGAGATGAGATTGTGCTAAAGTCACAGGGTAGCCTACTGCCAAACATTACAGAGACTTAATGTGAAAGAGGAAGCTTTTTTTCAATTTTGAAACAAGTGCTCCCTCTGCTGCATCACAGAGGCATTATGGGTTTTAAAAAATTAAATTAAATTAATTTCTAAAAATAATTGTATCAGGTGACAGCCGTCTATAGGTCATAAAATTTAAGATCTTTATATATATATATAAATATATGTGTGTGTGTGTGTGTGTGTATTCTATACTGAGAATTGACACATTTTTTTCCCATTAATTTCAACACACTGAAGCCCTATGATAATCACAAAAGGCTATGAGACTTTTTTTATATTTCATTATAGCAAGGGGACACAGCAAATACGGAACATTTCTGATTTTTCCCCCCTTTCTGTTAGACTGTAATGGCAAACAGAATAAAACAATATCAATAAATGTAGCATTCAAAATAAACAAATAAAAATATGCCTATAAAAGCAAAATATAATCTTTTTCAACGAATGGACTCTTACTTATGGACCCTACAGTATGTACACATAAACTGAGAGAAATAATAAAGAAAAAAAATGTTGTGTAGCCGCCCACCGTCACAAACCATTCTGCTCACTGATTTTTCGCTTCGCGTATAGCTTGAGTCCAGTGCAATATGTTGCTACCGTGTGCCTCTAAGGCTTCCGTTAGCTGCGTTGCGTTGTCAACGGGACCAAAACACCAGCAGCGACAGCACACAGGACCTTTACTTCTAGACTGTCCGCTGGCCATCAACTGACACCTCACCTGTCCGCTTGCATTAGCTCCGCTACTTCTTAGCAAACAGCAGGTAACGTAAAGAGAATGCACGCGATGTTTTCATTTGAAGAAACGGCGTCCGTTTAAAAGCGCGAGAGCAGTCGGTGCCCCTCACCGGCACTTTAAAACTGTCAGGGGAAATGCGGTGATGCGCACAGCCATGCCCTGCGCACGTCGTCCACATATTTATACCGCGATATGTGCTGTTAGTTGAGTCACGTTATTGCCTTATAGAGAATGGGATGAACTAGGCACAATTACATCCATATGCAGCTTGTGGTATTAATGTAGATAGTTAAGAACATAATTTCCCATTAAAAGGATACCGGACAGCTCTTGCGTCCCCTGTCCCGTTAAATCACCATCAAAAATACCCAGCACCCTGTAGTGATGTGTTATCTGTCAGTGTTAATAACGTGATCATGGAATCGGCGCGTCTTCACGCTAGTTTATCAGGCTTTATAACTGGCTTTTATAGACTGGTTTTCTGTTTTTGCGCTTTAGTTTGTCTCGTTAGCACCCCATGCTAGTAAATTATCCTTATACATTCACCAAATCTAAATGAGATAACAAACAATCCGACCATTAGCGATCACTATGAGCGATCACTATGAAAGAGTGAAGATTGAGCTCCAGCAGATGAAGGAAGTGGAGAACGAGGCCGCGGCCGACGAGGAGCAGCTGTCCCCGGCCTCAGTCTCGCCAGTCCCCGCTGACGTTTCCTTCACTGCTCGGAGAGACCTGTCCAAAAGTAGCATTAACGAGAGAAGTCGGAGCAAAAGTAGGAGCAAAGCAGACGGTCCGGAGAGACAGGCGAACGGCAAACAACTGACGGATCAGTCGCCGCTAAAGTCAGACTATTCACAAGGACAGAGCCGTGTGAGCAATGAGCCAAACCTTCACATTAAAGGAACGGCAAGGGTTTTAAAGGGTAAACTTGCGGCAAACGGCCACGTTGAGTCATGCAAGAGACAGACAGATGGGAAGTGTGAGCATCGCGGCAAAGAGGACGAGAGCAAAGTGGCCAAAAAGAGAAAAGCTGTGACGGTGGACACCTCTAAGGCAAAGACATCTCTCGAGGCGCTAAAGATGAGCATCAGACAGCTGAAGTGGAAAGAGGTGAGAGAGCCGCTGTGTTATGACACCACATAACCTTTGACTTTATCTGCCTGTCATTCCGATTACAAGGCCTGATCATACGGCTGTAGTATGCCATCTATTGTTAGGATATTCTTAGAAAGGTATTGTAGTTAAAAGTATTGTAAATGAGCAAATCCTTAAAGGAGTCATACTAAGCCAATTTTCCACTAGCTTATATGATTCTTTAGGGTCTTAATGGAAAGTTTGGATTATAGTTTGTTTTAAAATTTCTCAAAGATCTTTATTGTTTCTCTCAGTTTATGCAACGTACTGTAGGGTCCATAAGTAAGAGTCCATTCGTTATTCGAGTACATTATACTCACTGCTTCTGTAGGTGAGGCTGTATCATGAATGATTTGCGTGAACATAAGCGCATTTCCTTTCAGAACCAAACTTAACGTTAATTCTCCTCGTCTTCAGTCACTCAGATGTCGGAGGTAAATCACTACTGCTACGGTCATTAATACATTCAACAACAAAACACCTCAATTTCTTAGGAGTCTTGCTTGTCTCTGCGTCTCGGTCTGGTGGCAGGACAATCAGGGCGGGGCTGAGGTAAGACCAGTCCAGTCTTTGTGACACGCATAGATATCTATACTGACTAGATATGCCCTGGGGCCTCTAAGCATAAGTCAGCATCACAGCCATCTTGTGTCGGGGATCTGAAGGAAGCGCATCGATGTAATATAATGGTAAGATGTTGGGAATTTGGTCACACAGTTGTGTCATTGTCTGTAAAGTTATTTTGCTGGACAAGTTCATGTCTGTTACTGTTAATGATGATGACCACGAAGTTAATGTTATCCAATGAAAGAAAGAGCTAGGTAACGTTAAGTTATGTTAATGTAAGTTGAAGAAAACCAACGATGAATATCGTTAATGTGAATGACGACACATAAACTATAACCATATGAAGAACGATACCGTTTGAGGTCACTTTCAGAGCGATTCGAGAACGATAAAAAGCTAGAAGCTAATAGTCAATCAGAACCCTTCACACATCACAGACTTTGCTTGTCAATGGTCAGTGTGGACGCTATGATTGCTATGGTTAGTTATTGCTGTCGTCCTCCCTGGTGAATGAATGCCCATTTATACTGCTATCACGTGGTTGTCCCTTGAACTACACTACAAAAATGCTATGGACTTTTGGATTTGTTTTGTTTGTAGATTCCCAAGTGATAAACAGAGGCGTCAGTCATGGGCAATAGCGCTCAGGAGAGAGGGGTTTGAGCCAAAAGACCGCACCGTACTGTGCAGCTGTCATTTTCAGCCTGAAGATTTTTGTCTTCAAAAAAGACATGTGTTGTATTGTGTTGTATATGATATATCACACCCTTGTGAGAGAACATAGATTAATTAATGATTTTACTTAGTAAAATGATTAATTAATCTATGTTCTATCATAAATATATGTCTGACATTTATAATAAACCAAACAGCTTGAAATTTGGTTGAAAATTAAGCAAATGAAGGTGATTTTAATCGTTGATAGTTCTCTGCCAATGTTAACTAATGCAGTGTAGACGCGCCTTCCCCCGACACAAGATGGTCGGCTGCGTTGACGCATCGTTCCTATGGACAGCAGCGTCAGAGGACACATCTAGTCAGTATAGATATCTATGTGTGACACGCTGCTGTTAATCAACTACCGTGGGAGGGGCCTCTGTTGGTGTGACGCCACACGACATGCATTTGAGAATAGCTTGATTTCAGAAGGGGCAACTTATTTTTATAAAATGAAAAGAAAACTACTGGTGGATCTTTATCATTGTAGGGTTTGTGTAAACACACTTCCAACACACATTTCAGTCCAAACAGCTTGAAAAAGTGCATGTGGCATCAGATAACCCCTTTAAAGTTCCAGTAAAAGTGTAGGACGATAGAAAATACAGTATGTACAGTATAAAAACCATGACACCTATGGATATCCCCATAAGACATGGAAACCCATATGTGTGTCTGTTAGGAATAATGTGTTTTCGGAGTCATACTCTGTTTTGCAATATTTAGTTGTCTGTGTATTTCTTGGGTAGAGTACATTTGTGAATACTATTGTACATCAGTAAAGCCATGCACACATTTTTTTGCTTGAAAATGAGTGGATGAATCCATTGGACTTATCTGCACTTTCTTTAGGCTTCTGGTATGTAAACAAACACTTACTCTTGACTTGTAGGCTTAATATTTCAACAGCCATTGCCAGTCTTTAACCTTCTCCTTCAACACATGTGACAAACACACGCATATGGTTACACTTGACTGTCTATGTAAAGTCACTCTGCATTAAAAAAAGAAACACTCATTAATACATTAATAAGATGTCAAACTATACCATGCGGTGCACAACACCTGGCAGGTTGGAGATAGTGAATGGTTCTGTTGAGTGAATTTCTACACCCCCTTCTGCTCGTCTGAAATATTATGAGCCTTTGTAATTTAGCGCTGCCTTGTTAAAGGTCGGTTTCAAGTTTAAGCGTATCCATTATACCTTTTATCCTGTCTGCTACACCAAAGACTGTTTTAATGGCACAATATGTTCCCGTCTGTGGTTTAAAAAATGTCAATCAGACTATCAATCCTTGAGGTTATTTAGAAACATAAATGCGTAGATTTAATTCTTAATATAATATAGGCTAATCTGGAAGCACTTGATACATGCTCATTAGGTTTAAGATCTGCTACATGAGCTAAAGAGTCAGAATTGGCTATCAACAAGCTGGCAAACCGATGGCAGTTGTTGTCATTACCCATTCAATGTCTTAACTGGGTTCAACTGAAGTTTTCTGTGCTACTTAGTTGGGTCTTTGTGAAACTGGATGATACTTATCACAGTAGGTCATCTGTGATCTGTAGTACCTGGTAATACTCTGAATATCTAAAACAGTTTGGTTTTTCATTTAAACATTTGGATCTAAAAAGCTCTTATGCCTTTATCTAAATGTTAGTGCATTGCATTTACATTTTTTTTTAAACACGAAGGGTAGTAATGCAGCTGAATGCTGACTTTGACCATATGGTCATGCCTTTACAGTGGTAAATGATTAGACTCAATCTGGGATAATCCCACATTTCTGTATTCCCACTGCTCTCCTATGCCTGTACGGTACAGTATGTTATAACAGGACGCTATGCATTGCAGATATGCATGTGTTGTGATTTGTAAATTTAGATTGGATTTAATATGGATTCTCCACGCATGGGTTAAACATACAGCACAAAAGCACATGCATGCACCTCAATGGGGTTGAACCATTTCCGTTTGACTGTAACTTGTGAGAAATATCTGAAGGGGGTCCAGGATGATGTGACGGGGGTAATGATCCTCCCTGGGTAGAGATTATTAGTTGGTTGGTGGGTTAACACCATGGCAGCTTCCGTGGCGAGTAACAAATTGAAATACTATAAAAGGGCAACTTACATATTTTTAAAGTTTGCTTGAGATAAAAACTTTAAAATGGAGTTTTCTTTGAAAGTGATTGTTGAGTAATATGTGTTTAAGTGATACTGGACTCTAGCATGAGAAGCTTAGTGGGGGATCTTCAATTGATATAGATCTTCTGAAATGCCTAGAGAGGCCCTAGAGAGAGAAGAAAACAGATGTAACCTTTTTGTTTATAAATAGTGTACATTTAGCCATTTCTAATAGTACAACACTGTTGAGGATAGTTAAAGTATAACACATTATAATGAAAAAACAATACAACTTTACATAGCAGGAAAGTGCTTTCCAAAAGGATGTTTTACATTTCGTCTGACTTGTTAAATGCATAGAATACTTTGAATTTAAGTGCTTTCTTGGCGCACAAGTTTTCTCTTCAGTGTTTCGTGACAATTTCACGTGTCTTGTACCTGCTACATAATTCCTAGTAACTTCATTTAAGCAGTTACAGCTAAAGGTGATTGGATTGAAAAGGCATGTCCTTGTTTTCTGACCTGCTCCACAGCTACTGTGACAGAGCAATAAGATGTTATTCATGTTTAAGACATCTACGCTAAGCCTGATGCATCAGATAATAACAAAAAAACCCTGTTACCCTGCTTCAGTCTTTTTTTTTAAACTAAAATTCAATTCTTGAAGAATGCAAATAAATAGATAATTGTTTTAAGAGGGAAAAAAAATTATAAACAGAAACCATTTTTTTGGTTCTGCCAGTTTCATCCAGTGATTTATCAAGCCATGCACATGAGCAGTAGTGCTACACAAAATTGCTGCACTTCAGATTAAAGCAACTGGAGCGAATAAAGGTCACTCCTTAATTGTTCTTCTACAGCCTGTGATGTCTGTTTTTTGAATGCGTGCACACTTTGGTTTCACTTTATGAATGATGGTATACGTTTTATACTTGCTACTTTTAATTTATTCCTGAGCCTATGAAATAACAAGGGCTGAACCGCTGTCATTGATGGCTTTTACGGTCTTTGTGAGAATATTTTAAAAATAAAAATAAAAAATTGGCCTTCACGACTGTAGCTATACCTGTAATCCTGCGTGAACTCCTAATCTGATCAAATTTCTGTGTGCCAGCTGACCAATATAGGAGCACCTCCTCACATTCCATTAGCCTGTTAAACAGTGACTTGATCCTACCAAAATCCAGCTCAAGACACATAAATTAGGCTATTCTAAGCACACTACCTGCATCCTGATTAGTGCCCTTGATAACCTGCTTCACTCTCAGACCCTGTAGCCTAGTCATCATAAACAGAGTTTTAAAAATGGATTTGAAACTGGACCAAAACATGTAAATTAATGATGTAGTAACATATCTTAACCCTGCCTCTGTAAACGACACTGTTAGTGTTCTAGAAGTATGTCTCAGCCATGATATGCATACTGTAGGAAAGAGTAGAATTTGTTTACTGAAATGATTCTTGAAGTCCTGCAGAGGTGAGCCGCTGTTATTCTAGTACAGTTAGTGATAGTCAGTGTTTTGCATCCTTGTCAAAAGTGTGACATGTTTATTGTGTTATGATTGATGGTTTTCCTCGTTTACTTTGCCTCAAGTCTCTTTCTTTTGATCCTGCAGTTTCCGATGGGTAGGCGGACAGCCTGTGATATCTACTGGCATGGCGTCTCTTTTCATGACAATGAAAACATCATCTCTGGGCAAGTCAACAAATTCCCAGGTAAACTTCACAAAAAGTAGGTCTTCAGAGATCTTGCTGTAGTAGAAATAGCATATTTCATCATTTTAATAGGACATATTCACAATATAAAAAAAAAATCACAATTTAAATGGCAGTGAGATCTGTCATTAAAGTTAATTTTGTAATCCTACGTTTTTTAAACTGCTACGATATTTGCATTTAAACTGGTCAATCTGGTTTTCCCTTTAGTAAATAGCTTGATCTGAAACATGATGCAAAAAAATATAATCCACATTGTTGCTGATTCACCCCTAATTTCATTTTCAGTGTTTATTAATAGCTTCAGATCTGACATATCTTCATTTACAAAAAAAGCAGGCGTTATGCTGTTTCTCACCATGGCAACTGCATGTACATTTGTGTTTGAATGCGCTTCTTGTATGTGAAAAATATACCATCATGGAAAGCCTTTTAACAATAAATATGTAAATAATAGATTTGGTCAATTGAACCTATACATATATGTACAGAAAATAATCCATGCATAAATTACAGAACTCCATGTATGGAAGATTATTTTTGAAACTAATTAAAAAAAATCTGTAAATCGAAAAATAGTACTAAACTTTGTCACATTTATATTATTTAAGGTCTGTCCACACAAAGTCCAAATTTGCGCAAGTTAAAAAATAAATATGACCTCATGTTGTGTCAATCATGTTTATATACAGCCTCCAAAACCTTTCACCCATCACAAAAAAATTTGGACCAGGTTCGGTTTTCTGTATTTTTGAATCTGTAACATGCATTTTAACAGAAAAGGATGTTGAATTTCAGGTTTCATTGACCTTTAGTTTAGGCTACATTCTGCACTTGCTTTAAGAGGATGGGTATCAGTCATACAGTATGGTGAGGATTGTTCACTGAAATGTTTTTCAGCAGTGAAGTCATAAAGCAGCCTCAAGAGCTGCTGACTCATGGGTTGGATGGAATAGGGCTGTTTTCATAGCTGTATTGACAGTTGCTTTCACACAGACAGCCTTTCCAAGCTGTGTGCGCGCTATGGAGCCGTGGAAATCAAGTGATCAAGTGATTTAATGAAACTTCTGGGAAATAGGGCTCTAAAATGTGTCATAACGTCCCTGTAGGGCCGTAGACTGATTGGGAACTGCAGCCCTTCTCTGTCTTCTGTGCTATTTCTTTTTGACTACACTGTTTTCTCATCAACTTTCCTGTCGGTCAGCAGGAATGATTGAGATGCTGCGGAAGATAAACCTGAGTCGCGCCGTGCGTACCATGCAGGAGCTGTTCCCGGAGGAGTACAACTTTTACCCACGCTCCTGGATACTGCCTGAGGAATACCAACTCTTCTCCACACAGGTATAAGCTCAGTGAGGGAAACACTTCAGAAGATGGAGAGGATCGAATACTTAGGGCACAGTATTAAAGTCAATCTAGACAAACTGTCAGTGCTTCTCTCAGTGGTGTATCTGCAGGTAGATTGCTGTAGTAGTAATCGGTCAGGACAGAAGCACAGTAAAGCCAGGTTAAGCAGTTTAGTGGACAGCAGCAACTAATTGTAAATGACAAGTTTTTTTTTTTTTTTTTTTTATTACAAGATTCTGCAGCTACTGGATTTACATCTTCAACCTACTTCCACACATTACATTTACTGTATCTTTGTGCTTTATTTGTTCAGATGGGCTGATTAAATGGAACTTTATTTTACGCTGTCCAGTTTTAAACAATTTGTTAGTTTTTTTTCCTTATTATTTCTCCTTTTTGTTTTATTTAATACTTATTTATACATGTGCATGAACCTCTGAGGATGAATCGGAAAAGATTTGAGTGGGCTTCTGTTCGAGTAACTTTTTATTTTTAATTGGAAAAGCTGCAGGGGGCAGCAGAGATCTGTGGAAGAGGAAAGAAGAGAAAACATGCATGCAGGCTGAAAAATCCATTGTGCAAATTTGAAATATGCTTGTTTGTTTGTTTACCAACCCTAATAACCATTAGTGGAAAGTCACAAGCACTCACTGCCTTTTAGACTTTATTTATTTTTTGTAATTAAGCATTAGGTCAGCCTTGTGTTATTTCCTTTATAATCTTAATTTGTTAATTTAATTTTTATTTATTTAAAATCTTTATTATTATTATCATGCAGAGCACTTAAACATTAAACTTCTTGAAGTATCCATAAATATTTAAATATTAAACTCTTAAAATACGTACTGCCATTTAGATGAATTTGAATTAAATTAAATTAACTTAAAATCATGGTTCTTTTGGTTGATTATCATTAAGGGCACATTTAGAATAGAAGCATTGTGTCACTGAAATGTAATTCAGTGAAATGAAAAAATGAAAAATGTCCCTGTTCACATAGCCCTTTTGTCTTTTTTCTTTTTTTTTTTAAGATTCGTCTCCTGAAAGATAATGATTTAACCCTCAAACCCACTTTTATCGTCAAACCGGACAGCGGATCCCAGGGCGATGGCATCTACCTCATCCGTGACCCTGCTGACCTTCGGGTCATCTCAGGTTCTCAGATCAAACAAGCAGTTGTTCAAGAATACATCCAGAAACCCCTGCTCATCGATAAACTGAAGTTTGATATCCGCCTGTATGTTCTGGTCCGCTCGTTGGAGCCTCTAGAGATCTACATCGCTAAAGAGGGTCTGTCCAGGTTCTGCACAGAACCCTATCAAGAACCCAGCCAGAAGAACCTCAGTCATGTTTTTATGCACCTCACCAACTATTCCCTTAATGTGCACAGCGGGAACTTTGTTCACTCCGACAGCTGCAGCACGGGCAGTAAACGCACATTCTCTAGTGTTCTCTATCGCCTGGCATCTAAAGGAGTGGACATCAAGAAGGTCTGGTCAGACATTATCGCTTTGGTTATCAAGACAGTAATTGCACTTGTGCCTGAACTGAAGGTGTTTTATCAGGCAGATATACCACCTGGAAAACCAGGACCAACGTGTTTTCAGGTACATTTGCAATTAATTCTTTGACGTAAGTGACATATTTTGCATTTTTCAGTTAAAACGAGAAAAAAAGAGCACATACCCATATGCTGTTAACTGTGTTTGTCCTTCACCAGGCGATTCCTAATTCAGTGTATTTCACTGCTTTTCTAAATCAATAGATAGTAAATAACAAAAGATGATGTGTCCCAATTTTAGATTCTGGGCTTTGATATCCTGCTGATGAAAAACTTGAAGCCTGTTTTATTAGAGGTCAATGCCAATCCAAGCATGAGGATTGAACATGAACAGGAGGTGAGGGTGCAGATGTTCTATTAGTGCAAAGCTTATAAACCACCTTAAAATGTACGTTAAAATTGTTTAGATTTTATATATATATATATATATATATATATATTGTTTAAATATATATATTCGTGCTGTCAAATGATTAAATCACATTTAAAATAAAAGTTTTTATGCAGTGTGCGCACTCTGTATATTTATAATATATATTTTTACATTTCTAAAATTTATATAATATATAAATATATTTAAAATAAGTGTTTTTTTTCTTACATGCATGTGTTTTTATATATACATACACACATACACACGCAGGCCAATAATGTTATACTTAGCTACCATAGTATACACTGCTGTTCAAAGGTTTGCGAGGTATTCAGCAAGGCTGTGTTAATAAAAAATAATTTAAAGTAATTTATGATTTGTTTTTTCTTTCCTTTTTGGGGGGATTTAACAAAGAATCTTGGGGGGAAAAAAGTAATGGTTTCCGGAAAAAGTTTTAAAAAGGAGCAAAAAAAATTGGCCATTCCACCAAGAGGGAACGTTTAATGTAAAAATATAGATGTATTTTTAAACTGTAAAATTAATTTTTAATTGAAGCAATATTTCACAACATTTGAACTAGTTTTGCTCTAATAAATACAGCCATGTTGAGTATAAGTATAACTTCTTTCAGAAACAATAACATTTGGTCTTACTGACTCTAAACAGACAATGATAATACTAACAGGGATATTAACATGACACCATGTTGCAGGTGTCTCCTGGTGTGTTTGAATATGTACCCAGTCCCGTCGATGAAGAGGTGAAGGTGGGTGTGATCAGAGATACACTGCGGCTCATGGACCCCGTTCAGAAGAAACAACACGTAACGTGAGTCATAATCTTTAAGGCTTGCAGGACAGTTGATGGTGCAGTTTTTGTCGTGTGCGCTTGCCCATGTTGTCATCCTCGCCTCAGCTTTGTGGAGCTGAAATAATGCTCTTCTGAGCTGCAGTCATAAGCCTTTCAGATGGAAAAATTAAATTCAGGAAATCCTGTGATGGAATTTTACACTTGTGTGGCCAATCTTCCTCTGTCTCTCTCGGTCATGGATAGCCGGACGGTCTCATGCCCCACAAGCAAGTTTGTGTGTCAGCTTTTATTGTAGCTCATTGTACACAGACACACTTCAGTGTCTAGGCCTGGGGGAAATAAAAGCCAGACAGCCTTTGTTTTTTTGGAAAGTGTAGCGTCAGCTCAGAGTTTAATTGAGACGTGCATGTGCGCTCAGAGCTGGAAAGACTCAGTGTGCAAATTTTTTTCTTTAATATCTGCTAATTTAGCCTTTAGATGTGCATTTTTATGATCTTGCACAGTTGTCTGGTTTGTGGTGTTTTGAGAAATGAAAAAGTTAAATCGTGCTTTTGTGTCGTTTCCAAAACATACTTTTTGGTCTTAAATATTCAGCCCCTTTTTTAAACAAAACATGTAAGGGGTTTGAAACCATAAATTATAATACAAAAAAATAAAAATACTCCCCAAAATGTTTTCTTCCAATTCCTACAAAGAGTGTTATGTTAGTATGTCATAAATGTACACAAACAAGCAAACAGTCTCCTGTAGAACTATCTCTTATGGTCGAGCAAACGTAAGCTAGTGTTAGCACAAAAGATTGAATGAATAAAATCTTTTAATAACACTGGGAGAGAAAGTTCTACATACTCAGTCACAATCTCTTTTATCTTCTGACTCTAGCCCTTTGATGCTTTTTGAGTACGATTGTCACAGGTAATACTGACAAGTACAAAGTCACTAAGGCTTCATGAAGCCAGAACGTCTTCACTAGTGTTGTATAATGGCAGCCTATTCCTTGGAGGGCTCTCCACGTGCTGTTCCTCTAGTGCCGTCCATCACGTGTCTTGTTGGACCGGTTCATCTTGCATGCTTCCAAAGGCTTCTGTAGGAAATTAGCCGAGTTGACCCTGAGGCAATTTGATGTCGATGTTATGAATATGTTAGACATACAATTGTAAGCCACTCCCTTGATAATTTCTGGCGGGTTTACAGAGCCTCTGGCAGTCACAGAGACAGGTGTGATATCTTAAAATTATATTCCGGGTTCTGTAAAAGCTAATCTCAGTTCCCTCAATCATCTTTTCTGGAAGTAGGTAAGCTTGGTGAGAAAAATTGCTTGGCATCTTTAAGTCATGCTAGAGGTTGTGTGTGTCTTTGGGTAAACCCATTAAGTCGTGTGTTAAGCCGTAACTCTGTCGTTTGTAATTCTCAAGCCACAACCTTTAGGTCAGAAGCCATGAAGTGCATCTACTTGGACTAAAAGTGCAGGGTTACTTACACCTCTGCTCAAATGCATCAAACTGCTTTGGCTCCTCGGCCATCTGGACTCAGAGCTCGTATGAGAGGATTGAAGTTCGCTCAGTTGGTTTTGTGATTGTTAAATAATTGTTTTTCATTATGTTGTCCTTGGGTAAGTGAAAGAGAAAGACTGATTTAATGAGAGAAAATGGTAAGGCTTGTGGTTTGTGATTTTATTCACTGAGGAATTCTGCTGGTTTGCAGTCCCTTGGTTTTAAGTCCTTCATTGACAGATTTACTTTCAAGCGTTAGCAGTGTTTTTTTGTTCTTGTTTAGCCATGTTTTTTAAGTGACTGAATTAAATTACTGTATTAAATTTGAGAACCTATAAAATAACAGAGAAAGATTCTTTAGAAGAATGAGAAAAGGAAAGTTAGTCGAAAACATTTTAATCTCAAAAGACACCTGGTTAGTTTATGAAGTTGTTAAATGTTAAACAAATTAACTTAACTTTTTTTTTTAAATAGTTTTAAAAAATTGTTTAAAGTGCCCTCATTATGGGTAATTAAATGTTCGTGTTTTAGTCTTGGGAGTCCCCAGTGGCAAAGAATGAATCTGCATTTTCATTCAGACCAATGCAAAAAAGACCAGCTACTGGGAGGGCAATATGCTAATGTTACATGAAACGGCTCAGGATTAGTTTTAAAACTGACTCGTTTCAATGATTCAGAGTCGACTCTTTTGAGAGACAATTACACACTTTCGGATTTAAAACATTTGTTGGATGTTTTCATTCAAGGCATGAAAGGTAATTTTCAAAAATCCATAATATAGGCACTTAAGCACAAGTAAAAAAAAGGGATGTAGGTGCCATTGAAAAAAGGCATATAATTATATAAATATATAAAATAATAAGAATAAAATAATGTGTGTTGAGGTTAACTTTACTGTGTCAACAGGTCAAGTACAGGGGGCGGTTCACCACAAGAAGCTATCGATGTGGAGACAGGAAATGATGAGAAAGAAGTCTTGGCGGATTCCCTTCCATCTTTGTGTTTAAAGCAAGTTTTCCCTAAATACACCAAGCAGTTTAATTACTTGCGGGTTGTGGAACGCATCGCTGCCATTTTCCTGCGCTTTCTTGGTGTCAAAGGAACCATGAGACTAGGTCCGACCAGCTTCCGCACCTTCATCAGGCAAGTCATTAGTTCCTGTAGCTCAACTGATAGAGCGTGGCATTAGCCAAAGCCAAGATCATGTGGGTAAAATGTAAACGTTCGAAGCAACATCTGTAAATGTAACAACCATTTCACTGGCTCAGATTTCATTTACATATATCGTTATTGCTAGATTTAACGTAATGAGATTCTGAATAAGGCAACATTCATTACGTACCACGTTAATTGAGCATCTCCTTTAGGAACTGCAAGCTGAGTAACAGCAGCTTCTCGATGGCTTCAGTGGACATCCTGTACATCGACATCACGCGTCGCTGGGCTGGAATGCTCCCCGACTCCAGAGAGGCAGGCAAGCGGCCCACCAATCATGATGCAATTTACAGCACATCTTCACTCCCGGGGCCAACACACAATCAAAAAGCTGTTAAACAGTCTCCGATAAAAGACACATTCACCCACTATTTATCATAGCGCATTTCCTCATAAATGAGATCGTCAGGGGAGATAATTGACAAATAAATTCACATCTTTGTTGATTTGCTCAGTACTTGGAAATTGCAAAAATAGATGGCCAATCAACTAATGCCACATAACCAAATTTTCAAGTTCTGCTTCAATCTTTTATATTTTAATTTTTATTTATTTTCTGCTTTCACTTTGAAAAGATACTTTGGTAAATGGGAACATTTTAAGTGTGTGTGTGTGTCTCAAAGCTAATGTGCCCACAAGTCATTTCTGCTTTTAAATGAGCACTGGTAATATTCTTTGTGATGGTGCATTAGGTTGGGTCATGCTAGCATCGTTTTCTTGGAGGAACGTATGAAATGAATAATGCATGCCAGGCCTTGCTTCTCCTAATCAGAAGAGAGAATGAATGAATATATACTCGAGTCTCTGTGCTCCTAAATGGCCAGAGTGGAATGATGTGAGCTGAATTCTGGAACGTCTCGGAAGGTTGCACTGAATTTGGTCATTAGCGCCTTGCAGTTGGGAATCAACACACACACACACAAGCCAGACTGTGTGGCGTAAGGAAAGTAATAACTGCTGGATAAGGTTGATATTTATAAATAATAGAAGTGGCTATTTAAGAAAAGGGGATCGGATTGTTTATCCCAGAGGAGGAAGAGGAGCGATAGCGCTGCCATGATCTTCATTAATAGTAATACATTTACTTTTGAGTAATGCTGACTTGACACTCAGAAAGAATCTTTACCCTCCTGTCCATCCCAGAGTTCAGTCTGCTTCATTTCACCTCTTTTAGCGCTCCTCATTACTCTGCTTAATAAAACCCATTTTCTCCTTCTGGAGAACAACGCTGCTTATTAACTGTGGCCATCTATTCTCAATGTACACATATTTCTGACCAGCACAGCAGGCCGTCGAGATGATTTTCCTGGCCCCATATTGTCCTCAGCGAGGGCTCATTAACGCACGGTATATATAGTCAGACAAGTGATCTGCATCCACTTTCAGGCTCCAGCCCCCTGAGGGTCCCAGGGTCCCTTAATATCAGTGCAAGTGCCTTCTCGTCGAAATGTGCAGAGAGAATTTCACCATGTTTAGAAAGTACAAAGTTTTCACTTTAGAAAGAGGCCATCTGAATTCCTCTCCCTCGGCTCGGATGTGACCTTGAGATATTTGCTGCTGATGATCGGAGCTCGCAGATGAAGTTTTTAGCAGGAACATAAATATACTGTAATTAAGTTTTCATCAGCGCGGAGATACGACTGCCCTAAATAATACACAGATGAAGCCCTGTTAATTAATAAACAAGCAGAAGGGAAATCTGCCATATGTACACTTCTGATAAAAGCTGCTTACAGCTCAGAAAGAATGTCAGTTACAGCGTTTCTTCAAACCTTTCGGTAAACTGTTTAAATGACAACTGCATGTATTGTCTTGTTTGGTTTGTATGGCATGACTATTACTCATACTGTGTATTTATATGAAGCTATGTGCCAAAGTTGTGTCTTTCCAAACTCCTTACTTTAAGCACTGCATGTAAATTTCATCCTTTTCCCCCAGTTTTGATTTCATAATTCTTCCTCAAAATGTCATAGCTGAATGTTCTGGTGAAACAACTTCAATTCTTCTCTAAGTATTGTATCTGCTTAAACTCCAAGCTCTCGTTCATCTAATTTTCGAGTGCAACACCAACATCTCCAAATCCAATCAACAACAAGAAGTTCTTGCTCTACTTTTTATTTTTGCTAATCCATTACACTTGATTTTGTCAAAATATGAAAGAAAAGACCTGTCAATAAGTTGTATTAACTTGACTGGGGAAAAAATGATCTCCAGTGTTTTAATAATCCCAAAAACTGAAATAAAATCTGATACCAGTGGCTTTATAAATTGTCCTGCTTTAAACTCAAAGCTCACAAAAAAGTAAATTAGCACAATAAACACAATTGTCTATTTTAAGACACTTTCTTTTTAAGCATCAAGTAAAGCAAAGCTCTCTCTTTTTCAGGAATGTGTCTTCAGGCATTTATCGAGGCCTTCTTTTACTTGGCAGCACGCAGGTTCAAGGCTTTACTCCTGCGGGAGCAGGTGCTCTTGCTGCTGGAGATTTGTGAAGGGGCCCTTGAGGGCCAAAGCCACAGCGAGAAGCCACGGCCACACCGATCGCACACAAACCCCTCGTCTTCTCAATCATCAGCGCCAACAACGTTCAGCTCCCCTGCACTGACACGACGACGCCATCGGCCGCTGCAACTCTCAGCTAAAGCAAACACAGAAAACTGACAATCTTCATGTCTTCTGAGCAACTTCCAGAGGTCTAAGCAATGTGTTTTTGAACAAAAACCGAAATAAAGAAGGTAGAATAATGAACCGAGCTTAAATTAATCACTCTTAGCTCTGTGCAATAGCTCAAGCTGAATTGTTTAAACCCAGCTCAGATGAAGATATTTCTTTCACCACACTAAACGGGCAAATGTAACAGGATATTTGTACACTGACACTCAGGCACTTGTTTCAGTGCTAAACGTGCAGATGGCTTGGCTTGTGTCGCGTAACTCATACTGTATATGCTTACCTTCAGGTAATGTGGGTACTGCAGGGATAAATATCACGGGATTCAGTGTTTCTTAAAGGGACGAGATGTCGTAACACCACTTCAGAAAAGCAGCTAATTATCTCAAATGGCCACCTTTAACTGACTAGACAGAACAACACGGTGGCCTTTTGCTAGTAAAAATGGTGTTCAGACCAGGACATGGCACCAAGTGCACTCGAAGTTTACCAAGTTGTGTATTATTTATATCAGAAGAGATTTATTATTTATTGTTTTTCACTTAACCCAGTCATTCGCTATAGCTGTGAGTTGAAATTATGACAGAAGGAGAGTAAAAAAATGTTTGCTGTGGTTTTAATGCAAGTGGACATCCTCACAAAGATTAGCACATATTTACACAGATCATTTAACCCTCATTTAACATCACATTGCACCGCAGGCATCGACATATACAATTAGGCTTGACTGAGATGCACTTTTTATGGACATGCTGAATAAATATTGCATTTAAAATATTACATTGTATGTTTTTACTTTATCAGGTACTCACACACACACATTGGTTTTTGTGGTTTATGAGGACTCTTCATAGGTGTAATGGTTTTTATACAGGACAGACTGTATGTGGTATTGCACTACACTGACCCTACACCTAAACCTACCCCTTACAGGACACTACACACACTTTTAGATTTTCAAAAAAACACAATTTAGTATGTTTTTTAAGCCTTTTTAATTACGGGGACACTGAAAATGTCCTCATAAAACACCTACATATTGTCATACCCATGTCATTATACAAATTTGTGTCCTCATAAACCATATAAACCCACACACACAAACTCCAATACTTAGCAAGTCTACAGTAATTTGGCAAAAATACAAAAAAACAAATAGTATAACAATTTAAACACTTACCTGTTGGATATATATCTCCAAGCACATTTGGTCGATCTTGACCTCTCACATCACAACTGATTCAGTAATGAAGACAAAAATGCAGGCATATAAAATAACTAAATAAAACTTTAATTATTCTAGTTGCAAATGTACATAAATTGCACTGCCACAATTGTATAGTTCTTAACATGGACAAATTTCTCTGTACATTATTGTTCTTGTCATTGTCCTAAAACAAGGCAAGAGTCCAGCCAATACTTTACTTTAAACATACTTACAAAATTATTTTCTACAAGGATTATAAAACATACAACATATTGTAGGTATTCAGTTATATATTTGTATATCTTTATATTATTTATTTCACATAGCTACTATTTCACATTGACTGAAAAAAAAGATGGCAAATAGATTTACTTGCAAAAGTTTCCTAAACTTTGAGAACTGAAATGAAGCCAGATAAAGACACATCAGATGAAAAGAACCGAGACGACAGCAAAAGTCTTTTTCATTCAACACACTGTTCTAAACTACAATTTCTTTTCAGTTTTTTTTTTTTTTTACTCCCTAGTAGCTTCTCACGTGGATGAAAATAGACATAATGACTCTGCAAAACCTCAGACCTCATTAAAAACAGAACATGAACAAACAGAGAAGCTGACATCCGCGTCTGTTAGAGAAAACTTGAGGAAAATAAATATTGGTTCACTTTTGTGCAACAACACGATTCCCAAGCCAAGTTTAAAAGTTGATCAAATGAATTTTAAATAACTCTAGATACCAGTCTTATGCAGACAGCACTGAAGCATTTAGTGCATGCAAAATTACTTCACCAGGGCATCATATAAACGTGTTTGGAAGCGGTATGTAACATGGTCCAATTACAAACGTCATGACATTTACATTGCATGTGCACCTTTGTTTATAGTGTATGGCTACAGTTGCACAAATGATAATGCTACAAATGAAACTGAATGACAACTTAAAGCATCCCTGGCTTGATAATAATAATGAGCACCTTGAGTTTGCTACGTGTTTGTAGAGTGAAGTAAACCCAAGTGGACATGGCGAAGAGAAAAGTGCATAGTCTTCAAAGCATTCGAGGAGCTGGGGCGAGAGATATGGTGTGTGCTTGTTAGATTGCTGCGTCTCGATCTGATACAACATTTCAGCCGTCATTAGCTTTGCAGTTCCTGTGAACCTTTCTTTATATATATATATATATATATATATAATATTAACTTATTCACATAATTCTCCCATCACATAGCCCATATACAGAGAGGATTCCCTTTAAAAATAACATCTCTATGTTACACGTCCCATGGCAGGCTGTCTTATAACGTATCTCTTTGCATCAAAATGAAGACGTGCGTGCGTCTCACTTCCTAAAAGACCAATGAGTTAAAGGAAAACAGCAGCTCCACGCTGCACCTCAGTGCCGAACATGATAAATGCAGAAGAGTCCTCACATACGTTATTAAATACAAAAATATACAAACTCTAAATGCTGAAATGTAAAGTGTGCAGCAATTTGGACCGATGAGGCAACACATATAAAAATAAACACACTTGTACAAATGACTTAAAAAAGGCTTAAAAAATTTGAATGAGGAAGAAAAACCCATGAAGAAAATATACACGCACACAAAAAAAAGCAACTCCCCCAAACAACGTAGAAAGAAATCGTGAGCTACACAAGGCAGTTTTCAAAACTTCAAACTAAAATCATTTCAGTCCGGTTTAGTGTCTAAAACATTCACTCTGCACTGCCTGAGCAGTCTGTGCTAATTCAAAATCTTGGCATTATCTGAGAGAGAAAAAAAAAGGAGAATGTAAAATATATACTTTTTTTTCTATCTATCTATCTATCGTAGATATTCATCTGATCTGTAAAAATAAACTAAAAATGAGGAGGGATATTTCAGATTCAACATTTTAAGGCTTCTCATGATGGAGACAAAGTGCACTAATGTAGGGAGAAACATAAACAGGAAGAGAGAGATATGGGGGAGAGCGCTTATTTCTCCACAAAGAGTTGCTCGTTCTGTAGTTTCAGTCGGTTCATATTAAAGTAGAGACCGTTATAAATTAATGTGACAAAAACTAGTTTCTTTTTTTTAAAGGCTGTATGAAGAAACACCTATTTATAAAGCAAGTGAAATGACTTTTTTTTGCAGGCTAGAAGGTCCTAGTATCTGTATAACGTCACCGTGTTAGCTGGATCATTTTTTTCTTTTATTTTACAGTTAGTTGTTGTGAAACACGAATGCTTGTCTAGTGGTGTGTCCTAATGTGAAGTACTTGAACAGTAGTCTCAGCGGTGGATGTTTAAAGTGGATCTTGCTCCACGTTTCCGTACAGTCGCTTTGCAGACCATCACAGGTCAATGTTCAGTATCCTCACCTGCAGCGTTTCTCTCAGTGTTCACTTACAGAATATCTGCACACTTGCTCGAGTCCTCTGTCTTCGTTCCGTCTCTATCTGTGGATCCAGAAGTTTGCGTTCAGCAGTTAGAGCTGTTGCGAAACTCCCCGTTCTCTGTGATCTGCAGCTTGGTGGGGTTGGTGGGAGAGATGCCGTTCCTCGTCTGCATGCTGTAGCGCTCCTTCAGCTGTGACAGGGCGCTCATTAGCCTCGCGTTAGCCGCGTCCAGAGATGCTATCCGTTTCTCCTGCAGAGAGAGACGATTTCAGTACATATACAAATCATGAATCCTATCAAAACACCAACACCAGGGAGGCATTTTCATGAGCAATTGTTTGACTGCTAACAGGTACAGAGATGGAGACTTTTAGAGAAAAGTTTGGTTATCTGCGATGTTATATGTGTTAACTGACACATGCATGTTTCTGGCTGTATAAGGATCTTCAAAGTGAATGTCTAATTATGCATATATTTATTACTTATGAGTATGCATAAGACATTCAGTGTGCTTGATCTACTGAAGGGATTGAAGATACTAAAACGTTTATTTCTGATTCGTTTTACTTTGCAAAATTGCTGTAGATCATCGACTGAACTGTAGGGTAATCACAAATAACATCATGACTGTCACAGCTGTGATGTTATTTGTGGAGACACTCAACCTCAAGTGTTTAATTGCTTGTTTCTTTCCTAACATGTGTACATGAAAGGAGAGGAAACAAACTCTTTGCTTTTCTAGGAAAAAGAAAAAAATGCTAAAGCTACGCTTTAGGTTTTTTTAAAGGGGTTCCGATCATATGATAAGGGGGTTGTGAGATTTCGGAAAATGAACACATATGACTGGTTTTGTTGTCCAGGGTCACAAATATTGTTTAAATGCATGGGGGTCAATAAAATGGATCATGTGACACTGAGACTGAATTAATGACTGCTGAAAAATCAGCTTTGCCAATACAGCATAAACATGCTTTTTTGAGCCATTCTTATACAAAAATAGTGAAAAAGGAGACACAAATGACAGAGAAAAGAGGAAGGATGTGATATTGACTATAGTGCTATTAATATAGTTCATTCATGTATCTGGAGTAACATGAAGTATCATGAAATTTTACTGAGCTACTGAAATTCTGGTGTGTTGAGGCTTCAGGTGAAGTTCTGGGAAATTCATTTGAAATTCATCATGTTTACATTTAAAATCAGTAAATGTGTACTTTTTAGAAACCCTGAGATATTACACCACTGACATATCTATATATAGATGTACCTGCGCATCAATGATTTTCTGTTTGGAGTCAATCACTGCTTGCATATCAGCATGATCCTTCTTCAGCTCATCTTCCACAGACATCAACCTGCATCAACACACACACAAAAACCACATTCAGTCCAGCCTTCATACATCCTCTCATTCTGTCTTTGATCTAAAGCTCGAGGCCATAAATAGCTGCCCCAAAACATCAGTCTTGGAGGAAAGCAGCTCTCAGTAAATTCTGCCTTGAGGAAGGCTAAAAGTCTTCTAAAAGCTCTCGGTCTTCTCAGATTGCCACTAATACACTATCAGCTGAAAGCAAAATGACACTGAGCATCAGAGGCTTGTGCTAGACTCCTGAAAGGCAAAGTGCCCTTTCTGTGCTTGTTCAATGCAAATGCATGTTTTGGCGGTAAAATGCAGGTAGGTTTACTTCTACCTGACTCAAGGACTACATGAAAAGTTGAACTTGTGTCATTGATTTCCACCAATTTCACCCATTTAGGTCGATTTGAGACATTATTATGCTGACATATTATCGCCCCTCACCAGCCCACCTGCTTTCACTCTATTTTAGCCTTTCTAATTCAAGTATTTCCTACCTGCTTATGATGCCCTTCATCTGCAGATCTTTGTCTTCCTGTTGCCGTCTCAATCTCTCCTCAGACTCGTCCAGTCGGGCCTGATACTCCAGCAACATTTTCTGCGCCTGTTCCTCTTGTCCCTTGATCCGGGCCTCGTATTCTTCCAGCCTCTGCACCGACATACGCAGCCGCTCTTGCAGCATACTTATCTCTGCCTGATACTGCAACAGACAACATTTATTTTTTAGTTTTCCACCATTTTAACCAGAAGTCAGCATTGAATGTTGGCCCGTGGAATGCATTTGGTATTGTATTTGTGGCATCGCATATTGAGTGCTAATTGTACACTGTTGATGACTACTGGAAACTTTTTACAGTAAGGTTCAAATTGTTAACATTAGTTAAAAATGCATTAGGTGTCATAAATTAACAAACTAAATCTTTAACAGCATTTATAAATATCCTTGTTCATTGTTAATTTATGTGAATTCATAATATATTTAGTAATGTTCATTTATAAATCCTGCAGTGGTAAAATACATTAATAGATGTAAAATTTAAAATGAACCTAGATGTAAAATCCATTCTGTAAAAGCTGTTAGTGTAGGAGCATGGTAATGTCAAAGTTGGAATCAGAGTTACTTGTGTTATGTTGTTAACAAACTCGTTAGAAATATTTAAATGAAATATAAATATTTAATGAAAAAAGGATGAACTATTTAATGCACATTTTTTAAATATGAATAAATATTATAATAATAAAAAACAATACAGTTACTGCTAGTTCCATATAAGTCATAGGACACAGGAAATATATAGAATGACAGATGTGAGTATCTAAATTAGAGAATTAGAGTATTTCTTTTTTTTTTTTTCCACAAATACAGAAATCTGAGAGCACTTATAATTAAAATTGCTTCTGAGAAGCGTGTAATTTATGCATCACTTGTGGCATTAAACAGAATTACCAACATTTCTACCACCTCTTCCACCCATTCCCTATCTGCCAATGCTGAAACGGAGCAATGTTGAATATATCACAGGGCTCTTCGGGAGGTCAAACTACAGATGGCTTACTCAAAGTCTCTGCTTATTAAACCGTGAGTTTAACATAAAAAACCTACACATTTCAACCTTAAGTCTGCATGCACTCAGAACTGAAAGTTGCATCGCCGACACTGAGAGAATCCTCCTGTCTGAGTGAAATTAGTGCAGGATGATGATTCATTCCCTTCCAGAGCATGTTTGCATGAGCTGAAATCTCTGCTGCTGTGGTGTGTGGGTGGTCAGTTACCTTTTCAGCTTGTGTGTGCTCATCTCTGCAAAGCTCTGTCTCAGACTCCTGCTCTATATATGGCACATTCATCAACCAGGCAGCGGTACGGTCCAATGCGCTGGGGTTCACCGGGGATGGGGCCTTTGGGACACACACACAAACACACACAAACGCATCAATAAACCAAAGATGAAACAAGATACACAGTCATACACACAAAGAAGTCGTGCCAGGGGCATCGTGTTCTCAACAGGCAACATGATGACATTTAGCATGACATAAAGTTGAATAAAAAGAACATGTATGGCATGTGAGCTTAATATATATATACTTTAATAGCTCATTCCATGCAAATTGTTTATCATGACATCATACAATTGCCTTTATAGCCCTCAGCTACATAGCAAAAGAATACTTTAAAGCATTATGAAAATAATATACATGTATCTCCCCATTTTTAAACTGTGTGCTTTAAACGTAAAAGTATAAAGAAAACAAAACTATAGTTCAACTAGCTGTTAATCTTTCAGGGAACATATACAGTACAGTATTCACAGGAAGCCCACAAATGTGGCTTTCACAGTCAGAGAAAGAGCCTAGAGGTGCTCTGCAATGTAATAAAAGTGGTTTCCATAGACACACTTCCATCAATCACTTCAAGCAATCAATCAAATCCCAAGAGAGAGAACAATGCATTGTGGATATGGGAAATGCCCTTCCTGTCCACTTCATTGTCAAATCGTTGAGAGAAATGACTGCCAGTGGCAACAGTCAATGTCGGGGGATTGATGATTGGTAGCCCGCTGACTCCTATTAGAATCAATAACTCAGACTTGCAGCAAGAAATATTAAAATTACTAGGTTAATATAAAGATACATGATAAATGATTTGCCTGAAACAGATTTGCAAGAAGTGGAAGAGAGAGAAAACCGGTGTAATTGTACATTGGGTCTGGGCAGTTCTTAAAGTGACAGCAGTTATTCGTGTTATTCAACAACAAGAAAAGAGAGAAACTTCTAACAGCTCAAAATATTTGATATCATAAAGACTTTATTTAAAGCAAAAATAACTAAGTTGTGATCGAGAAATAATAATTTGGGTCAGATCTTCAATCCTATTACATACATATACCTGTTTATGTGGTGCGCGATGCTTCGTTTCTGGACTGTCCCCTTTAGAGGAGGAGCTCTGCTGTCGAAGCCGTGCACCATTCCCAGGCCAGTCGGGTGATGATGACATCACAGTGTTATTAGGAGGCCGTGGGTAGGGGGTGGAGTTCAATAGGTTGGGTGGAGTTCTTCCCCTGGGTGCAGTCTGTGAAGGTGGTGGTGGCTGGTCAATGCGCCGCTGAGGTCCAGAGCTGCTCTGCCGTGGAACTGTGGGTCTCGAGAAATCGGAACGCCTTGTGAACTCTTCCCCTACTGAAGCCCCCTGAGTAAGGAATGTGTGTTTGGTTCCTCCAAGACCCTCCTCGTTGTTGCTATGGGAACTGACGGAGCTGTGACACTCCGACCCAGAATCCCCACTCGCATTCCCTCTAGCTGACACGGGCAACCCTGCTGCCATCTGGTACACTGGATTCTGAAAGGATAGCGGGGCCAAAAGCTGTGTAGGCCTGCCTGGGGCCCCTTCTGCTCCTGGGGTAGTGGGAATCTGTCCTGGCCTGTGAAGAGTAGGGCCTCCGGCAACGTTGCCTTGGGGAGTCCGTGCATTCCAGGGAACCATGGCACCCTCACCTAAACCTTCTGAAGTGATCCCTACCGGCATGGCAATGGGTTCTAAAGCCCTGGCCGCTTCTTGCAGGTCTACCATGGACAAGCTCTTGCCACCGTTGGCCAGGCCCAGCTCGGGTTCGTTGGCCTCAGAGTAGCTAGAGCTGCGGGCAGGGGAGCCCTGGAGGCCAGAGGAGCGTGTAACGAAAAATAGGTCTTTGTTTTCAGGGGTGGGGGAAGGAAGGCGAGTGAAGTCAATTGGGCTAGTAAAGCGAAAAGATGGGGACAAAGACCAGAAAGAAAAAAAGCGCAAATTATTAAAGGCAACGTATCGAAGAACAGTACATAAATATCTCTATTCACTTTGTTTTTATAATTTAAAAAACGCTTTTAAATTACATTTAACCCTTTAATGCAGTATTACATATTCGGGTGTTTTAGCGATGTCAAACTGCTGCAATAGCATGAAACTTTCCTGATATTTTAATATCAATAATAAAATAAAACCGATTTTATTATCTTTAAAACTTAGAAAGGTTCAATATGAGCAGATGATTATATCATCACTGTGATCCTCAGAGTGCATTTCCCAGTATAATCAAGCATCTAGTTCATAATTTCATTACTTCGAAATGTATATTTTGGCATTTAAGCTAGTTCAATATTCTTTTGTTTTATGGCCATAGTAATTATGAGTGAAACATAATCAAAGGTGAATTTTACTTAGCGAATCATCAGATATATATAATTGTTGCGCAGGTATAATATACTTAAACATACCTCGGGTTGCTAGCAACATCATTTTATATTTTATTCTTGTTTTTTCACGTTGTATTGAATATAAAGAATAGAGTAAGGAATACTAAGTTGATGTCTAACCTTAGTAAATGAAGGAGGGAAAGTATAGTGAATGGTGTCCCAGGTTACTGGTTTACAAGGTATGCATTTAAGGATTAAAATATAATTTATCCAATGTGCAATCCTGTTTAGATTTTATTTTGCTAATGCTGGAAGTTCCTGGACATTATTTATTAACGGACTAGTTTGACAAGTATAAACTTATCAATTAACATATTGATATATATTAACAAACCCTGGTTAGCATGATGCTAAGATAACAGCACACACAGATTTAGTAAGCTGAATCTGTGGAGTTTTGCTGCTGATCTTTACAGCATTGGGAATACACCTGATGTCTTAAAATGCTGCCTACCTACTGTCGGCAGCTCACTAGGATTTGAAACAGAGCTATTATCTATAAATGTGATAACACTTTAGTACAGGGACAAATTCTCGCTATTAACTAGTTGCTTACTAGCATGCCTATTACTAACATGTTGGCTGTTTATGAATGCTTTATGTAGAATAAACATTTATTCTACAAAGCTTTGAGAAACCAAAAGTGGTTCTCATACTCGCATAAATGCCATGCTAGACACTTCCATAAAGCATCAGAGAGTGCAAAGTTATTGTGCATCTCTTTCTGTATTTTTTTCTACCCAGACTGTGTTTATTGTCTGGATATCAGGAAAAAAAACCTTTTTTTTTTCATTATAATCTCCGTCCAGACACAAACCAACAAGCTTCACTCGATGCGTTCTCCTTGCAGCCTCCATCTCTTTTGATCCTCCAGTATATTTATTTCCCCTTCCCTGAATGTGTGTGTGTGTGAACTACAATTACAGGCCTCTCATTCTCTCTGGCTCTCATAAATGTCGGTAGGGAATTAGCAGCGAGCTAGACAGATAAAGATGAGCCGCTCTCTTTAGAAGAGCAGTCTGCTGGATAAAGTAAGGGCACACTCTTAAGAACAGAAACGAGGACAGTCTTTGTGGCTGAAAGTGACAGATAACGATGAATACACGTAAGCAATATAGCTGTACTTCACAACTTTGTGTCACTGCCTAATGTAGCAACGTAAATGTAGAAGCCTAATGTAGAAGCTTAAAGCTGATTTGTCAGAATACCTACTCATCATGAAATATACAGCATGCTTTACAGCCATGTACAATTATGGACATAATTGATTCTGATTGGTTACATTTTAACACATTTGATGCATTGGATCTGAATCGTGGCTTACCCTGGTAAGTCGCTGTCGATGGCCATCTTTTGTAATCCACTTGAGATGCTGCATCCAGGGGCAGGAGGGGACGGCACACGATCAGAAGGAACGCTTATCTGTATGTTTGATGGGTTTGTTAATGCTCCATGCACGTCCCTCAGTATTCTAGGTAACGGGCCAAGCTTGGAGGTAGCACTCTAAAGGATGATAGATTTCATTGAAAATTAACACACATAAAAGTTTTGTTTATATGTGTGTATACTGTGTGTATTTATTATTTACATATAAATACAAACACATGCATGTTTATGTTTAAGAAAAATATGTTATTAAATATATTTCTATATCATATAAAGAATACAAATGTATACATATGTAAACATTTTCAAAATAGATACTGTATTTGTGTGCGTTTATATATACACAGTAAATAAACACAGCACACCTACATATATTATGCAAAAAAAATTATTTTGGATATGATAAATAATTTTTCGTTTGACAGCACTACATATGTATGTATACACATACACATAACTCATCAAACATAATTTATTTATAACTATACTGCATTAAGTTTTGACAACTTCATGGAGCCCCAATTAAAATGGGTGGAAATGAAGCTGCTTCATGTATTTATATGACAAAACTTAAGAAACTGAAGACACAGTTTCTGCACTAAAAGCTTTTTACTCTCTGATCTTTTCCAAAAACATTTAATAATGGAACAGGCAAGACCTAGATCAATTCAAATTTGACTTCAATTTTTTTTTTATAATTGGCTGATTCTGTGACATTCTGGTTGGCCGAATCTCTCTGGATTTAAAAGAATTATGTTTCATAAGCATAAAGGGCCGGTTTCCCGGATAGGGATTAGATTAAGCCAGGACTAGACCTTTGCTAATTTAGGACATTTAAGAATTTTTTTAAACATATGTTACAAAAATGCATTATCTGTGTGCATTTTAAGACCAAACAATGACAATAATGTATTTTAAGATATCTTAGTGCAACCTTTTTCAGTTTAGAAAGCTTTTAAAAAGCTCTTATTTTAATCTAGGACTAGTCTTAAACCCTGTTCGGGAAACTGCCCCAAAATGTTCATGGATGTATGGCTACAAATTATTAGTGACGTAACCATTAAAAGCTCTTATAACCGTGTCTGACCTCTATCAGTCTATAGTAGCCTTAGGGACTAATGGACTTCCCATGTCAAACTCAAACACTGAGAGGACATGAGCTTTCAGAGCATGTCCACCTAACGTGATCTGAATAATTCAACAAAGCGCTGCTATGAGAATATTCTGGATTTACAAATTTAATTAGCAATCAATGTTTGTATAGTTGCAGGCAGTGTCTGTGGTGTACCCGCATACAAGCGCAGTCTGCAGATAAATGCTTCTCTGCCTAAGCAAATTTTGCACAACTGGAAGTTTTCTCTTAGCGTGGAAAATCTGGGCAAATACAACAGCTAGGCTATATTTAGCATTCTAAGAGGAGGAGGATTAGAAGATAATTTCTTCCGAAAGTATGTTTAAAATAAGATATAAAGAAACAAACACATGTAGAACAAATCTTATAGGGTCTGAACATTAAAAGCAACCAAATAAAGGATTTTAAAGTCTGATTGTTACAGCCTAAAGGCAATTGCTTACATCAATCCACCTACTCAAAAAACACAGAAACCTTCTGTGGCATCAAAGTGATAAACTGCCTTATGACAATGCTATCCTGAGTTCACCTACGGCACTAAAGACATCGCAAAATCTGAATGTCTAACCATCAGTGAATGAATGATCATGTATACAGTGCAATTCATTCCTGCTGAAAGCTTTCCATTACAATTTCAGAGTCAAGAGACTAACCTGGTCCATTTGGGACACCACTTCAGCTAGAAGGGAGTGCAAGGTGGAGAGCTCACGGCCCAGGTCAATATAGCCCTCAAAGCCTGCAGTATTTGAGATGGTCTCTGGGTTAGAGATCTCCAGCAGGAAGCGCTGCATGTTTGTCCACTCCTGCTCCAAGAACTGATTCATGAAGGACATGTACTCCTCCTTATTACCAAACCTGAAAAAAACAAACAAGAATAAGAATAAGACTCGTTGATGCGTTTAATAACTCAATTAACCACGCTAATGTCTCTATAATCATAATTATATCTATAAGCTTCAATTCTTTCTTATGAATAGTATCTGTGCTCATAACAACATGACAAGCTATCAAACTGAGGCATTTCGAAACTCATCCGTCAGCTTCACCGTGAAACATTAAAGTGCTCTCTCTCTGCTCAAACACACTCACACCAGAGCAAATGGAATCCTTACTTGGTGAAGTTTGCGAGGTTCTGTGTAACCTTGGCGATAAGAGTGAGTGTACGTGCAGTGCGGTCGTCTGGGTACTCCTGCGTCAAGTTGAAGAGAGAAGGCGACATGATTGCCGGACACAGAAAACGCAAAAACAACGAGGCGCTGATAAGACGCTCGCTGATATCTGGTCGCCCTCGATTACCACATTCCTGTCTCCACGATGCAAACACCTCCTTAAGTTCCCGTGGAAACACACTGTTCAGAAGTGGAGAGTTAAACATTGGATTTAAAAAGGGAACAAAAAGCCTGAGAAATCTTCAAATGGTTATTCTAGTTAGTAGTGTCACAAAATTCACAAAACTATTATCCTTCTACAAACAACTTTAGGATATCTTTTACATGTTTATGGACTACTAAACCTCAGTGAACTTTTATTTCACTTCTAAGAGTTAACATTTTGTTGTGTTCCCTGTTGGAAAAACCATCATATGCTGGTTAGGTATGTTTTGAAGCTGGGATGCAGGTTTGAGCTGGTTTAAACTGGTCAGACCAGCTTAGGACCAGTATATAAGCAGCTAAAGACCAGCTTAAACCAAAAAGGACCAGCATAAACCAGCATCCCTACATAGAACATACCTAACCAGCATATGCTTGTTTATATTGAACTTGTTTATGCTGAGCTTCTTTTGCTGTGCTTTGCTAATTTTAATGTGTAGCAACTTGTTTCCATTTTGTTGTTGCTTATTTCAGTTATGCTTTGGGTTGTAGCTTTTTTTAGTTGTGCTGTGGCTTGTTGTCATCGTGTTGTGATAATTTTGTAGCTTATTTCAGTTGTGTTGTGGAGATTTTGTTGTGTTGTGCATTATTGGGCCACTGTATACATGTAACATATAACACTCACAAACAATTGATTCTGATCATCACTAAGTGTGTAATAATAATTAATAATAATTAGTAGTAGTAATACTATTAAAGCTTACCTACCCTGCTTCATTTCTACCTCTGTACTCATGCTATATATTGTCTCTTTATTTTTGTGTTAAGAGAAACACCGGAGACAAAGCTGATAACTGAAATAACCAGCTCTGAAACATCTGAGCAATAAAATGCATCACTGGTTCACATCAACAGACAGCTGTGAAGGGCAGACTGTAGTTACCGGTAAGACTCAATGATCTTGCAGAAAGCCAGCTCACAGCACATCCTGAGGTTGCTCTGATGTTCAGCAAGATCACTAGATGAACATTTGGATGGGTCCACCTCACAGTTCTCATCAGACTCATACAGAGCCTTTATAAACTCACCTACAGTGAAAGAAAGAAAAAAATACTTTAAAGACCCTGGTGTTTTTAAATCCATCCTGTGTAAAGTCTTGTTGTTCCAACATAAATAGCATTTTCAGGAAATCAATAAAGAATGGTGTCATCTATCGATTAATCTTAACATTATTCTATATTTCGCGCAAGAATGCTTACATACCTAAATGTCAGCAAGGCAACCTGCCATACAACCTCCCCGCCATATTTCATTCAAACAAACTGTGTCACGAATATTAACAACAATAAAAATCGGCACCCCACAGCTCTTCCCCATTCTAAGCCCTCTCCACTATGAGGCAACCAGTGAAAGTTCTTTAGTTATCTGACTCGGAACTAATGAGAGAAGCTGTCCTGGGAATATTCAACAAATTTTCTGTTGATCCCAAACAAACAGCACAGCCAGATCCCTCTCCACAGAGACTCAGAGCAGGTACTGGTCGATTTTTCCCCCTCTGTTCTGTTGCGCATGAAAGCATCAGGGAAAAATCAAACTAGTGCAGCATAAACCATGCGGACATCCAACCGATCTAGAATGGAAGTGGACTCCTCGTTCTTCATCTTCCTGTTAGAGACACTCAGCAGCCACATTCCTATATGGCTTCAGATAAATAGGGAACATACACACTTGTTCAGTAAGATTTTGTAATCCTTTGGAAAGAAAGCTGCTTTTATTTAACCAGTTCTAATGTAAAACCAGCAATATTAAGAAATATTATTACAATGTGCAGGTGTAACGTATTCACATTTCTGCGCTTTGTTTCACATGTTATTTTTTTGATAAGAAACAAAGTTTTATCTTTCAAATTATGTTAATTTTTCTCCAGGAAATTCAAACAACAAATGCCGTAATGAGGCTCTTAGATGTGGCATGACAGATTTCTGTATTAGCCGCTTTCATGCCTCACATATACGCTCAATCACGGTCAACTGCAGAAAGGTGTCAATAAAACAGCTTGTTAACCAAATATCACGTAGTATTTTATTTACCTCAGGCAAGTCATCAGTGTCCACAGCTCATTAGCTTGCTAGAGAAATTAAGTCTAGAGAAGGGCATTTTGTGAAATATCAGACTACATACTGTATTCTATTTTATTGTTATTTTATCTGTAAGTGATGTCTTAATTATTTCATGCATGTTTAAATAAATCTGCTATGAAACAGGTTATGACAGCCACTGTCATACAGTAAATTAAATTGTATCATTTAGAAATAATTTTAATTTGCATTGACTTTTTTGTTTTAAGTTGAGTGTTTATTACATTTAAAAAGAAATACTCATTTAATTTAGGTTTAGGCTCTGTTGTTAACTGTAACATTATAGGCTCACTAAAGTTTAGAGCATAAGCCGAAGTACATTTTTATGATTTTAATTTCAATTATAACTGGATTCACTTAATAAAAGAGCAATATGTTCAAAGCAATTTTATGTTTAGTGGTTTCCTGTACTACTGTACTGAAGCCATACTGAACAGTGATGTCAAAACCAAGTGTGTGCCGAACCGTCATGTTTGTGTATCGTCACACCCCTAATACAGTGCAGAACAACTGTTTTCTATTAGGTATAATAAGTTGACTACAGCTGACATCACAGTATTGTCACATACAATTATCTCATTACATGTCTCACTATCTCACTGGAGTGTGCAGCAGTTCTGTTCGGAAAATCCCAAATTGTTTAAAAAGGTCAGAGGAGAAGCCAGAAAACTCATTCAAGGCCACAAATACAAAACTAATTTCTCAAATAACTACTCTGTTGGGCCACAGTAACAGACGAGCATACTCAAGTGTGCAGTACCATATTGTACTCAAGTACTAATGAACTAAACACTGCTTTCTCATCGCTGTGATCCGGTCTGCAAATGAGATTGTTTTTTAAATTCAAACAATAATACACTGAAAAAACAGCTCTCTCTATCTCAGATGCAGATGACCAAAAAGTTTGTCCCTCGTGCATATATGCTGTTTATGTAACCGTGCTGCATATGTAATTACTCTCTTTACTGTCTCTTTCTTGCTATGATGTCTGAGGGACTTATAGTCAGTCTTTATGAGTGAACCATTTAATAATTTAGCAGCACTTCACAAGTCACATTTATCTAAGAAAAACAACTATATATTATTCAGCACCACCAAATTTGCTTCTTAAAGCAAATCTAAAGAGAGATTCATTCTCTTTGGTGTACTCCCTCACATTCACATCTACACTCATTAGATACCCAAAGTCGATATTTATACACGGTGTGAAATTTGCAGCATGTTTTTTTGTTCTGCAGATGAATTGCTAGTCCAGCGATCTACACATTTTATTCCTAAAATACAGCGCTATTAATAAACACAAGCCTTGTCAGACACAGAGTAAGTCAACAGTGAATGTGGTGGCCGGATTTGGGTGCGTTTTTACAGCTGTTTGATCTTATCTAAAATAAACACAATGAACTTGGCACAAAATCAAATTTGGAAATACGTGTGTGCGGGTCTCCAATTTCAAGTCCGCAGACCAAACACCATAGCCTGGATTCCGCGACTTTAAAGCTCATAGGAGCTTAGTCTGGACAAGCTACCTTACTACCTGCCTTCTGGGATGCGGGCTTAACCTGCGTCCATCAGATGCCTCTGTATACTACTGGACAAATCTACAACCAATCAGACCTCTCATTCCGATGACGTATGCGTAGCGGCGGAACCTGAAGACACCGTAACCTTCATTAAAGCAGTAGGAAAATGTCTTTACTTACTTTAATTACTTCTGCTCCATTTTCAAAGACAACCTGTCATGAACATTTCTCAAAACAGCTGCAACAGCAGAGTCCAACGATTGTTGCTGCTCGGTACACGCCATGTTTGAAATGGTTCTCTGCACCGTCATCGCATTACACCCACCTCAGTGCCGATGGTGGTGGTGGGGGGACACGTTTCTCATTGGTTCCCAATTTTTTGGGAATCTGAAATGTTCTAAAATGGCAGCTTTGCCAGACTAACAACTGCTCGCGAAATGAATGTACCACAGCGTCAAAGGAAGTATGGGCGGGCCCAGGCAACGAACGCCACTATGTATTTATTTAATTAAATTATTTTGGTCGTCCTGTCACTTGGCAAATTGGACATAATGTTGGGCAAAATGGTACAGACATTTTCAGAAAATGTCAGAAAAAGAACTTTTTTTGCACACACACATACACACAGATCTTACCCAGTGCATCTTGCAGATACTTCTGTCCGACCAGTTTGAGGTACTCCTCGATAGCTTTAGTGCCCAGCGTGTTCTCTCTGAAGATCAGGTGCTCATTCTCCCCGCATCGATCCACCTCAGACATCATCAGATCTGTCAGAAAGTCCTGTAACGAAAATACACAATACTAAATAAAAAACATTTTGATATGTGAGCACTATTAGTTGAAAAAAAGAAAGAGCGGAGTAGATGGAGAGATTGTATGGAGGGTCTGTCATTGTAATCGAAGTGCTTGTGCTGCTGATGTCTGTCAGGACATGAAAGAAAAGAAAGAGACAAGGAAAGAGAGATGCTAGTGCTGAAGTGAAAGCTTCGCCGATCAAAGCTATCTGGCAGGGAGCCTATCAAATCCAGCAAATGGGAGTTAGACAGAAAAATCAGTCTACTCGCTGCTGACACGCACACACAGTCCAGAGTTCAACCCAGCATCCCAAATACGATTCAGAGAGGGTGTGTGTGTGAGTCTCAGTCTCCATTTACAGAGGTGAGTCATGATTGGCTCCATACAGACTGCGGCTGAAAGCCTTTTATCTGTAAAACACTATCATCATTTTATAATTCTCATTCCAGAACATACTGTATGTCCTAATAATAAATGTAACCAAACTATCTTCTCTTCCACAAAGAAAAAATATATACATTCCCCACACTAATATTTATTTTTACTCACTCTCCTCTCCACTCTCCACTTTTGGTTCCTTGTCTGCATGATTTGACATGAAGATTTCAGTTTTCAATTAAATGAATAAATAAATTGTTAACAGTGGACCTTTTAAAAAAATACCCTGTCTAAAGGGCACAAAATAAAATGTAATTTGGGAGAAAAATGTAGACTTGACACTCTCATTATCTCTTCTTTTCTCAACCTAGTATTCATACAGTTATGCGGTTGAAATGATGACAAGAACAGAGGTCTGCACCGGGAAAAAAAAAGAAAAAGAAGCCTGGCACATAAATGAGAACCTGCAACCCCACCAGACACCTGCTGTCAAACTTTAACACTAAACTTGAAGCCACTCATTCTCTTTATTTTTTTTATCTTTAGATCCATATGCTTGTATAAATCTGATCATTACCATCAACCTACACTGAGCTTTGATTGTAAATAAGTTACATTAAAAATCTTGAGTCATAAAGATTTTTTTAAAGAAATAAATAATTTTATTTTCCAGTTGATCAAACTGACTCTATAAAGACATTTATAATATTACAGAATATATATATAAAAAAAGCTTCTGAACTTGTTGAAGAATCCTGAAAGTAATTACATCATAATTTCCAAAAAATATTAAGCAGCAAAACTATTGTCTTTTCAATAGTAATGATGAGAAGAAAGAGAACTAAATCAGCATATTAGAATCATTCCTAAAGGATCATGTGACACTAAAGGCTGGAATAATAGCTGATGAAAAAATATGCTTTATCATATTTATAATAAATGTATTTCAAAATATATTAAAAAGGGGAATAGTTTTTTTATTTTACGTCTGTTTATGAAATACTTAATAATATTACTGGTTTTATTGAAGTTTTTGATCAAATAAATGCAGTCTTAAGCAGCCTTTTTTCAAGTTTTGAACTCAAGACCAGCAGCAGACTTTCTATTCATAGTAATTGTGGATATTTATTTGGCCAACAATGTTTAGAATTTCAGCACTGGGTATTATTTAAAAAAATCACTGACAACAGAGAGACTGCTTCAGCTTGGAGGAATTCAAAATGTGTTGACTTTAGATAATAGGTATTACATAAGTCAAAATAAAAGCATTTGTTTGGGATACAGGAGAAAAGGAGTGTGGGTAGTGTGGCTGTAGTGTGACCTCAGAGCTTAAAAATCCTTCATGAGCACTGATGCGGGGTATAATCACCATGGTAACTGGACCAGAATATGTCCAAGTTTTCCATGATTGTGGTAACCCTTATTTTAGTGGCTTGTCCACCTGTTCTGAGCTCAAACAACTTTTCCCTTATTTTACAATCAGAAGTTATCTATAAAAAGTTTATTTATAATAAAAAGTTATTTTATTTTTTACATTAGGTGCCATTTTACAGATGTGCATATACAATGTTGCAATTTAAAGCTAAACAATATCAAAATAAAATTTTATTAAATCAAACGCTGTTTTATGCAGGGTAAGAAATATTTATGCCTGGCAAATGTTCACCAATGACACTTGTTACCAAAAAGTTAATTGTGGGCACTGCATACAAACAAACCTCAGTATTCAAGTGGCTCCATATTTGAATCATTACATGTACAATAACTGTCAAGTTGTAAAAGGTATGATCAGCAGAGTGAGGGAAAAAAAACTCAAAAACCATTAAGATATGAGACTAGTCACTCAGAGGGAGATCTCATAAGCCTTGAGATTCTCCCCTTACATGCGCACACAGTAGTGGGCACTATTAAGAAAGGCCAAGAAAATTGTCCATTACTGTCACAGTTAATCAGCCAGACTATAGCTCACCCTTAATCAGAATGAGACGAGAGAGAAACACAGGAAACGATAGAGACGAGAGAGAGCGAGAAGACATTAAGCACAGTAAGACATAAAAATAAATCTAAAATGGAAAGGAAAGCAGAAAAATAAAAATAAAACTGGTGCATAAAAATAGAGGGTGCACAGGAAAGCAAATCCATTGCTCAGGGGAACAGAGGAAAACAGAAAGATACGTACTGTGGCACACAGAAAAAAAAAATTATAAAGCAAGGATGGAGGGATTAAAAAGAAGAGGTAAAATCCCTCAGGTCTCAATGCATTCCCTGGAAGCAAAAACTCATAAAGGAAGCATCTGACCGAGACAGCAGTTTGTGTGCTCAGCTGAGGAAGAGAGAAAGAGAGGTTCAGCCTACTACACTGTCTGGACTCAACATCCCCACAAGGATAGTTAAACCTCAAATCACCTACAGTACATTGTGGGAAGCAGCCAATGGCCCCCAGTTGGAAAACAGCTTAAAAAACATACAGTGTTAAATAAAGTTTTAATGAAAATGTAAAAATGCAAAAGTCTGGGTTAAGTTCTTGTACAGAAAATATAAAAAAATATCTGAATAAAGATTGGGACGGATGGATAGATGGATGGATTTAACTGATATAGTTTTAGTTTAGACTTTGCGTCTAACATCTATGAATGTGTGAACATGTTTGTGAGTGTGTGTGTTTTTGTGTGTCAGGACATCTGAAAGAGACTTGCTATCAAAGGGCCTTAAATAAACTTAAGGTCACTAACACTATAGCGTGCACACACACACACACACACACACACACGCACTCTCTCTCTCTTGTTCTCGATCTACAGACACTGGGTGAGTCATTCAGTTCTGTACAGATATTCCGAGGGAGTGAGCGACAATACAGACATGAAGGACTGAGAGAAACAGAGATTGTTTTCCATGGGGGAGCAAAAGAAAAAAAAACATACTGTCATCATTTAAAATATCTAAAATATCAACATGGGTGAGTAAATCATAAACTGATTTTCATTTTTGGGTGAACTATCTTTAAATATTTTAGAGCTAGGTAAATTACCTCCTTGAAGTTGGCACCCAATAAAAAGAAATAATTTGTGCTGCTTTGATGTTTGAGATATTAAACGTTATTTTTTTGACCGTGTGACCTCACTCTCCACCATATGTTGCCCAAATCGTACCAACTCAGCCCAGTTTGTTAGTGTTGGGCTTGTTCTTTTTTGTCCCATTAAAACAAATGCTGTATGTTTTTTCCTCCTGTAGATATAACCATGATGTTTTCAGGAGCTGTGACATCACTCTCCATCCCAGTTTATCTAAACTGCACATAACTGGTATCATTTGTTTGTGCTCGATCTGCGCTGGTTTGTGCCATTGAAATGAACATCAAAAAGTCCCCCTTCTTAGAAATAACATTAGTTTGTGCTGGTTTGTGCCGATAAAAAAAAATGCTGTAACTCTGACCGTTTCATTTACATAACGAAAATAAACTTTTTTACGAACAGTGACGTCACTCTCCACCCCATACAATCTAAATAGCTACAAAACAGCGTCATTCGTTTGTGCAGGTTTGTGCCATTTAAGTGAACATCAAAAATATTTCCCTTCAAACCTTGAGCCCTTCTTCGGAGAAAAAACTTGTTAGGAACCATTCTTCTCCACCCCACTAAACTGGTACAGATAAGGTAATTAATTTAATCATTACTAATTAAGTCGATTAAAATTAGTTCAATCGCTAAAGAACAGGATATATGATTTCCTACTTGGTTATACATAAATGTAAAGTAACATGTTCCATGCTGTATTTTGCAGAAAGTGACCTCATTTTAGCACAAATATAGTAGTGCTGCTAACTTGTCATCAGAATGAGATTACAGGGTTACATCTGCTGCTATCCCTCTACGTTAGTGCTAGACGATGGAACAAATTATTAATTAGCTGTGTTTAATTGCAAATGTGAAACGTCCATAGTGGGTTTACAAAGTGCACGGGTACCATTTAATGCCACGTTCTCCCTCCATGTGAGAATGCTTTTTCTCTCCCACACACGAAATGGGCACTAAACTCTGTCAGACACACAATAATTCAACATGACCTACTGAAAAACAAAAGGGAGCGATCATTAAATGTCAAAGATGAATACCTTTCCTCCAATTTCATCATTACTTGTGTGTCATTCTCAGCACATTTCTCTTTTGATCCGAAGCCAAGCTGTAAGCTGAAATGCTGGTTGTTATCTCGCTCCCTCTCCATCTCAAAAAACAGAGGTCAGAGAAGGTCAGATGCTATTTAGCAGACAGACGGCAAGAGGGTCAAGTGAGAGAGCGAATGCTGTAACGTGTGTGAGAGAAAGAGAAGTCAAACGTCACAGAAGAGCTGAATTAAGCTCTCAGTCTACCCACATTCTATAACCTTGAGATTTCTCTGTTGCATGTGTGCAAATATGTGCTTACAATTCTGTTGGGTACAGATGTGTGTGTTTATGTGTGCTCTCACAACCCTCAGTGAAATGTAGAAATGCTCTGCTAATCAAATGCAAGGCTTCGGGCCGGCTTTATTCAGCGCGCTTTCTGAGATAAGACTGATTGTTGAGCTGTATGACTAAAGTGGGTCAAACAGACATTGCTTTAAGGATCATACAACAATATGTCCTCAACATTTACCTTCTTATGCTTGCTAAACAGTCTGCATCTCATCAACACACCCCACCTAGAAAACCAAAAGGCTGAGAGGTTTTATCTCACTGATTAAAATATAATGATAAGAAATCTGTTTAACTCTATCGTGTATTAATTCTATGTTTTATATAGCATATATTTATTTTAAGGTTTAAAATATGTGTTTTTTTAAATTTTGCATTTAAAAATGCACTAGTGCATTATACAGTCTCGTGGGCTAAAATACTAAATTTTAATATAGATTTTATGGGTCTGCACTTTATAGGATCAATTCAGACGTCATCAAATAATTGTAGTCATGTGATTACGTAATGATTGCTACAGGCCTATGCTTGGTATTGTGAAGTCAATATCAGCATACTGTGTCTCAGAAATGGCAGTCCATGTGATCATCTCTTGCCAGGAATAACCACATGTGTTGCAATCAGGCACAGAAATGACATCACATTTACATCATATCACGAAACAGATTAATACCTTGTCTAACCTCAAACGGTTGAGAAGCACATAACACATAAAGTGTTAAAGTGTGTGTGCCTGGAGATCCCGCTGAAGTGGATGTCACATCTACAGCGAAGCACGACTTCTGTAATAGCTGTCAGGGCAATGTGCTGCTTCAGACCAGAAATGACATCCTTTCAGAGCCAGCCTGCCTTAAAGTGCAGCCAAGCGAGATAGAGAGAGAGAATGGCAGAGCATGAGTCTAAGACAAGATAAGGAGATAGAGAGGTGATGGAGAGAGGGAAAGGGAGGCAGGATGGGGGGGAACAAGAAAAAGAAAAGGATGAGGGATGAGCAGAGGAAAGATAAGGGTGCTGAGGGAAAATTCAGATAATGACTCTCGTCTCGTGTTTCTATTAAGTTAATAATGAAAGATGCTGGTCGAGCTGTTGCTTCGCCACAATCCAATATATATGTGCTATATTGTGTTATGAAGAATTTAGTTTAAAACTTTACCATTCAAAAGATGCCAGTAAGATTTTTTTAACCCAAAGACATTTGTCTTTATATAGCAAGCATGCATTAAATGGATTAATTGTGAATAAAAATAACATTTATGTTACAAAAGATTTGTTTTGAATGAATACTGTTCTTTATTATAATAATAATTAATTAAAGAATACCAATAATCACAGTGTGTGCAAAAAAATAAAATAAATAAATAATATATATATATATATATATATATATATATAAACACACACACACACACACACAAAAAAAAAAATATAAATAAAATATATATATATATATATATATATATATATATAAACACACACACACACACACACATACATAATAATGCAGTTTCCAAAAAAAAAAAATTGCCCTCACAATTTTGCCGACGTTGATAAATCAGGATATAAGAATAATTTCTGAAGGATCATGTAACACTTTAGACTGGAGTAATGACTGATGGAAAATCAGCTTTGCATCACAGAAATAAATAAAATTTTAAAGTATATCAAAATAGAAACCCATTATTTTAAATGGTAAAAATATTTCATAATATTACTTTTTCCCTGTATTTTCATCAAATGAATGTAATGGCTTTGCATCACAGAAATAAATTACACTCAATATATCAAAATCTAAAACAATTATTTTCAATTGTAATAACATTACTTATACTGTTTTTTCTATATTTTTGATCAAATGCGATCTTAAAAAAACAACAACACAGTGACATTTTAATGTGGCAAGAACGTTAATTGTCAAAAACATTATCTAGCTTATGAAACAGCACTGCTAGAACAATTGTCAGAATGTTTCTGGTGAAACACTTTCCCATGTTTCCACGACTGTGGGAATCCTTTCAAGCGAGCGAGATTCTCCTCAACTGACTGTACATTTCATCTTCTTCCAAAGTTTATTTAGTGGTGGAGAAAAAAAAAGGAATGTATGATGAAAATCACACCCCCATGAAACTCAGGCAAGTGATAAATGAGTGTTATTGTGTCCTCTTGGGCTTGTGGTCTCTATGGGATATCTTTTCTCCATATTTTAAATCATGAACACACTGGTCTCAGGTTCAGCCGAGGGAATACAGCGACCATATCTACTGATAGAAAAGTCTAATGTGAGCACTTCAACATTACCTTAACAGTCTGAGTGCATTACCAGAGTGAGAGATGTTCAGTTGTCAAGATTCCATCAGATTATCCTTCCCAGTGAATCTGTCACTGAAGGCTCAGTTTGGTAGCTCAACTAACCGTGGCCAGACTTTTCAAAGGAACACAAACAGACAAGCTCTGTTATCCTCACAAAGGAGTCTGCTTCATCTTCATTTGAACCTAAATCAGTCCAATTTAATTTTGTTCTGTCAACCTATGCATCTGTCAGAAACAGACAAGGCAGCTGAAGTAGAACAAAGAACTCCAAAAATACATCTTCTACATCTGCTTTAAGCACTCAGAAAATGACTGTTCAAATATAATTGAGTGCTTTAATCACACTGAGACTTAAAGCAAACATGATGTTAGGAAAGTAAAGTCTTCATTCCCTGTATGAAATGCTCATTTAAAGGAATAGTTCAAAAATGAAAATTGTGTCATCATTTACTCACCCTGATGTGATTCCAAACCTGTATAAGTTTCTTTCAAAAGAGGAAAGATATTTTGAAGAACCAAACAGTTATTGGTCCCCAGTTGACTATGTTAAGTTAATGGGGACCAACAACCGGTTGATTACCAGCATTCTTCAAAATATATTCAAAAACGATAAGAAAGAAACTTCCACAGGTCTGGAACAACATGAGGAAATATGACATAATGTTCAATCTCTTTAAATCAGATTGATATGTTATATATTTGTTTTAGAATTCTGGAGACATTCAGTCTATCTTGATTTGTAAAGGAGTGTTTGATTTTAATTAGAAGAGCCACACATACTTTTCATTAAATACTACATACTTAAAAGTGTATTAACATAATTATAATTATAACATAAGTATTAAAATACTATTTGTGCACAATGCAAAATTCTTAATATCAAAATATGTTTTAATGTCACTATTGGTGAGGACTGTATGATCTTTAATGTATATTGATTATTGTTTAAATTTTATTTAAAGTGTACCTACAGTATACTTGCAATAACTCTTAATTCTTTTAGTGTATTTATTTATTTATTTTTCTAGGAAATATATCAATAAGTAGTAATACTTATGCTAAAATATTTTACTGTTTTTTAAGAAATCTTTTGCTCACCAAGGCTACATTTCTTTAACAGTAACAACTTGACAGTTTTCTCTTTTAATGTTTTGAACCACAGCTATACATTGATCAATAACACATTTATATTACAAAAGAAAGCAGGCTGTATTTTACAGCTGTCCTTAAAACAAATGACCTTGGACAGCCTGGATGATTCCATCAGTGTTACTGTTTTTACGGCCCATATCCCTCAGGGCTTCTTTGAGAAGCGATATAATTAAGGAGCAGTAATTAACAGCATCAGACTAACAGTCCTGATCCCCCCCTTGCAGGACCCTGGAGACAACGGATGAGGGCCTGATAGGATATGAGTGACATAACTGTCCAGTTATGATGACCCTCTGTGAACACTAGTTGGTTTAGTAGACAGACACCCGTCCGGTTCCCTCTTTATCCAGTAGTTACAGAGGTCAGGTGCAGCTGATCAGTGAAAGACACTAATGACTTTTAATAACAAAATGGCCAATCCCAGAGTCAGCACTCACAAGATAATGATGCAGATCAGTCAGTGTTTCGTGGACCAGTGACCATCTCTAATGACACTGTGGTGGTTCACAACTTGTGTCGTTCAGTCAAATGAAAATATTAGCATAAAGGATTGCATCACTGATATGAGCCGCTACAAACTGACGATTTAATTCCCATGTCATTTCCAACAAATGTCCAGTCATTTGTGATTACTGCTTGAATAAAGGTTTTCTACAAAATCCTTTATATTGAGAACGATTCATTAATGAATCTTTTAGAGCGGTTTGTGAATCAGTCTGACAAATTCATTGAATTCAAAGAACTGACTCAAAAGAGTAACTTGCTCACAAATGGTACATTGTTTCATCATTGCGAAGTGAGTTTTATACCAAACAAGAGTCTATCTGACAGATATAACTTATTTTATAGCAGAGTGTAAAAATAGATAACTCTTTCAATAAGATTCAATGACTTTACCATGATTAAAGACTTATTCCAAAATATTTTTCCCCAATACTTTTTGAGTGACTGTGGGAAGACTTGACTAGTCACTAGGGTTCTTAAAGGGGTCTTATCACGAACAATCAAATTTAGAGACAAGTTAACTGCATGTGCAGAAACTTTCAGAACTCCCTCCAACAAAACTTTTTGAACTGTTCAAATTGTTTGGTTACAAATCCTTGAAAAATTCCTCTTACTTTACCAATTCTGAAAGTCATAACAGGCTACACTTACACATCAATAATGTGGGTGTTCAGAAATGTGGCCCACCCAGCCATGATGAGGTAATATAAATACACACACACACACACACACACACTATTATTCATAAACGCTACAAACGCTTTTTAAGTATAGAATTTCACCAAATCATGAAGTGTTACTAGACCGGTGTGGCGTAAATCAAACGGAATAGTGACTGGCGTATTTCCTTGTGAACTGTGACTGACCCTCAGACTCCATAAGGAATATGTAAGGCAGGAATGCATGACATCACATTTGAACAACATCCTAAACTGAGGGATCAATCTGAAGTATTTTCATTCTGTAATTTACCAAAAATTATCTGGCTCTAAATGTTGCAAGTTTTTATTTTCAAGTTAATGAGGCAAGGGACTAATAAAAGATGTGAGATGGCCACCATGACTGTTGATGTACTGCTGAAACGATGCCAACAAAAACCTCTAACCTCTGCTAAAGCTGAATACCTTATATACGTAACAATTAACTTAAGATTTGCCCTGACACCCCAAATGAACAACTGAAGAGAAGACCTCTCCTGTAGTGTAAAAAACAGTTTCACGCTTCATTTCACTGATTCTCCATGATTTGAAGTAATGGCGCTGGAAGAAGTACTTTGATGGGTGACTGCAAAACGTTGGACTAAAATACTGCACTTTCTTAAGAAATTACCCTTATGCCCGGACCCTGATTAAAAACATAGTGGTAGATTTACTGTCTGAAAATCTTGTTTCATGCTTAGTTTGCCTAATTAGACTCCACACACAGGTTATGATAATGAGAATATTCAGCTCAGCTATATATCTAAAAAAGTAAGCAGCAAAAGTGTCTTTCGTCTGTCCTGTGCTTGCTCAAACCGTGAACAATGACATTAGCGCAGTCTAAACACGCTCTTCACTAAATGCCATACATATACTAGAGGCTTATCCACCTCCATCTAAGGTCATTTTGCCTTTGTGTTTATATCATCCTGTGAGTCACTGCAAACATAGCATTTAGAACAACCCTAGATCTGCCAATCAGGGCCAAACAGACTTAAAAGCAGCCAATACAGATAAGAGCAGCCGTATTAATACCTCCCTTATAGTATAACGGGAAGATTTGCTATTTTGCTCTCTGGATCCTGTGGTAGGCTGTGAGAACCAGGGGGAGATAATCCCTCCGAAATACCTCTCAGCATGAGAAATCCGACACACACAAATACAAAGATTCACAGATGTAGCCAATACAAACTACACACAATCTCTTTAATGTAGTATCCCATTGTTAACCCAAACAGCAAGGAATAACAGCGAGATACTACAGCAGAGATAACAAATTGGAATTGGATTGCTTTTGATTCACCGTGACCTCTGAAGTTCAATAAGAGCATCAATGAAAACAAAATTCACAGGGAAAATACAACAGTCCAAAAAAAAAAAAAAAAATGTTGCACAAAGTAAACATACAGCCACATAAATAATTTAAAAATGAATTCAAATTCTAAAATCACATATTTGATATTAATTTAATTTTAATATATATGTATGAATAACAAATGTATGACGTTTAAATCTATTTCTCATATTTTTTTCTAAATTTTTGCTACATTTTTGTCACATCATAGGATAGTAAGGACACAGTCCAATTTTTATTTTTCAACTATCCATATCTATATTTGAATCAAAAAATACTATCAAGTTTTATAAAGTATTACATATTATATTATATAAAACACCATGTCATGTGACATTCCCAGATGAATCTGTGTACATTTGGTTAAGCAAAAGCCAACATTCATACAACAGTCCCCATCTATTAGAATTATGGACCGTATGTGTGCAGTAGAACTTTAGGTCATGTCTGTAAACTTGTGGTGGTAAAGCATACTGGTTAATCATTTGGAAATTAAACCACAAGGTTGTAGGTATGAACTAACACCACTGTATCATTTAGAAATGCATACAACACCTGTTTTGTCACTCTCTTGAGTGTTCGAATTAGACGTCCTTCCTAAAATACAAAAGGCAGCTACATATTTTTGTTGTATAAAGACAAACTATTTATACTGTGAGTAAAACTATTTTATTTTATACTCTTATTGTTATTTTCTTTAATATTATTCAATTATTTCATATTCGTATTCTTTAATATTGTCTTTTATGCAGACGCCCTATCACTTTCTAATTTACTAAATTACAAAATCTGTTAGACTTTCACAGTACCTTCGCTTTGCCAGTGCTCTGTAAGATGTGCACCAGGGCGCAGGCCATCTCCTCTTTGTTCTTGACGCTGATGACTGGCTCCAGCACAGAGCAGAGCAGCATGTAGTTGTTGGTGGTGTACTCGGCAAACTCTTTGTAGAGCTCCATGGGCAGTATGTTCATGCTCTGGTACCGGGCCTTGATGCGGACCATGGGGCCCGCCGTTTTCCCTTTCCCTGGATTGGGTTGGCTGACTGGGTACCACTTCTCGACCAGCTGCCTGCTGGTGACATTAATCACTGGAATGCTCACCAGCCCCACATAGTTGTTCTTGTCCTTTTTCTTCTTTTTGTCTGAGTCCCTATAGAGGTGGACTGTGATGTTCTGGACCGTAGGGAGGTTATTGAACTCAAAGTGTTCACCCCAGAAGATGTTATCCGTCTTCAGCTTGCAGGTGGTGCGGGCATAGAGGCCGTCGTCCAAGCAGAGCTCGCAGAAGTACTTTTTCTTGGCCGGAAGGTCCTTAGCTTCGATGATCCACAGCTGGAGCGTATTCTCCATTCGCCGACTGTTGTCCTAGAGATGGAAGGGCATTGTGAGGTCAGTGGACTGTTAGGCTGCCATGTCACGGCTGTAACGGATTATTACCGCATCAGTGTGGCATCTAACAGGGTCAGTGATTTAGAGATGACGTGATTAAATACCCTCTGCTTCAGATCACCCACCCATGGCTTGAAATTAAAAAGCCCTTTACTTTAGATCACTTCATGTCCTTCACATAAAGATAGCAGGACGGTGCTGTAAATACTGTGTGACATCATTCAGCAGTTAATGTCCTTCGCTGGCCTTTTTTTAATAGAGAAGTCTTGCCAGTGTGAAGTCATGTGGTTTAATATACGAGAGACAGCCATAAAGTTGACCTGCATCATGCTGCAGTTAAGGTTAAGCCTTTGTTGGAGTATAATAGAGGTTAATTTATAGATATCCCTCCTTCCTCTTATAACTTAGGAGGCGATGGAGGATGAGATCAGAATAAAACTAAATGTCAGTTATTTCTGAGGCCATAGACCATTGTGAATCACTGAACTGAACAGGCTACAGTCCTCAATCACCAGCAGTATACAGCAATTCTTGGCCCTCCACAACTAGTCATGTCACGCAGAAGCATCAGCTTCAGAATCATGCTTGATCGAGGCTTGAGGTGTAACGGTTAAAGCAGGGGTCACCAAGTTCGGTCCTGGAGGGCCGGTGTCCCAGCAGAGTTTAGCTCCAACCCTAATCAAACACACCTGAAGCTGCTACTTAAGGTCTAACCAGGTATACCTAAAACTTCCAGGCAGGTGTATTGAGGCAAGTGAGAACTAAACTCTGCAGGACACCTGCCCTCCAGGATCAAGTTTGATGACCCCTGGGCTAAAGAAAAATTCTGTCACTGTTTACTCACCCCCATTGATTACAACCCCATAAGACCTTTCTTCATCACAAAAACGTTAAATATTTTTGATGATATCAGAGAGCTACCTGCGTGCCGTACCATGGGTGAAGAACAGTACTGTTGGTTTTTATACATCCTTACTGTAAAAAGATTCTTGAATAATAAATAATTCATACATACATACATAAATAATAATACAGTTTCCATTTTGGAGTGAACTATACCTTTAAGGCTTAATGGATGAATTGCTCTCTAACAGCAGATGACTTTATTAAAGGCACTGGGCACTGTGTAGGGCTCTAGTGCTCATGGATATTCCCACAGAAATAAACACCCACTAAGGCGATTGATTTCGCATCTCGCTATTGAGGTGCTCCATTGTGCACCCTCATCACAGATAATGAACTAATTAGGCAGACAGAAATGGGCCTCTGCCGCAGCAGCTAATGCCTGAGCTATGATCATCTCCACACTACAGCATCAACATCTGTCTGGAAGCATCATCTGTTCACGGCAAAGCTCTGTAAAGCCTGGCTCTGGTGTTCACCTCAGAAACCCATGAGTAATTAAAAAGTAAGACTGAGCGATGGGGAGACATTAAACACATCCCCAGGCAAGCTGTGAAGAAGGCAAATATAACTTGAAGGTTGTGCTTGAATTTTTGTTCCAATCTAATTAATCATTAATTTGCTTAATCATTGATTGGTGAAATGAGCTATCGGATGAGAACTTTCTTGGCATGCTCAAAGCGACCATATGTTTTGCTGTTTCTTTCCTGCATCTCATGTACTTATATCAAAGAGAGACAGAAAAAAACCCTGCCCTGAATTTCATCATTCTTACAGATGCAGAAACATTATTTGATGTCTTTTTTCTTTGCATTGAGTTGCATTTCTTTGGTAATAAATCAAAGCATTTGCATCAGGTATGGTTTTAGCCTATGCTGGTATAAAAGCATCTCGGCAGTAAGGTGAGCTTACCTTATTAGGGTGGATGGCCCGTCGCAGGTTCTCCATCCATTTGTCTCTCTCTGCGGCTGAACGACAGGAAAAGCACTTACTACCCGTGGAGGTGCTCACCTGGAATAAAAGTTGATAATTGTCAGTTTGGTGCAACAATCTCACGGCTTCCAGCTTGCTTCAAAAGCAAACCTGTGCTCTGTTTTATAGAAAATATGATACAAAATGCAAAACTGAAGCAAATCATGCTTACTGACATATATGTTGGCTACAAAACAAATGTTCACACATTCTGAACATGAATCAGCTATAGTAAAGAGATTTAAATGAAATCAAAATTGAACCAATCTCTGCTCAATACAGATCTCATGGGTTTGATTGAATTCTTTCATCTGATTTGATTCTTATTTTGATAAAATTCTGGCTGAATCCATGAGCTCTTGATTTGTTTTGATTCTGATTTCAATTCAATTTTAAATAATTTATAATAATATATAAATAATATAATAATAAACATTTCAGTTATAGTATCCAGTACTAATTTTTCTCCAGTACATGTTAGCCACAATTATTGGCACCCAATTATTGCAAAATCCTTTTCCCAAGATAGCAGCCATGAATTGCTTAAAGAGTT
>JAUYWG010000038.1:8467388-8484294 GCA_034779775.1 Enteromius afrohamiltoni
GTTAGCCACAATTATTGGCACCCAATTATTGCAAAATCCTTTTCCCAAGATAGCAGCCATGAATTGCTTAAAGAGTTGCTTAAAGAGTTTGGAAAAAAAAACTAATAAGAGATCAGAGACCATTCCTTCATGCAGAATGCATGAAGCATTCCTTCATCCATGATGGTGCTTCTTTTTAGGGGCAGTCGTGGCCTAATGGATAGGGAGTTGGGCTTGTAACCCAAAGGTCGTGGGTTCCAGGTCTGGCAGGGATTGTAGGTGGGGTTAGTGAATAACCAGTGCTCTCTCCACCTTCAATACCACGACTGAGGTGAGACCCTTGAGCAAGACACTGTTCCCCCACCTGCTCCCCAGGCACTGCAGCGATGGGTGTATGTTCATGATGTGTGTGTGTGTGCGCGTGGTTGATCACTTCTCACTGCTCTGTGTCTGCACTTGGATGGGTTAAAAGCAGAGCACAAATTCCTAGTATGGGAAACCATACCTGGCCACATGTCACATCCTTTCCTTTCCTTATAGTTCACATCACTCATTTTTTATCTGCTGGTATTTGATAGAATCCATGATGCCATGTGTCTAAAAAAGATATCCAGCAATGGGACAAGAGGACCTCCGGCAGAAATACAGGCCCACAAAATCATATACAGTATACAGCAGTATATTTAATTGTACACATGGCATACTTTTTATCCCTGTGTTCATCAAACACATCTTGAGTGTTGCAAAAAAAAATTGCTTCATCTGACAATAGCCAATGCCAACTGAAATTCCAGTCGTGTCTGATAACTGAATTTGTTTTTTGGATAAGCCAGATTTTCTCTTGAAACCCTCCCAAACAACATGTGTTGATGTAGGTGCTGTTTGACCTTTTTTAATAAAGATTTCTAGGGGTGCCAATAATTGTGGCAAACATGTATTGGATAAAAACATTTTCTCCTCAGCTTTAATTGTTTTACTTCACTAATAGGTTACAATTTTGTGATTTTTTTTAATGAAAGATCAAAAGAATAAACAATGCAGATTTATTTTCACAACCACCTTTGCTCAGATTTACCAAGGGTGCCAAAATTAATGGAGGGCACTGTACTATATAATGTATCAATATCAAATAAAGGTATTATTTACTGACATGTATATTGTTATACATACAAGGTTTTAATTACTCATTAGGGCAGGTGAATGAACACAGGCTTGCTGTTCATCATGTGTTGTTTGAGCAAAGGGTTTATGTGATCTAAACACTACAGGTGATATACATGTACTGTAATATTGATTGTAAATGAACATGTCATAAGGGTCGAGAGAGATCAGCAAATTTACTGATGCATTTAATGTAATGCAAGTGAAAAAGCTGTATATATACCTCAAAGCAGTAATCCTGCCCGAGGATGGAGCTGTGCACTGGTTTAATAAGGACCTCCTCCTCCATACTAAGGTCCAGAGCTTCTACTGCACTGCTGGGACTGAGCAAAGACTCGTGAGAGCGCGACTCCTTGAGCCTGGGCATCAGATGAGACCTGCAACAAGAATAATTTTTTTTGTTTATAGCAACCAAAAATCAAGTGTTATCACTGCCTAAAAAGCAGCCTTAAAGAGATACAACGGATACAGCAGTTTCAAGGATCATAATAGATGTTTAAACTTCATCAGCATAGTTTGCATAAATTACAGTAAACAAGAGTGAAAAGATCTGAACTGGGTCAGAAAAAAGGACCTCAAAATGTTCTGTATAATATAAGACATATATATTGCATAAAGGTATTAATTATTTATTAGGGCATGTGAATGAACACAGGCTTGCTGTTCAGCATGTGTTGTTTGATCAAAGTGTTTATGTCTTCTGATCACTACAGCTGTCATTAACTGAGCTGTCGGTTACTGTTAGTGTGCACAAAAATTGATTAGTGCTCTGGCTAGATAATTAGTCCCTTATTTAAACTGTTAATTATCTCTTAATAATATAAAATATTGCCAAACATTTCGATATCTGTTAACTTGTAAAGCAAAACAATTCAGAAAGGTACCAGATCATAAAGGAAGTTATGTGTGCTTGCATGCACATGTGAAGAATGAAGCCATTTAAGATGCCAATACCACTTGTGTCACATCAATTCAACACATTCCACATCTGTAATAAACAGTGATGGGAGATAGCAAGCATATCATTGGAAAATTCAACATGTTTACAGCTGTAATTAGAGTGGGAGATCTCATCTAAGATGAAGCCTGTGTTGGTCTGAACTGACGTTAATTAGTGTTTGCTACAAAGCAGATCTGATCTGGGAACAGTTCCACCACTCATTCCTTCATGTCGGCTGGAGAGAGAAGTACACAGAACATTCTTCATCTTCTGATCTCCAAGGAATGGATCACACAAAAATGAGAAATTCTGTTATTATTTACACCGCCAGTCTTGTTTTGCAGCATAACCCCTAAAAATTGGGATGCAGTGCATCTGGCTGTGATGAAGGTTAATATAGTTGGTTAAGTAAGGCATTAGTAAAAGATTAAAACGGCTTCGGTTCTATCATGAGAACCCTCTGTAGATTTTACCATGATAACGGATATAACATTGTTAATGTATTTGGTCTTAGTGGAATGGATCTGCCTTGCATCTGCAAGCAAATAAAGGAACTTGCTACTGCCAATGCATATGACAATACATGCTGTGAGTGTTTAAGACATACTGCTGCTGCAAAAATGGCATATAAAATCACCTGTAAAAATGCTTACGTGGATGCTAACTGGCCATTAAAATGTAAAGCAGCAAGCTCATTGGCTGCGTATGCAACATGAACCAATCAGCCTGTGCAAAGTAATTTAATGTTGTAAATATCATTAGCCATTTATATAAACTAGACTGCATTCTAACTGTATAAATTTGTTACATCTGGAGTTCTACAACCAATATTTTTTTTGTATAATACTTTGTAGTGTAAAATTTTATTTCGACGAGCAGCTCAGATATTCCGCTTAACATCTAATTTTGTTACATAGAAAAGATAAGCAAACATAAAACTAAAATGTCATGGGGACAATCAAATATTTGCTGGTGATGCTCTCTTGACAAAATCCCACATTTCTCACTTAACAAAGAGACATTTAAATCTTCTAGGAAGTGACCCACATCTCTCTCCATAAACAACCATCATCAACAGTTGCTGTGTGTATCTCATAAATTATTTACGATTCTTTATTACCCTGCACTCTTTATTTACCTCCCTTCCCCCTCTCTTTGTTTTCCTTTCCTTGCACTCTCCTTTCTCTCCTCCACAAAGATCTTCAGAGGTAAGACTATGCTCCTGAGACCAGCCTCGTCTCCTAACCACTGAGGCTTCAGAGAGCAAAACGTGTGTGTGCGTGTGTGTACACAAACTGGTTTATTTCTGTTTGGCTGAGGTGAAACGAAGCAAAGGGCTCTGAGAGTAATTGGAGCAGAGGGGATTGTGGGATTGATCTACGCTTGAAGCAGCGTTAGAAAGACAGAGTATCAAGCTAGCAGTCCAAACGACAGGTTGAGTTCCAAAATGAGGAGAAACCAACGGCGGTTTTCCTGACTGGGAAACATTGTTGGGATGACTCTGACAGGAAGTATTGGGAATAGCTGTCAAAAACCAGTTTGATAGAAAGGATGTTAGAAGAGAGAAAGGAAAAAATCTAAAGTAACAGTGTGTGTTGGGGGTTCATCTGAAGCGTCAATCACATTACTGGATATGAAACTTTTGAACATCAAAAGAAGGTTCTCTAAAGAAGAACTTTTTGTTTTGAATGAAACAGATGTCCTCGAGTAGGACTTAATGGTAGCTCTTCAAGACTGTATCATGAGAAAAGAAGGGATCAGGAGTAAAAATACCGCACTTTTTGGTCTGCAAGTTTGGATGGGGATCAAGTGCCACTAAAACAGAGAACAGTTCAGGACTTTCTATTGGCTCATCTAAAGCTTATCTTTCGTTTTGAGGATAAGATAAAAGAAATATCTCATCATTCAGAACGTTCTATGCAACACGAGACAATTACTCAACCACTTTTGAACCATGAACATGAAGGGCATTAAAGGGATAGGTCACCCCCCCAAAAAATAATTCTGTCAACACAACTACCACATTCAAATCCTAGAAATGTAAAGAGAAGAAAATAAGAAATTTTCGTATCTTCACAGCTTCATATTCTGATTTCTCACAACACCATTCCAGTTGCAATACAAAGGTGTTATCCTGAGTACAATCATATCTAAATTTAGAAATAATGTTTTAAAGGACACCCAAGAAGAGCACTTTCTCATTTGTACTAATATGATGTAACAGGACATTTTGGATCATCTAAATATTGCCACTGGGTAAATCAAAGTGAAGTGCATTCTGGGAGTTAGAGGTGAGCCTAAGAGAGGAAAAAGGACATGTTCAGACAAGAGGATTGTGCCGAGGTGTACCCTGAGAGGAATGTGTGTATGTTTGCTCGTCCTTGGCTGTCTATGTGTCGAAATAAGTCTGATTTAAAGGCAAGTGAGACTAATAAGGAGATGGATGTAAAACACTGACACATGGATACACAACCACTGCTCCACATGGAGTGTGTCTCTAGAAGGTTAACTGTCACATCAGTCTAGCAGAATGAATGTTAATGTCAGCATTGGAGGCAATGAACGACACAGTATGAATGATAATACAGTCGCTCTAACTGTGTTCGCTGTGTGTGTGAAAGAGAGAATGTATTTTAGCCTGTTAGTGTGATGTTGGCACGCTCAGTGATGTGGTGTGCATGCTTAATGGCATGTGCTACAAGCTCTTTCATGTTATGCATCTCCTACCAATGAAAGCGAGCATGTGTGAGTGTGCTTTTGAGGCGGGGAGATACTAACACAAAACCCGAAGTGAAAAGCTCACCTCCAAATACTTATCACCTCAAACAGAGCAGCATGCACATGCAGTCTGCTGAGAAGCAACTGACCCGTTCGTCCTTGGAAAAAAATCCTTTTCATTACACTTTGCTATGTTCTCTATTTATCTTTCATTTACTCTCTTTTTGTTTTTTTTGGCTCCAAATTTACCCAGAATCCTCTTCTTCCCAAATGGATTCATCCCCTGCGCACACACTTCCTGTCTTCACAGTGCTCTGTATCTCTGTCTCTGTAAATATTTCAGACACTGCACCAGACATAAGTCACACTTCACCCTCCATCCCTCCTTTTCTGTTCTTCTTTTTAAGTCTGAATGCTTTAATTTTTCAGTCCTAGGCCATATCTTCCAAAAAATATACAAATAAATGGAATAAACCAATTTGAATCTGAAAATAAACATAAAAAAGAGGTGATAGTGCCATGATATAAACATTTTAAAATATTGCAAATGGCTTTTATTCTTATTTTTTATTTCCATGACAGCATGCGAAAGTAAGAAAGGATAACGGAGATAGAGATGCTCTATAAATAAACGTTTTGAACTAGTATAAGTGACAGACTGACAGAATAAAAGAAGATTACACTTTCAGGGCTACAGACCGCTTTGCAACTAAACTAATAATCTTTTTCAGTGAATGACATCACTTCAATACTGAAAGTAATAAACTAATTTTAACTCAAATTTGAACTAAAAATTAGGCCTAACAATAATCTACATAACACTATCAAATGATAAAAAACCTCAATTTCAATCATTCATTCAGTAACTACACTGAATTAAAGGAATGGTTCACCCAAAAATGAAAACTACCCCATATTTTATTCAACTCGAAGCCATTCTAGGTATATAGTACGTACTTTTTTCAGACGAAAAAAAGTACGTACTAGGTTAGTTTCTGACTGTGTTTGTCTGGAAAAAAAGAAAGTCATATCCACCTAGGATGGCTTTGGTATATGTGGTAATTTTCATTTTTATGTAAACTATCAACTTTAAACCCTCTAGGTAAAACATCACAAACTTGTAAGCTACAGTGTATGTGTTTGATTCACTTTAATGAACCAGTTCATCCAAGCCAGAGAGAAAATCATAGCAACCCGTGACTTAACAACAAATACATGCAATGAGGTCACCCAGCAATACCAGAATCAAAATCAATATGTAGCTTTTTTATAAATAGGAGAACCAGGAGAGAGTCGCTTGTCTTGTTCTCTAAATTTAACAAAAGATTTATACCCCATGAGGCAAAAAGAAAGCAATCCACTGTCGTCTTCACAGTGAGAGTGTGTCAGAAGACTAAACACATTTGACAAATTAGAGACCGTCTGTGATGCCACATATATACATATATATAAGAAATTAGTAAAAACAATCATCCAAATATTAAATATTGACTGATATGATTAAAATAATCTATTTCTTTTGCTGACAACATCATCTCCCCCAGTTCTCCACACTGACCTCCCAGTAGAATGAGTTAGGTGGGCTAGTTTTTGAGAAACTCGGTTGAACCAACAGTTCAGTTTTGTAGACACTGAAAAAAGAAGTCAAGCTAATCCAATGAAGCCTAGTTGATCCCACACCGAAGTCAGAAATGGTACGAGTTGGATCAATCGGCGTAAGGAAAATCCACTAAAGATCCATTTCTGACTGCAAGTATGAATTTACATTTGAACTGTTCAGGGATGCTGAATCTGGAAACGGACTACATTTACTACAACCCGAAAAGATTAATAATCAAAATTAATGTGCTTTTTAAGTTCCCACATTGCAATTGATTTAGGACTTCTTCATCCCCTGCACTCACACTGCCCTTAGCAAGGGTAGAAACAAAATGCAGTTCACAAATCAAAGCAACATGAAAGAAATGGGAGGAGAAGGAAAAACAGGAAGATGTGCAGGGACATGCTCCCAAACACACAGGGCATCACAGCTCTTACACACACTGCTTGATACACACAATTCAGCCTTTCAGGGCACACATCACAGGCTCTTTTCAAATGCATGGAGTGTGGGTGTACGGAGCTCACATAGAAACAAAAGTTAAGGTCATGAGCACAAACACACACACTAACACATCTAGCAGGGTGCCTGGAGACTTAAATGGGACCTTACAGATAGACATGTACACAAATTTGTGACCTGTTCTGGCAAAATGAGTTGGTAAGTTAAAAATGTTGATTTTTAAAAGATTTTTTGATGTGTAATAGTAAATTAGACCTATGAATTACAGTAGGTGTTACAATATAGGCCGCCTGTCTTATCAATGCTAAAAGAAAAGAGAGAATCACTGCTTTTGCTGTCAAACGAAAAATCGTGATATAAATACACACACATGCATGTATATATATTTAAGTCATTGTATTTTATATATTTCTATTTTTTTTATATATAATATATGTAATATATATACATATATATATATATATGTAAAATATATATATATATATATATAAAATCATATATTCATATATTTAAATTATATAAATATAAATATATACAAATATTTTCAAAATATATACTGTATGTGTGTGTATTTATATACATAGTTAATATACACAGTACTCATACATTACATAAAACGTATTATGTATATGATTAATTGCAACTAATCATTTGACAGCACTCATTTATTCATAATGAATACACTAAATGGATTTTTACATGGATTTTTTTGTTTTGTTTCTTCTCAATTGAATGCTTTTGTTTAAATGTAAAATAAAAGAGGTTATATATATATATATATAGTTTATAGTTTTTTTTTTTTTTACATTTGTTCTACTGTAAATGTTCGAAAGTAATTATTATTAAGAAAAAACAGGAAAAAAGATGATTTGTGAAAGTGATTTTTCTTTGCAACCTTCAGGAAACCTTAACTTGATTTTTCTCTAAATGTACTTTTCTAACACTTTTGACTTCTTCAAACAGTGTAGCCATTTTTCTTCCTATTACAACAATAATACATCAATTTGAAAGTCTTTTGATGAAAATACAAATAACTCATTTTTGACAATGTGCTTATTGTCACTAATGTTGTCAGCACGGGTCACATTTACTGTATGCTCACAATAAAGATTTGATTTATCTGATTTTGGGTCTGATGAGGCATCAAAGTCCATAAAAACAGTTGTTATTTCCAAAGAAACATTTTAAAAAAATAAACATGTATATTTTTAGTAATGTCAGCCATGTCAGCTGGCGCAACAAAAACTCAAAGTGCATGAAAAATAACTAATTTGATGCAGCTTTCATAAGACTACACTGAAACAGCCTTTAATCACTGCATACTGCTATGTCGAAAATCACAATGTCAATTAATGCAGTATATGATTAATCATGCAGCCTGAGGCTCTGCTGTCATTACTGTGTTCCCATTTAGAGAGAGAGAGCGAGAGAGATCAATGTACTAGGCGCTTTCGTTGCTTGGGTTCGGCTCTACCCTTGAATGGACCGCAACTACGGAAAGGTGAGTGTTTCCATGGCAACTAGCCGACAGGTACAATTTTAGCCCACCAAAAAAAAGAGCACAGCCCATAATGATCCACAGCACTGGAAATAATCACATTTAGTTAAGATGAAAAAAAGAACATTTGATAAATCTATCTCTTTTATAGCTGTCATTCGGATGGTCTGTAAATTGCTATCAAGCAGTAAATCTGTTCTGTACTGCACATGTGTGACGGGGGGCAGCAGCGCTTCAAATCAATAAAACAGTTGAAAACCGACCTTAAACAAGAAAAAGAGTGAAGGGCACAGGATACTAATCGCCCTACATTCACATTAGTGGTCTAACAATGTGATTTTCATTAATTTCCAAACTGTCACATTCGGTTCCCCCAGCTGAATATTTAATGAATATAAAATATTTCTTTGAGGTCAGAGAAAGATATAAAAAAAGGGCAGTAACTACAGTAACAGATTTGTCAAATGTTCTTAGAATTGAATTATAACTTCTGAATTACAACTTCAATTCTAAATAAATTCTTCAGTTATAATTAATTGAATGGGGACAGAGTGAAAAAAATAATTAATCTACAGCAAAACCAGGCCAAATGACAGCGGTATTTAAGATCATAGCCTGCTTTCAAATGAGTATTTTTCTTTAATTAATACAAGAAATTTATATAAATGCATTTTTAGCTCAATTGAGCAAAAATGGTTGTTCCCTTTTACATGTGCTTTAAAAATACATATTATACATAAAAGACAGGCCTACTCTGAACTATGCTCATGAACACCAAAACATAGCCTTCACACTAGCTATAAACCTTTTTTTTTAAATAAATTTCGCTATTCATACAGTGTATGAAATTTCATAACAATGTCCATATCCATTGAATGTCAACTGAGTGTTCAAAACAAGCTCAAATTCAATGTCAAAAGAATGGACAGATTTACTTACATTGAACTGCGAGGAAGCCCAGCTCCATCAATCTATTCTCATGCCACTACCATATGCAAGCGAGCTCATTTGTGTGTTTCCGATCTAAATTTGCGCTTCGCCACATGGACCGTTAAGAGGAATTCTGTGGGATCTCTGGCTTCTGCGCCGCGTGCTGGAGAGGGAACTTCCCATGGGATAACTGATAACACACCTCCTCACTCACACGCCCCATTTAAACAGATAGCGCTCACTTTCCCAGATCAAACTCAATAACATTTTAACTTCCCGGTTTCACATTCCATACCTCCTTCACTGACCTTCATTTCACTATTCCTGATTAGATCTCTGATTAAGCATGCTTTGTTGTATTTTCCAATATGATGTAGTCAGTTAATGGACTAAAGCATAAGAAATGGCTATGTTAATAATGTGTACACAAATACATGTGATAATTATCTATTAATAGGATTAAATGCTGTATACAGTATGAAGGCAAAATATGCAATTTTGGGATTAGACATTCCAGACTTATGCAACATAACAAGAGGAAGTGTGCAAGGTCCAGGACTTAAAACATTCCCTGATCTATTTTTGTGTGGCTAGCAAGAAAGGACATGACATCAAGACCTAAATATGCAGAACGAGAGAAGAAAAAGCACCGCAAGACAAAATAATGTTTGAGGGAGCCAAATGGTCACACAGACTTTCACTATGGGGGGACAATTAAACACAACACATGACTGAATTGAACTTATTATTAAAAGTTTATTTTTTGTTCAGTGTATATTATGTTTTTTTAGATCAAACAATACTTGGCAGATCCTGTTGACCCCCATTTCACACCCATTCAACAGAACCAACACTTCCATCAGGATTCTGAAGGTCATGCAAAACAGACCTCTCCACCATTTCATTTTTAGTCCATTTTGTGCATAAAGTAAGAGAGGGAGGATATAATTTAGCTTTCATGCAAACGCTTTACACACAATCCCCTGCCCTCGCAGCATTAACACATGGGCCAAATGGACAATTTCACAGTTATACCATGGCAGAGAAACACATAGGCGATGGATGCCAGCACCTCCATATGCATATATAAAGGAAATATAGATGCAGTTGATGCCAAGATGGAAAACAGAGAGTGAAGCATGCTGGGTAAATTCAACACAATGACAGACTGAGGGAAGACTTGTCATTCTCAAGAGAAATGGGCTAAATGAGCTAAACAACAAACAAATTATCTGAATAAGACAATGCCACACATATACACAACGCCTTTGTCTTATCACAGGCAAACAGTTGAGCCCTTGGTGTTTATTGGGCATCTGGTTAAAGGCTAACCAAAGGTTGTTCTGGACGGGCTACTTCCGTGTTTCAAACCACATAAACACACGCTTAATGACTTGCCAAGCTAAAAGAGATTATGAACCATAAATCTATGACCCTGGTCTTAATTTCTGCTTTGAACAACTATACTTACTGGGAAATCCTCTTAGAAGCTCATTTAAATATAGAATGACTACACAGAATCACTTAACTGATTACAGTCATCTCTTTTTTTGTACATTTTGCTATGCTAATCTAATTTCAAAATACCAGTACGACTGTAGTTAGAACAGACCGTGATTGGGATAATGTTTGTCGTTTTCTTTTGCTTGTGTGAGTCTTGTTCACGTTCCGTGTCAAATATTTGCACGCTGAAGTGATTTGTTTCTTTTTCTGAAACCCTTTTCTCTGAAATACTTTTTCTATGGATGAAAACAAAGCACATGCACGAACATGCAACCTTGGAAAGGAAACATTCCAGGCAAGTTCTTTCATGCCCATAAAAAATAAAAAGGAGAACATAAAAAAAAAAAAGACAAAAAGAGAGACACAGAGAGAATCGGGACGTGATGAGGTTGAAGCATGAAGTCCTCAGTGACCTTCAAAAAGAACAGGACGCATAGAAAGAACATGCATCTATCAACGCATTTGTTTTGTCATCTATCAACACTTTTTATATGAAGACATGAGACTGACTTCTGTAGAAGCTGACATATTTATATGCTTGGCTTGTGACAGCCATCAGCTGATGCAGACACTGTGCTTAGTCTCTATTCACTTACTGTCTTTGACACCAAGATGCTTTGATGAACTACAGCATAGCATATGAATTATACATATTAAATTTCTTGGGCTTGGGACAATAATGCTGCTGCACTGTTAAACTAAATCTATTATGGCATCCGTCATGAATAAAATAAAAATGAAACAAAAAGCGTAGATTGCAGCATAAAATTTAGAACTCATGTTGCATTATAATTTTTACAGTGTTGCGCATTACAACCAATCACACAGGATTCTGTCAAGCTTATGAATGCAACAGCCAATCAGAGGTGTTCTGATTAGTCATTGCTGATCCATTTTGAGTTTTGTTCCGTGTACGCATTTGCTGACTGAATTCTGCACTCTCCTGAATTTTGCAGATGTGCATACTAAAGTAAGAGATTCGTTAAATAGTTTTGGGTTCTGTGAAATTCAGTTCATCCAATAGAAATCCACATGAACAGGTACTGCATGTACGTGAGGGTAAAACACTTCCCTGCATCCATTTGTGTGTGCGTGTGTGTTTAAGAAGTTGCAGCACTGACCAACAGAATGCTATAACACACTAAATAAAACTCAAAACCATTCATAATAAATAAATAGTATATAATTGTGTATTTAAGATAATTATAAGTCATAAAAAGCAACTGCTGCTATGTTTTAAATATATAAATTCAATAAAACATATTAACCTGAAAACTGATTATGAGATGAAGAGAGTTATAATTGTACAGCATGCTTAACTTTGCATTTGTCTCTACTCTCTATTACGTGAGCAGTTTAAGAATTACATAACCGGTCGGCCACCCTGCCCAAGCCAGGCCATTAACTATGCCGTCCGTTCATCTATTCATCTCTCATCCCTCACTCCTCCTCTCTTTTCCCTCCACCCATCACTCTATCTAGCAGCCTGGAAAAGCCGCTTACACACTAGGCCAAAGGAGAAAATAACATGAGAACACACATGTACACACACTCTCAAACGTGTGCCGGTGCAAACCAAAATTCTCAATACAGGTCATTACAGGCATAGACATCTATTCCCAGAGGTGCTAGTGATTGGATTATTGATGAATTTGAGTAATTAGTCTACTGAAAGCTGACTTTTTGTAGCGTGGCTTTCTGTAACAGCTTTGGATCTCAGACAGTGGTTCCAAAAATGGGTCACAGGTCTGTTCACAGACAACAGGGGGAAATAATTATGCTAAATGCAAAGAATAAAGTGCAATTAAACACATAATTGTGTATAGTTAAGGTAGCAAAATAAATCAGTGTATACAGATTTAAAAAGAAACGCTTCCCATATTGGTGGTTGTTAATATTTTGGCACAAAATATTCATCTGTCACTTGGTAGGCACTAGCCAAATTACACATATGCCAGCATAGACAGATTGTGACACATGCCCTTATCGCCGAAAACCATGAAGAAAAGTATGCAAGGTAAAAAAAAAAAAAAAAAAAAAAAAAAACTACACTGAATATGAGTTAGCTTGCAACAACAAGGCTTGTGCCAACCACAATTTGTTTTGGGCTTTGAATTACTGGCTGTTGAGCATGGAAGCCTGTTTTTGCCTCAGCAAAAAGAAGAAAAATAATGTGTATTGTTGCAACAAGACAACTATTTTTATTATGGATTTAATTGGATTTATTGTCTAATGTTAATAATTGTGAATACTGTTGTAGTTCACACAGTAGTATTATTAAATGTCATGTTTATCTTTTAAGAAGAGAAGGTACAGTTTCGGGTCATCGCTTGTCCATTGTCAAATCTGGGTCTCAGCCACACCACTGGAGAAGCAGCACAGCTGTAGGAAAAAGCTCTCAACACATATTTTATTCATGCTGCCACTTAAAGGGACAAGACACAATGTGAAGAGACTAGGACAATCTGCCAGTTACTGTCAGCACAACACAAGTATACAGCGGCAAATGTGTTTCTTGAACTGCATCTATAGAAAAGCTGTACTGAATAAAAATAAAGAGCGGTTTTGTGGTAGCACTGCCGTCATGTGTACAGATCTGACTCACCTCAGACTCCAGCTGGACAGTTAATAAGATGACTATTCATTGTTTTAACTAGCGGACTTTTCAGGAGAAAAAAATCTGTGGTTTCTTAAAAGAGAGAAAAATACTAAAAACTGTCTGCATCCTGAACGACTTTAAACTGTGCATTTCCCATCTTTGTTCCATGAACTTGATTTGTCTGTCCTGTCCACATTCGTTCCTCCATGGTAGGACAAAAATAACAGCTTTAAAATGTCTTGATACGATTCCTCCGTATTTATCTTGATGCATAACACTTACAAATATGGTAACATTCCATTCCGAGTGTGTCCTACATGCAACACAGATCAGAGAAAATAAACAGGCTTCCGATGCCAGCAACTAACACAGAGCCCTTCTTTCCATGGAAAGTTTATGTCCCTGTTCTGATCCGAATGTCTTGGAAGCATTCACCTCTGAGACATCTTTACCCAGACACTCCGGTCATGTTGAGCATTCAGAGGTGACCCTTTCCTGAGAAGAAGATACCCTTCCACCCTCCTTCTGTTTCAGGAGAGCAGAGCAGTAGACACGCCTCAGCGGCGCACAACAAATCAATAGATGAGAGAGATTGGTCATGACAGTGCAATTAGAGAATGACTGAGAGAAAACCAGGCAGGGAGAAAGAGAGATGGGTTTGATTTGCAGACTCTATTGCAAGTTTTGAAAAATTTCTGCACACTACATTGTTTTTTTTCATCCTCCAATCAAATCCGTTATCCGTCTTTAATTTTCTGTTCCAGCACAGCTGAAGAGACGTCGAACAACAGCTGGTACTGAGGAGACACTCTCCTCTCATTTATCTCTCTTTTTTCACACCATCATTCGCTCTACTCAGTTTAGAAGTGTTTGTCAAATAAATAAATTTGGCTTTCCTTACACTCTCTGCTATAATACAAGAGCTGTCACTTTTTCCATCTGCATGTGTACATTATTCTCGATTGAATTTAACCATGTTTTTAACATAAACTTAAAGTAGAACTGTACACAAAATAACGCATTCATAAATAGTGGTAAATATATAAAAAAAATATATAATATAATATATAACCATTTAAAATACATTAAATATTATGCTAAATTTAAATAAATAACCTAGCAAAAACAGTAAAATTAAACAGTAACATTTTAGACCAGGATAATAAAAAATATTTTAATTTAGCTAAAAATATTAATATGACTGAATCGTTTTAAAGTTTGATCAATGAACGACCAGGGCTTTTCCATGACCTTTCCAGACATTTGCAATTACTCAATAAGGATGTTCAAAAATTATTTTGATTGAGATAAATTCATTGGAAAAAACCGACTCGAGTGAAATGTGATTTACTCAAAAAACAGACATGCAAGAAAGCCTTGCAAACAAACCTGACTTAACCAATTCATCTTAGAATATACAGAAAACGCAACGTTCGCCCCTTCACTTTCTGCACACAGTGGAGAGTCGATATAACTCACATGCATGGTATGCAGAAGTAATTAATCATTAATCGATCTTTAAATCTATAAATCCAGGCCGGGAGATTAGATCGTGAGAGACACAGTAAGACTCAGTGTTATGAATGTAAGCAGCTGTTCAACTGAAATATAATTACTGACACACACACACACACACACACACACACACACAAGCTGACAGGTTGAGAAAAGTTCATAACCTCAAGTCATCAAAAAAGCAAAAAAATAAAACAATCACAAGTAACAGGCAGTTTGCGATGAACGCGCGTCATCCTCAACCAATCATTTTAATTACCACAAGAATGACACACTCATACAGAATAAACTTTCAATTGAAGTTTAATTTAATCAGGTGCAGCCATATAAAAATCTTAATGCAGATGTGCTGCCGCTGGCCACAGTGACTCCATACTAAAATGGCATCAGAATTTAACCACATGAGTCCAGTGACCCAGAACATCTAATGTGACCGACATCCCCCATCACAGACACACTCACAGGAACAATTACAAACGAATACATTACTAAGTCCCAGATCACAATATGAGAATATAGAAGTGTGTGTGCGTGTGTGTGAGAGAGAGAGACTTCTAGTTCGCATAATCACATTATATTTGTGAGAACATCATGAAAACATTCAGAGCCATGAATCAGACTGATCACTCACCAGTCATCCTGTGAATTCAGCGCAGCAGTCGGACACAGGAGAGAACGAGAGAGGACAGAAGATAACTCTGGAGGGGAAAGGATCTGTTGGGCAGCTCTCAAAGCTCCATTTTTCCCTTTTCCGGCACTGAGCGCTTCCTTCTCCCTGCTTCTCTCTCTTGCTCGCTCAGCACTGAGCAGCCCAACCGCTGCCGGTTGTTTTCTGAGAAAGACAGAGCAGAGAAATCTCTCTCTCTCTCCTGTTCAGCCCTTTCTTTCACCCCCTCTCACTCTTTCTCTCTCTCTCTACTGCCCTCTTGTGCTCTCTGTGCTACTCATCCTTCCTCTCCATACATATTTTTCCCCCACTTTCCCCCACTTCCTGTGCTGTCTGTATCTCTCTGTCTGGATGGATGTGAGTTTGGATGTGCGAGTGCTTGTATAAATGGCTTTACTCTCTCCCACAGACAAAACCAGATAGCACAAAAATCTCATATGCATGTCTTTGTTAGTCAGATGACTCCCTTTCATCCCAAATCAATACTCGCAGATGGCTGTGACAGAGTACACAGCATATAATCAACCAAAACAACATTTTCTCCAATACTAAATAAAACGGGCAATTTTTAGAAGCAGCCCTGGCTTTGTCAACAGTCATCTTCCAGACTTAAACTCAGAAATCAGCATGTAAACAGTCTGAAATGTTCACAGCAGGTCTGAGCATGTTTGTGCTAAAGCTTTTTTAACTCTTAGCTAAACAGTTGGGAGAGTGAAAACTAAATATCATTTAAGAGTTAATGTGACTTGAAAAAAGTCTCTTGTAGTTCAAAAATACTCCAAAGCATTAATCACCCCCATTTGAATATATTTTAAAATGTAATTTATTTCTATAATTTTAAAATGTATGGTAAATCAGAATTTTCAATAGTCATTACTTCAGTCTTCAGTGTCATATGATTCTTATGAAATCTTTCTTATATTGTAATTCAAGAGTTTGCGCTTTCTCAACAATGGTAGCAAAATAAAGCCGGAACTTCATAAATCAGAGAACCTCGAGCCCTAGTAACAATAGCCCTAGCTAGGGCCAGGCTCGAACCCTGCGTGCCCCCCATTAGGAGAGAACGGAGGAGACTGGGAGGTGGAGGGATTACAAAAGCGAGATACTGAAGGGAAGGAATCTGGTTTATTTATAGTGGCTCAAGGAACATTTCTCATTACTATCATTACATTTCTGCTATATTATTTATGGAAACCATTATAAAGTAGTGGTTAAAAGTATTATTTCAAATAGAAAGCTGTTAAGTCTTTATATATATATATATATATATATATATATATATATAGATAGAGAGAGAGAGAGAGAGAGAGAGAGAGAGAGAGAGAGAGAGAGAG
>JAUYWG010000038.1:8484394-8508235 GCA_034779775.1 Enteromius afrohamiltoni
GAAGCAGTGGACTGAGTCTGGAGTAGAAACATCCAGAGCCACCGTGTACAGGCGTGTACAGGAAATGGGCTACAGGTGCCGCATTCCCCAGGTCAAGCCATTAAAATCGGGGAATCGGGATTAAAATCGGGGAATCGGGATTAAAATCGCGATTTCCCCAGAAAACATTGTGATACAATATTTTTTTCCCATATCATCCACCTCTACATGCATCTACTTAAATCAGGTTCAAGTCAAATAGTTAAAAAAAATCGTTTCACACACAAATAAAGGTGCTAAAAACAAACAAAAAAAATCACAGTCCCGTGAAGGTTGAAGTCAATGAGGTTGGCCGGTCCCTGCCAGCGATGTGTCCCTTATTTATTTTTCAGGGAGTTGGCAAACCTAGTTTACATTGTAGAACAAAACACAAAAGTATTGTCAAGTTATGTTTACACATAAATTGAAAACCCCCATTACAAAACCCCATAGGAAAATCTTGAAGGAGCCTGCGGCAAATTGCATGTCCTGGTTCTGAAGCTGTTCCCCTACTCTATAATTTCACTTGTTTAATTTGAAAAGATCAATGTTTAGCTTTTATGAGCAAATGATTCACTTACTGCCACCTACTGGTAATCACTGTAACCTATAGAAAAACCCCGTCTACACAGACAGAGTTCTGTCTGCATCAATCATACTGAAAAGTTCCAGTGCTGCTAATCAATCATATTCAAGGAAAGGAATTAACTGGTGGAACTATTCAAGTGTTAAGTAGGATTGTATACTCAAATAGCTACAATAATTAACTATTAGAATTTAATAATTATAATAACTATTTATTTTAGTGTATGCCACTGTAAATCACTGTATCAATTCAAATTCATCTAATGCATTATGAATGCATGGAAACAGGAGAAAAAACATCTTCAGTGATTTAAAGCAAGTATTATTGTCTTGCACATTCAATAAAGACAGCCAATTTTGTTTTGTCCAAGCAGACCCAACGGCCGTCTTTGAGGCCTTATTAAAATCACTCATCACAAAACATACATATTGAGCTTGACAGTTTGATTAAAAGTGGCTCTAGTTCAGTCCTCATACTTCAGTCTTTCCTTAGGAATTAGTTCCTTTTTTTACCATATGAAATTTACTGAGCAATAAGGCAATGCTGAGATTTTTTTCCCGATATGACAGTTTCCTTGACAACATCGCCTCTTTCCTCCTCAAGAGGGAGAGAAACTAAGGATACGTGAGAGAACAATAACACAAGCATAGGAAAAACTCAAATATAGATTTGACCCTGTAAAGTCATTAGAATCTATTAGCGCCATCTGAGAACATCAAATAAAAAGCGCTGCCAGTCTAGGAACTTTATTAAAGTCTGTTTGTGTCTATGACATGAGCTGTGCTACTGTGAATATGAGTATGCTTCAAGAGAAAAAAGGTTTTGCTCCAATTCTGTCCACATGTCTATTTGTGGCACGCTTTATTATTTCAAGTTATGCTAAGTTATCATTGTAATTTTGACTTTTACAATTAACATATCATGGAAAAATTAAAATTATAATTAATTAAGACAACAACACATTTCATTCCAGTGGGTAGAAAATGTCACATAAAATTACTGAAAACTATGAATTTAAAGTATACACAGCAGATTAAAATCCATCGTAAACAATCAATAGATACCCCCAAAAATGTTTATTTTTGACATTCATTTGTCTTGTAATCCAGTTTACACTCCACCGGAACAGAACAGCCTGGTTTATTGGTAAATGATTCAACTTGTGGCTTGTTTCATGTTTCCTAAGTCTCCTAAATGCCAAGCACTGTGCCAAGAGGACAAACAGCACAGACAAAACGTCTCTTCGCAATATGAGAGAACATAACAATGACATAAAGAAAAGGTAAGCAAGAAATCAGTAACTACAACTGAACCTCACCTACTGTACATACAGTACTGGCTTTCTACGAAGTTGCTTGAGAGAAAACTTTGTGCATGTCGATACTGCATATAATACTGCCTTTGTATGTGAATTTCCCTTATTGTAAGTGCTTTTAACAGAAGAGTCAATTTCTATTAAAAGCTCTCGACTCTTTCTAATCGAAGCCACAATCAGAGTCTGGTATACCGCGCAGGGTCATTCTCAGCCAAGTAAATGGAATAATGCAGAGATACACACACAAACACTCAAGCACAGATCGTATGCGGGACAAAAGTAAGCTGCACTCACATCAGCCGGGGCATCCGGCACACAAACTCAACAAAACTCCATTTGGCCCCACAGAAGTCCAGAGTACTCATCCCCTATCTGTACAAGCACAGCCATCCATAGTCTGCTCCAGCCAAGCCATGCTGAAAGCACAGACAATTACTACACTTAATCCAATCAAATGAGATGCTTTTGGGATTAGCAGCATCCGCATATATAATCTCATTTGTGTAAAGAATGGATGAGCAGCTCAGGCCGTGGGTTTAGAGCAGCGACTGCTGTTAATGCTGTTGATATAAGGTAAAAAGAGGGTTGTGACTGACGGGGAATTCTTAAGGCCTAAGCTAATGGCTAACGGTAAACTGGGAAAATGCTACCAGCTAACACCCAGATTAGTGAGAGAATCTCTATATATCCTTTCTTTCTCTATATGTAGGTTTATATGGTTAATCAGTTGGTCAGCCAGGTAAAATAAATGATGATAGCTTTAAAGGAAGATATTTTGAAAAAAGTCTGTAACCAGGCTGTTTTGGGTCACAAAATATCGTCCTTTGTGTTCGGTAGAACAAAGACATTCATACAGGGTTTGGAACCACTTGAGTAAATGATGACAGAATTTTCATTTTTGAGTGAACTATTTCTTTAACATTGAATGGAATCAAGATCTCCCAAGAATGTTATTGTTTATAAATGTAATATTTTATCATATAAAAGTGTAAATAATATCTTACAGAATGGCTGTAATGCCACATGAATCTGTAGACGTCATTGGAACCCATAGGACTTAAAAGTACCTAATACAGTATGAGCAAAGATAAATGTTCACTGGACAAGGGGCTCCAAACATTTCATTTTGAGTCCCGCTTGGAGAGCCTGCATCACTGGCAGTCTATCATGACTACTGTTTGCACGGGGAAAAAAAGGCTATTAATTGTTTATTGGACAGTGTGCTTTCGATCGATGCATTCTTGTCCTGCCTGGAAGCTTGACTTCTCTATATGATTTACATTTAGTCCTACAGCAGACTCCCATCTCCCAATACCTCAATTAATGTCCACTTTTAAGATTTAAACCTAGAGATCTAGAAAACAAATAGGAATAAACAACTAGGCCTGAAATTTGTCACTTCAGTCTATTTCTAGTCCCAAAACCAAACTGTTATTGTTCTGCAAATAACATAATAACAAAATATAACATTTATGGTGAAATAAAGTAAAGCGAAACTTTCCAAATCAAAAATTTGCATTGAAAGGAGCAAAAACTCAAGAGCAGAGCACAGCTGCAGTCTGTTTAAAGTGAGGGATATTTATGGGATAAGGGAAAGAGAAGATGCATGAAGGAGCATCTCCGAGAAAGAGGCAGATGACAGATTGGACCGCAAAGCTCTGTCGGTTTTCACTGACAAGAGAGGCATGTCAAAAGTGACCTCAATAACCAGTCTGCCAAACAGACACACAAACTTTCAAGCCACACACACACACACTTCACACGTCATTGTTCACTGTGCAGCAAATTATGCAGCACGGACATGAGGAAATGCAAAATCGCACATTTACATATGGTGTTATTCCATAGGAATTAGCACACAGAATGCAAACACATGCAAAAATATCTATACTATGACTCAACTGCCATATTCAGCCGCTCATACTGTACATCTTCATTTACATCCAGTAAAGTTTTAAAATAGGTCAGAACCAACTGCCAACTTTTTACTGTCTCCAAAAACCATGCTGCCATTACTGCAACAACCGATCTCCTGACAGTGACTGAAAGATTAAAAATGACATTTTAATGCCATTTACAAGATCATTTGGACTAGTTAAAACAATGGTTCTCAACCATGGAAGTGTGCTGCAAAAACGCTGAAAATTTGTACATTTTTTAATAAATGTCATTTTAAATTAAATGGTTAAAATATGACTTTTCTGTGTAGACTAATATATTTTGCTTGGCAGAAATTTGCAGTAAACTCACTAATCATTAAAATTGTGAAAAATTCTTTTGAGCTTTCGCACTTTTGCTGGCGCTACATGCACTGTGCTTGTCATATCATCACAACTATTCAGTGTTCTTAACCACATAATGCGTTTTTTAGGTTTCAGACATTTAAATACACATAAGCACTAGCAAAGCAATACATTTAGAGCTTGTAAAATACCCACAGATGTCAATGGAAGCAACAATGACAAATCATTCAAATTTAATTTACCAATGTGTTTTATTCATATCAGATCCACATAGTGTAAGTAACTATAAAGTTCACTCTATTCTTCACCCAGTTCACCGGCCACTTACTTACATGTATTTTAGGAGAAATTGATGAATGTATGTGCTGTAAATCCGTCTGATCAAACAAACATGGCGGCGCCCATCTCATGTTACAGATCACGATCAAGATCATTTATAAAGGTGTTTAAATGACAAAACCCATTTATTTACATTGTCGCCATGGAAACAGTAAGGGCAAACATTCTAAAATTATGGTAGTATAAAAAAAACTCACTCTGGGGGAACCGCTGGAACATTTTTAACTCACCGCTGAAAGGGTTTAACTTAATTAAACCAGCTTTAATAAAGATTGGATTTAAGATGGAATTGTTGTTGTTTACCTGTCGTTGTCCACTGGTTTGAAGCCTGGCAGGATGTGTCTGAAACTGCTGTTCCTGTCCAGTTTAGGCTGACTCTTAGTCCGCTTTATTGAGCCTTTTAACCTGCGACTCAAAAACCCCTAATGAGGAAATGACAGAGAATAGGACAGATGTTATAATAATCACACACAAATTCATATTGATCTTCCACCACCATTTCATACAATCACTCACTCATTAATTATCCCACATTAGACACCCTTTTTCTGTGAAAGCACCTGTCACATTTTTGCGGCTCAAGACTCAACCAGTTACCATAGAGACAGCAGGTTGGCATCAAGGGCATGGAAAGCAAAAGGAAGCATAAAGTGAGAAAGTGAAAAAGAAAGAAATAAAAGCGAGAGCGTGAAGGATTGTAAGTCAAGAATGAGAGTCAAGGACAAAATACGATCTGCTTATCCTCACTGTAAAGCTGCTATTGTGGAGAGATAAAAAATGTGAGAAACGCAACGAAGAAAGCACAAGAAAAGGTGTGAAAAGAGATTCTAGAGGAAAAGATATGCAAGTCAGGAGACATGAAGTTTCTGACAAGAAAGTGTTACTAAACAAACAGAAAGCAGGCCGTTCCCCCCTACCAATTAACACATCTGCATATTCTACATAATTAAAGCACCCTACTGATTACTATTCACAATATATGCAAATTATTACACACAGACATCTCTTAATCATAGAGCAATCAGTCAGAGTATTCCAGCCTAACGTTTGCTAGCATCGAAAGAAAAGGAAATCAAATCAGAAGGGGACTGAGAGAGACAATGACAAGAAGACATCGGAATAATAAACAAGCTCCCCTGTCCAAACATAACGGGAAATTCACAAATATTGATGCAGTGAGCTTCAAAGCTTGCTTCAAAGAAGGTCATGAGTTTGTAATTTTATGTTGCTAGGTTTTCCAGTGCTCTGAATAGAGTTGAGATTAAACCGATAATCGGTTTGACTGGTATTTCCAAATTTCTTTTTTTATTATTATTAATAATCGAGTAGAATAAAGGACAGCATTTTGGTAGCAGTCGTTTACAGATTTTTTTTACACTACCATTCTAAGTTTGCGTCAGTAAGACGTCTCTTATGCTCACCAAGGCTGCATTTATTCAGTTAAAACCCATAATACAGTAAAATATCAATACAATTTACAATAACCGTTTTCTATGTTAATATGTTGCAGCGAAGCAGACTTTTCAGCGGAAAGCACTTTAGTCTTCAGTGACACGCAATGCTTCACAATCTGATTTGGTGATGAGCATTTCTTTTTATTTTCAATGTTAAAACTGTTGTTTTAACCATTTTTTAGGATTCTTTTAAATATTGTGTAAAAATTAACTTGAATCCTTGCTAAATAAAAGTAGCTGCACATCATTGTGTGTTCTTATGCCATGTTCTTATCAGGGGTTAAAGTAAAAAAAAATCCTGAGCCTGAACTTTTTTTGGGGGGGTCTTTTTTATTTGAAGGACTTACTTCAAATATTGACAATAACAACAAAAATAAAGTAACAAGAGCTTAAAGTGCTTAAAAAACTGCTAAACATTAGCAAGTGCTAAAATAATAAGTGCTCAAAGTATTCATCTACCCGAGCATCCTTTCTAAACATCTGTTCAAATCCATCCTCTAATACAGTAGCTTCCTCGAGCAAAATTGTGACACAAAAATGACACAAACAAGCCCTGGGCTCTCTCAGTTTCTTGCAGCAACTGCCAAAAGGCTCGCCATCTCTACTTTCTTCAATACACACCCAGCGCCATTTATTTTTGAGTCCTTTATCTATTGCTAGGACAGCATCCCCAGGCTTCATAAACTTGCACTCCATTTTTTTTCTCCGACAACACTAACGTGACATTGACGTATGGGTGTCAATCATACGGTGTTGCAAGGACCCGCCCTTCTCTGCTTCTGATAGGCTTGCAACGTTAGTTAAAGCTGCGTTCCTCTCATATGATTGGTAATGTTAGGTGAAATAAATTGGTCTGAAAATATTAAACAGCATACGCAGGCTCTAAAATATTATAATTTTTTTCCCTCACGGCCGCACGCCAGAGATCCAGCATGGTGCCGGAATACTTTAAGCCCTGTCTTATGCATATGCTGTGATAGCAAACACACACGCACACACACACACATATATATATATATCTGTTGTCATTAAAATTATTTAAAAAAGGCTTCACAGACAATGCCAATCAAAAAGAGTCAAAACAGCAAGGAAGCACGATCATGTGGATCAGAACAATATTCTTTCTTAAGCATTAATGTGTAGCTGTGAGGAAAGAATGTGTAAGGATAACTATAACTACAAAGATTAAATAATGGTTCTAATGAGAACAGTAACTTCCACAACACAACAATAACGACACAGAGCAACATTGTTGCAGTTACTTTTTTTAAATAAAAATAGAAATAGAAATAATTTTCTTTAATATTGACAGCCAAAACTTAATGAACTGGAGCATTTAAAGCAGCAAATGAAATAACTACAATACACTCTTATAACAAACAGAAAATAATCCACCTTGGTGTGAGCATCAGTAAAGTTATCGTTATATTTATCTTTCTTGGTGAAAAAGGGGCTTACCAAATTTTAAAAAAATTTTACACATAATATCATGTACACAGATGAGAAAAATCTTACTGAAAGAAAAATTAATTGAATTAGTTAGCCCTAGTAAATAACTCTTTCATGGTATGCAATGTCAAACCGTTTTAATAAGCAACTATCGAGCAGGTCTGTCAAATAGGTCATGGATGTTGCCAGTCAATAATATCCAGTCCCATGAGGCCCTTGGGCGCACTTTTTTTTTGCAGGATTCCATCATCCTTAGTTCTATGTTAAACCACAAGGATGCCTTGGCTTCATAAATAATGAAACGCACTTCACATTTTCATAACGTAAAAGCAGACGAAATTAAATAAAGCCTTTATTACAAAACCCTGCCAGGAGTAAATCAATGGAAAATTACCTGTAATATATTTACCTGAAACCTTTTTTTATAATAATAGCTTATTTATATTATCTCTATCTAGCTAAATAATATCACTTTACAGGTTATACATTTCCCAATGCCTTGTCAGTTCAGTCAACAGTATATGTCAGGTATCCAGTAAAGCGTCAGCTACAATTTAACACAAAACAAACCTGAGGCTACTGAGTAACTAATCGGGTAAAGAAAAAAAGAAAAAAAAAAAAAAAAACACACACACCAGAAAACTTTGCTGAAAACAGAGCTATTGTGTTTCTCACACACTCAGCAGCGCTTAGTTCACAGGGTGGGTTCTATTCTGTATTCACAAACAACACTATAAAAAAATTTCTTGACATGTAAAGTAATTATATCACAATTTCCTTCAAATAAGAATCTACAGGGTCTTTCGTTCCATCCGTTAATCCCTCACGATCAAAACCGGACCTGGTATTGATGGTGTCATTCATGCACAGTGAATAAGAGTTCAGAACAGAGGAAAAAAGGAAGCACATAAAGAGTGAGAGGAGAGAAAAATCTCATGAGCGCCTGATTCTGAAGGGTGCAGTACCACTGCCTACCAGCAAGGGGCGCAGGGAGATTATCATTACTTTCCTAATTGCCCATGTAGACTGAGCTAATAAAGCTATGTGGCATCTTCCATAATTCACACAAAACAACAACGTATAAGGCTTCTATTCTTGAAGCCTTGAACCTATTCAAGCACGTACAAGCATTAAAAAGAATTTTGATTGAACTTAAGTGTTCTCAGATCATGTTTTAACTTTGTAGGAGATTTTTGCAAACTATCCACTAGGCTAGAAGAGTAATTGGGCCTGAATCTGCAAAAGCTCAGAGGTCAAGTGGCCCTCGAGTCACCGCAGAGATCTCATTTAAATCTAATTACACCTGCATTCAGTAAATGCTAAACACACGAAAAAGCCCACACGGACCGCATTTTATACAGATGGTGAAACTACTGAATTCCACCTGCTGTTGATTGCTAATGATTCACTTCCGCAACCGGCACATAATGTGTGCCTCAAAGATTGTTAACAGACTGCTTTTCAATCATGCAAAGTTTTTTCATCCCTTGCTAATAGAGCTCACGCTCATAAACATATCATTACAGCTTCATACCAATTACAGCGAGCATTCGAACGTTGTTAAATCTTCCCCGATGCCCATCAATAAAACATTCTCTTTAAATGAAGCTTGTTCGGGATTCATTTGTATGTAATATCCTGATGTATAATCTAGACTATAAATATAGCCTTGATCTAGACTTCCCCTTAATACTTTAAATATTAGGCTTGGTATGTGGTTTTGGGCTGGAGCACCATCTTGAGTTTCAGCTGTTCGGTTATTAGGCTGAATGTTACGTTGGTTGAATGCGCACTGGATTGTTGCTTTTTAATTTCTTTAAAAAAATAATAAAACACCACCACAGCTCACATTTATAGCCTCGAGTAGGAAATTAGCGTTTGACAAAATAACTTGAAAGCTAACGTTTATTAGTACTGCAGGGTTTTAATACTTAAGATCTGAAGTACATCTGGATTCCAGACTGTGTTTGATCAGACACACATGCTCATACACACAACAACACACACATAATACTTACTGTGACCCTGAAGGGTGTAGCAGCGGTGGTGGTGGGCTCCATTGTGGGCGGGGCTTTGTCAGGGGCAGAGCCTGGCATGCTTCGTCTCCGCCCTGTTTTCTCAGGTGGAGAGTCTGTGAGACAAGAGGGACGGGGAGAAATTGATTTATTAACAAAATGCTTGTTCCATATAGAGAAGTTTCTATGTACAAACCCACACAGACATTTTTCAAATTGTAAAATGCAATGGAATAGATACCTTTTTTTAAGATAGCTTTATAATAGCCGAGAATAAACCCACATGCACAAATCCCAGCATGTTGCCCAAGTGTGGATGTAGACTGTGAGTCTCTCACAGCATGTAATCAAATAGGCAAATGCCACATAAACAATCACCATGCCAACGCATTCATTCAGTTGATCTTCCACTCATAATGTAACAGTTGAATGTTTATAGATGTCCTAATATCCCATTCATAAAGTCATCGAAACTCTTCCTCATTGTGCCCTCAGTATACAAAGCTGTTTCATACTGCCCTTCAGAAGGGAAAAAGTGAAGCCTGACTGACTGCTTCACTCAATCAGTGTCAGGATAGGTATATAGATCTAGAAACAGATTATGTTAAGTGCTACGCTCTGATCTCGCTATCACACACTGATCCCTCTCCAAGACATTGCCTGAGCAAAGTCTTCGGTCAGAACTCAATTTCCCACAACACACACACACACACACATAGAGGACTATGAATTCTTTTCAAGCATCGTTTCACCCAATTTCAACCATCTGGCATGTTGTGTGGACTGGGAAATATTGTGGACGTGAGTTTTCTTCAAGTGCAAGATTGTACTATACATTCATAACATCATGTTTTAGATTATTTTAACATTTTATTTTTTTCACTTTTTTTTGTTCACTTATACATTAGTACGTATTAGTAGTGTGATAAATACATTGCAATACATACCATTTAAAACAAAACTGTGAACTTGAGCATGTGTCACTACAGAACAATGCTGGAAAACCTAACACTAATGTAAACAGAATTATCAAATGAAACAACGTACTAAAAAGTAGCTCTGTGTATTTTGATCATGGCAACTATGAGATACGAATTATCAACTATGAACTATAGCATCTTATAATCAGTCATACAAATGAATTTATGAACAGTAAAGATCTGAGACACCCTGTTCCTCTCATAAATAACAGCACAATGATGATGATGATTACTCCTGAAAGCCAAAGATGTAATGGTAAACTGGTAATAATGAATACACTATTAGCAACAAATATTTAATAATTAATAGAAAAATGGTAACACATGTATAATGCATTATAAAGAGATAATGACGAGTACAATGTGCATTGAAATGCATTATATCTTGTTATATGTAACCATAACTGAATAAAGTGGTAAAGTGTTACCAAAACCTCTATGGAGAGCAGTGCCCTGATACCTACTTGGTATTATTTCATTCATAAAAAAAAAAACTAGGCTGCTACCAGCTTTCCCCTAATATGCCTAAATACGTCTTCCCTCAGATCATTTTAAAACAGACTTTAAAATGCTAAACACAATAATGAATGAAAAAGAAGCAGGTGGAAGTGCAAAGGCCTCATTATCCTGCTAAAAACCCTTTCAACAGCAGATTATTACAGTTCAATCAAGTCAACCAGTTTCCATCAAGCCTGGTGGTGATGAGTAATGAGAATTCAACAGTGAGGAGCCATGTAGTTTGATCTGGGAGAGATGGCTTTCACTTTCTCTCAGAGTGTAAGTGTCTGCTTGATAAAGATAGAGGATGTGAAGGAACGCAGCTGTGAAAGAGTGAGAGCGAGCGTCTACTCCAGCTGAAATTAAAAAAACAGTCCCTGTGGCTACTATGTGTGTGGCTGTAGATTAGCGTGACGATTGCTGTGGTTTCAATTAGTTCTCCTACAAGTGTCTACGAAAATACAATTACATTTTTTTTTTTTTAATGTGATTATAATTCTTATTTAGTTTTTTTATATGTCCCAAAATATTTTTTTTTTTTAAGTATGCTAAATATATATACATATTTATATAGAAATATCCTAAATTTGAATCAAATTGAACATTTTTTTTACCACGGTGCCATGTTGAGAAACTGAATTCATTAAACTTTATTAAAATTCATAAAAAGTATTACAATATACATTTTAATATGCATTTTAGATTTTATGATGTAATTATAATTATTTTTTAAATGTATTATATTTATTGTTATTGACAAAACATGGCAATTAAAACAATTGTTAAAACAATCATTTTTAAAATAATGCATCAGAATTTAAGATATGAATGATATTCAAATGTATAATGTAATATGATCATATTAGTTTTTTCCACAATTTAAATATGACTATAATTTAAATGTATTTAAATATTTTTATTTGAAAATTTTGACCGTGGTGCCATGTCAAGAAAAACTGTACCAGGGTAATTTCCAGAGTGAAAAAAACCCTGAATAAATTTCTCTTTTATTGATGTACTGTACAAAGTTTGGCTTTTACTTCAATGAAAATAAAAGTCCTTCACCAGAGGTCATATTTTGCAGTCAGAGATGTCAAACAGTAATTTACTTCATTTATACTTAGGTGCTGATAAAAAGGTGTTTGCTGTTAAACATCTTTTGTTGTCTAAACAAAATTACAGCGTCATGATGTAACCTCTAAAGAACAGTGCAATAAGACAAGAAGATATGACCACCCCCACACACACACACACACACCAACACCTGCATAACTGTCTCTCTCCTTGAGCTGAACATGTGTTTCCATTAGACCCGGCTGTCCTCACTGACACCATGACTGACAGGTACCTTCCCAGTGGTCATACAGGACAATAGCCTTGCTCTGCTGTTCCCATAGCAACCACATCTCAGACCTGCTGAGAATTCAGCCAGTCTTAGAATACTCTCTTACAGAAGCGAGAGCGACAATCAACAAAAACACACACGGGTCAGAAAACACACTTCCTGAGCTGTGGGCAGGGACACAATGTTTTCAGGTTTTCCTGTAGAGGACATTCCTGAGTGAGGATGAAGTTACAGAACATGCCTCATGATCTAACACACTAACTCAACAAACCCTGACTCCATTAAGAACTGAAACACAGTCACATGCAGCCAAACTGGATTACTGCAAAGTCCATAATTTGTAAAATGTCTTGACAGATTTATTGAAACATGTTTAAATATGCAGGAGCACCTTTGCAACATGGCATCTCAACATGGCAGTTAATACAAGGGGTGCCACCCTTATTTAAAAAAACAACACCAGTAGGGATGGTTTTTGTATGCATAGGGTGTGTGGTTACAGTACAGCAGTTCCTTTTTCTCCCTAATCAAACACTCTCTGCATCAGCTCCTGTGCTTGAATGACTGAACAGCCATGCAAAAAGTGCACATATGCGCAAAAGAGATGTCCACATGTCATCCCTTCGAAAATGGAAAATGGTAAAACATAATACGAGACAGCGCATCTCTGTCTGTCAGGAGGCCAATTTCTGCAAACATGTTCTAAATCTATATTTAGCCAACCAACTTTTTCCAAAGTTGAGTCCAATGCAGCATTAGCATACACAGATTTTTTTGATTTCATCTCATCCGGTTAGTTAATGTTTGTGTAATGACCATTTGTTATGCAATGCAGTCCAGAGGATGAAACAAGTCAACAGAAGTAGCGCACAATGAGTAAAATGTAGCACATTATGAGCTTGATCTGTTCTCTACAGGGGTCTGCGGTATGTCAGACTACTCACTATTGAAGTGAATCCAATTAACAAGCCACCCACCGCATGCTTTCTGCCCAAAACAACTTGCAGAACACTAATAACAGGGCCAATCCATCTGGAGCAGAATCTGGTTTAGTGGCATTGCTCAGTGCTCCGCTCGGTTCCTGGATCATCCCTGCAAAGGGAACTGGAAACCTTTATATTATTGGGCCAGATCATACCAGAGGAAAGGATACAACTGTAAGCATAACCCTTTCAAGCTTTTAGTTACTAAAAGAACAACAAAAAGAGAAGTTGAACAACTAATGCAAATTAGCTCTATTATTATTTATATTTTTCATTTTGGTCAGATGCCAATGTGCGTGAGAGACAGAGAGTGTGAATGTGAACATGTGATATGTGTGTGGGAAGCACAGCAAACTAAATTGGAAGTTAAACTCAGACATTCCAAGACATAAAACACACTATATGTTAAAATATGTCACTGACTGACAGACTCTAGCACAACATTCAGCTATCAGACCATTCTGACAAAGCTTCCTGTTTCCCTGCCTGTATAATCATGGTTAACTCTGTTGTCCTTTCCCCCCCCTTGTTCTCTTCATTTCCTGCCTTTCTTGTCTTCATCAAGCTCTTTTTCCCTTTTTCTCACTCTCTTACTTTGTCTGTTTTGACTTTCAAAACGGACCTACATCTTCTGTTGCTAAGTTTCCAGCCTCTGGATTACACTATAGCTACAGTAGCTGTTAAACACATGACATGCACACACACTATGAAAACTACAAACGTTTTTATCAGATCACTGATAAAGTTTTTTTTTCCCTTTTTTTTTTTACTGTGTATTTACCCGAGTTTCCTATATAAATAGATGATATGTGATGTTGGAATGGAAACTCCAGCAAAATTCCGGCTCAAACCCATCCACATTCCCAGCAGCATTTTATAAAGCAACTGTATTTCCTTACTTCTCGGCAAGAGTATGATGAATTTATCGTTGAGGGCACAGAAAGTGAATCATATCAGATTGTGTGTCTGCGTCACAAAACACATTTGATGTGCTACAACACCTGTCTCCGATTATAAAATGTGAAAACTTTTTTTTTGTTTTTTTTCTTTTTTAAACTATGAATAGTAGAGAGGTTACAGGAAATGATGGGGTGAAGAGGTGGGAATGGGAAAAATCTGGGAGCTGGAAGTTGCCTATGAGAGCAACACGGCACAATGTATCAAATCACATGCACCAGTTGCTAAGCTACAGTTTTGTAGAGATGTGACAACAATTCTGAGATGACAGAAATAATGGAACAGGAAATGTCGCATGCCAGATTTAACCTCTGTTCTCATTTATTACCATGGTGCAAATTACACGCACCACAGTTGACAGAAATGATGATGAGACGTGTTATGAATCGCAAAGTAATGTGAGCTGGATTCAACCTCATTTTCCCACGTGAGCACTAAGGCCCAATGTATTTAGACCAGTGGGGGTGTGGGGAGAGTTAACTTAAATATTCAATTCACTAATTCTATCAGTAACATGTTAAATACAGACACAGAGAGACACAAATTGTTGAATAAAGTCATTATTTTTGTTTTGTTAACATACTCTCATCCCTTTATAAAATACAGATGGAACCATGGATGGCAGATGGACTATTTTAATGATGTTGTACTTTTCTGGGCCATGAAACAAGCAGGACAGTCACAAGCCTCCTGGTTTTCATCCAAAACATCTTAAATCGATTTTTGATGAATGAAAAAAAGACATGTTGTGGTGGAGTAACCCTTTAAAACACCTGACGACTGCATGACCATATAATCTGAAAACTACAGCTCTTGGCTAAATAAAGCAAGCCAGTGTTGCGCCAGCAAAGTTTTTATGGATGACGATTATAATCAAGGTAAAGATTATTTTAGTGACATACAGTACAATAGTCACACATGAGGCTTGTGCGTATCTGTTACTTTTGATTCACAAACTAATATTTCTTCTTGAACACAGATCAGTGTGTTCATGTTGTTGTCAAAACGAGAGCTTTTGAAACGGATGCTCGCTGTAGAAATGCTTTTTCGTTGGTGTTTTTGTACACATGGGCATCAGACCCTTCGCTTATTCTGACAGAGAAAGAATTAACTGACAAATTCCAACAAAATCCCCAATTTCCCTGTTTTATTGTAGAGTAAGGAACGGTGAAACAGGTCCTACTGTACATCAGCAGTACAGCACATTCTCCACCATAATCTCCTGACATAGCATTCCTGTGAGATAACGCAGAGCAAAATCATGTGAAAACCACAGCTGCATACAACTGTCAGGCACCACTAAGCCCACTAATCACACTCCGATGCATTTCCTAATCAGATATTAAAAACCATAGCATAGCAAAATGCATCGGCTATGGGAAAAGCTGCTGTTGTACTGTTCCCAGAACAGCTTATTCCTCACGCAGCTGTGTCAGTGTGTGTGTGTGTGTGTTTTACATGTTGTCCCTTTAGCAGCTGATATAGTGGTGATGTAATGCTGTATTATCAAAAAGAACAGAGCGGTGGAAGGAAGGGAGAGCTAGACAGAGAACGCACTGCACAAACACTCACATGCAGCATTTTTCTCTTCAGTCCTATGGATGTTCTCAAACGTGTGCATAAACAGGGTTATTACAGTATGTGCGTTTATCCACCCCATATGAGGCATCAGGGGTGTGTGTGTGTGTAATTGGTTGTGTAAAGGGGTTGAGCTCAGGTGAGCTCATGGAGGTGCCATTAACTCATACTGGTGCAGTATTTGAATATTCAGATCCAAAGTGCCACCATCTTCTGTCATGCATGAACTGATAAGCTATCAGTCAGTAGAACCCAAACAATCAACGCAGATAACAAAGCTCATAATTCTGTTCCATGAACACTCAATTTGCATGAGCCCACCGGTGACATGCACTTTCACACGAGAAATATTGAGTGTTTATGTTTTACATTTTACTAGTCTGCTCTCTGAAATACTTGTTACTTACTGGAGGACAAGATAAACAAGAAATAATAATAATTATAATAATAATAGTAACAGTAACACAGACATTGGGGATGAAAGCTAGAAATATCACCTGTGGCTGATGCACTTGATTATATGATAATGATTATTATTATTATTATTAGGCTAGTGTTATTATCTAATTAGTCTTAGGGCTTATTTGTCCCATCACATTTATTGTCACAGGTTTTTACAGTGTTGTGCGTTATAACCAATCACATGTGATTCTGTTGAATTTATGGAGGCACTGGCCAATTAGAGGCGTTCAGATGAGTTGTTGTTGAGTGTGTGCTTGCTGACTGAATTCTGCTCTCGTGCAAATTCTCTCATGATAAACAATAATGTGCAGCTATGTGCAATGTAAGCATAAAATATATTTTCACTCATTACTGTATAATAGGAGTGATTTTTTAAATGCATAAACTCACACTAGATAGACATGAGTGATGTTCTTTGATCACGTATATGTTATTTGCTTGTTTTCTGTAACTGATAAATAACCAAGGAGATATATGAATTATAATTAGTAGCTTACAATATTTTTATTAAACTATTATGTTAAAGAGATAATTCTGTCATTAATTACTCACCCCCGTGTTGTTCCAAACCTGTCAGACCTTTGTTTATCTTCAGAAAACATATTTTTGATGAGTTCCCAGAGCTCTCTGGCCCTTCATAGAAAGCATGGATTCCTAACACAATCAAGGTCCAGAAACGTAGCAAGGACATCGTTAAAATAATCCATGTGACACCAGTGGTAGGACACCGTAAATTCCTACCGTAAAGCTACAAGAATAGTTTTTGTGCACAAAGAAAACTAAAATAACGACTCCTCTGCATAACCCTGGCGCTATTTTGTTAACCAAGTATGTATGTACACGGATACGATGTTTACGTTCAGATCAAAAAACTGCACAGAACAGCATACATTGTTTACGTATGCAAAACTGTCCAAAATGGCACAAGGATAACACAGAAATGGTTCAAGCACTGATGTCACATGGATTGTTTTAACAATGTCCTTACAACATTTCTGCACCTTGATCGTGTTAGGGTCCTGCCTATGGGTGGACCTAGGGTCAGAAAGCTAAAATTGTAAAATTGTGTTCTGAAGATGAACATAGGTCTTGCGGGTTTGGAACGACATGAGGATTTAGTAATAAATGAGTTAATGCGTGAATTATCCCTTTAAATACAAATTCAACCATATTAAAAATATGACATCCGTATGCTACTTGACTAAAAATATATAATGTTTAGTTAATAGATCATACTATCATTAGGCTGCTTTAAGACGTACTGTGGAGTTGGTTCATTCTCTGGATATGAAACTGAGTAAATACTTAAATAAATGAGCACAATGATATCGTGTATCTACAATCTCACAAGCTGATGACAGAATTATACGACAGTGGAGCATATCATCCAACACTCATAGACACTGTAATAGTATCCCTACTTTATATGAGTAAGCGTCAAACAGTAAACAAAAACTGACCTTTTAAAGTACATCTTGAAAGTCCACACCCACAAAATATGCAAAATCTTCTATGACAAGCATCCCACTGGAAAACTTCCTGACTCTCTCGCTGTCAAACCCACATGTCACTGAACAGAAAATATCATTAAAGTTCAAGCAAACAAACAAACAAACGGAGTTCAAGACATCTATCCTAAGAGTTACAACCTCTCTACAAATCACAGTTTTTGTTTTCTCAAACCTTTCAACGGTTTACCACAGTGATGTCACCTTGAACCCGCCAAGTCCCCAAAACAGCTGTGCCATTACAAAGCCCCATCACAAAGCACCTCATCTACTACATGAATCGATTCTCTCAGTGACTGAATTAGGTTTGAATGACACAGGGATCTCAATCGACCCTCTGTGTAATGAGCCTAGATAGCCATACCCAGGATGAAAAAAGCCATTCTCAGCTATCACATCTGAAATTACTCTGCGCGTGTGTGAGAGAGAGAAAGAGAGGGAGCAAGAGCTTGTTGGGCCACACTGAAGTACTGGAGTTCCTGCTTGACTGGTTTGGAAAACTGTGTGAGTAAGAGAGTGTTTGGTGTGTCAGGTTCAATACTTGTGGCCGGTCACCTGTCTTGTTGTTAAACCGTAAAGTTAAAGCTGATAATAACCGCTTCTTCACAAACAGGCACTCACTCCACCTGCTCAAGTGAGGGCTTGTTAACTAACTTTACGACTTCTGTGGTTTTATCAAGTGATACTTAGGTGTTACAACTAACAATAAACTGACAGAGTGGATTCTTATACACGGGACTGATTATTTAAGATCAGACACCAACATATTATTCAGAAATTATAAAAAAATACAATATGCTTTTGTACTGAATCAAAACAGCCACAGGCCACAGACATGTGGCCACCATGATTCTCCATGTTTATGTTCTTTTACACAATATTTTACAATATCTTCATCTCAGTTCTATGTCTTCTTCGTTATGAATAAATACAATTGTCAAATATAATATTGCATTACAACAAAAGAAAAGACTTCCTAATCCCAAGAATTGGCAAGCAGAATACAGCACTGGCACTTGGTTACTGTATGAATTACTTTTTAATGATACAAAAAAAAAAAAAACAGTCATCCACTATATTTTATTATCTAATTTCAGAAAAATCTCACCCTCTGACAACAGACAAACTGTTATAGATAACAATATCATATTTTATCTCATTAATACACATGCACAACCAAACAATATTCCAACAGAAACACATTAACAGCAACTCTAAAATGCTTCATGTTTAAAAAGAAAGTGTTTTACATCTAATAAATAACGCAAATTAAAGTATAGAGTTATATTGTGTGGAGTCTATTCATTCAATGCCGTACAGTACACTTTAATAATTAAAATAAAGTTTAAAAACACAGCTTTTCTAAAACTGAAGTACTCTGAAGAGTGCTGCCATAAACAATGTGGTAATAACCGTGTTTATGGCAGTTGCACTCTAATAGATGGGCTGTTATGATGTTTTACTGTGGCAACTACAGAAATCTCACACACAAACTTAACATACTGCAGGAAACTGCTATGGGAATTCTTAATACATACTGCACCATTAACAACCCGTAAAAGTGTTTTAAAAGGGTGGAAGGGAATATTTCAGAAACAATGTAGTAAAGTCAGAACAAAATGTTTACCCCTATTGTTTGTGGCTCTGCTTCTACTCCTGGAGCGGCTGCGCTGTCTCTGTAGCCTCGTACGACCCAGGAGTCTGTAGTAATATCCTGGTCTCCCAGAACCTTTCCGTGTAACACCTGACATAGCTCCTATAGCACGATCCTGTCACACACACACGCCTCGCGCACACACTCAGTCAACACTACTTTAGAGATCCCTTCTGTGCATAAACTCCACAGTTGTGCAGTGACATCCAACGTATCAGAGAAAATCCATTCCAGCACTCAAGTCTGGGAAAAGTCCAACTGTAGGAGGGAAAGTTTGCTTTCTCTGTGTGTCTCTCTCTCGCTCTCTCTCTGTGTTGCTTGATTTCTCACCGAGAGGGGGAAAGCTCAAAAGGCTCTTCAGTGCCACATGCTCTCCTCACACTCTAACACACACTCTGTCTCTAAGTAGTGGGAAGGCAGAGGTATGCCATTGAAGACAGAGAGAGAGCCAGAACACAAAGTTTGTAAGAAGAGTTTGTGTGAAAACCAGGCCTGGATTAGGAGAAGATGGAACATCAAATTAACTTCAGCTCTATGCGCTTTACTTTTGAGCTTGTTTTTTTTTAAATAATTTTTAGTATAATTTGTGATACTGTAATAAAATTATAATTTCAGTAAATTTAAAGAAGTAGGAGTAAAAGTAGAAGTAGGTCTATTTTAAAAAGAAAAGATTTTTGCTCACCAAGGCTGCACTTGATCAAAAATCATCTTGATCAATCAGAAAACATTTGCTTCTCAATAAAAGTTTATTATGCAGCTTAATATTTTTGTGGAAACCACGATGCAAACTACATAAATAAAATGATACATTTTGGAGGGAACGAGAAATGTTTTATTCATTTCACAAAGCATTTATGTAAGATTCAAAAATAAAAGAAGAACTTCATCATACTTCTGCTTTGAAACAATTCCCTCTCTCTTTTCTTTCTGGACCGATTCTATTTCCCTACAACTCTCAATTTCTATCCAAATTAGATGACGGTCACGTTACTATGACAACCTTAAAAGTGAATTTAAAGTCTGCCTTTACAATTTTCTGTTCATCTCAATGGCACCTGCCTACAAAAGCATGCATCTCTTCATTTATTTAGCTGACAGGCAGTGAACATGTACTGAAATGTAATGCTTTGAAGAGCCCTAAAACACCCAATGGTAAAACGGCTGCTATTAGAGTAGTCGCTTGGGGAGAAAAAATCTAGTATATTTTTCAGCTGGTAAAAGCTATAGTATGGCATCTACCAGCTGGGCTAACAAGGCCATGGTAGTCAGACAATTCCTGACCCCTGGGGTGATACAAGGGGTACAAAGAGGGAACTTTAAATATACTGTACAGTAAATCAAATGCACAATTAACCTTTGCGTTGTTCCATGGATTTCTGAGATGAGCCATTTGAACCATATTGAATTCATTTTACACACACAATAACATCAAAGGTCACTCAAACATATGGAGAAGATTTGTTGGCTAAAAAAAAAATAAAAAATCTAAAACGCAACTGCCTTGCAACCACAACGAAACATCCAGTTCATTCCCTCAACTGAGGAATTTTGAAAAACCAGTCCAGGTGCAAAGCGAAAGCAAACATGTCTGAGAGATAAAAGACTTGGCCAGAGGCTGGAGGTCTGAAACCTGTCCAAAAGACATCCCGGAGTTGAGCCAATAACGGAGTGGTGTCTGGACATATTATAAGCTGGGATGGTTGAATGGATTTTATTATATAGTTTGTGTCAAAAATCAATGCAAGACTGACCCACATTAAAACACTGGAGTCCCAATTAAGGCGCTATTCCAGTATTAAAGAAAGTCCAGTCCAGGTTTTAGACGTGAATCCTCATAAGGGGCCCAGACAAGCTTCTCCAGACATGGTTTTCATCAGCCAATCAGGAGCCAGGGCTAAGGGTGTGGGTCAAGCAGCTGGAATACAGCAGAACAGATGGACACAAAGACACACATGCACACTTATTTGCAAACTATTTACCAGTAACAATTAGAAATTAGGATTAAAAAATTAGTTCTGGAGACATTACACATGGAGTGTCACAGTAGGTGTGTTCAAGAGGTGGTTCACCAAAAACTAAACTTCTGTCATCATGTACTCACCCTGGTGTCATTCCAAACCTGTACAATTAGGTTTTTAAAGACAAGAAGGTGAATAAGTAAAGGTGCCATTTTCAGTTTTAGGTGAATTATCCCTTTCACATCTCTGTGGAAAGATAATATCAAGGTATCTGTATCTGCAAATATAATGCAACACACGTCACACCACCTGTTGGTCTCTTTCAGGGAAGCTAGATACACAGAAATTCAACTCTATTCAATTTGCCTATTGTTATCCATGCAGCCTCCCCGCTTTTAAACGATTCCCTGCCCAACCCCCTTCTGTTTGACTTCTGTAACTCCCCAGGTGACAACAAGCCCAGTGCCATAAAGCAGTCAAACCAAGAATCACACTAAAATCCTTCAATTCAGTCCTTGTTAAGTCCAAGCATCAGGATTACGGCCGGGTATTCCCCTCTTGTGTCCCTGTAGACGTATTGAAAATATGTAGCACTCTTACAACAACACACATAGGTCCACTGTTCTTAGCTTGAACAGTAAATACAAGCTGTTTGCTTGAGGTCACTCTTGGGGGCAAACTCAGAATCGAGGTCATTTCCTGTTCTCATGACTTTTGCTGGACTTAGACACTTGGGGCTCCAGGGATTTAGTTCGCCGCAATTTGAAATTGTGTGCATTAGAATGAGTGTGAGAGAAAAGTGATGGACACTGATGCACTTTGTAAAGGATTGTATCTCTTGCATGCTCAATCTTGCCCTTCCAGATGCCATAATAGTAACAACACACACAAACACACACACAGAGATAAGTTCAACATGTCTAGAATGTGCTTTTACCTTACAGACTCCTGTAGAACTTTCTTAAAGGGATAGGGATTTTATTTTGTAAGTGGGATCCAATTAGGAATTTTTAATGCAGGTTTTCACTGAACAATGGCCATTGTGACCATATATGTGAAGTTTAAAAAAACACACAAATAGTTTATGCAAACTATACAATTTAACAGCATTTATAATGTCTCATAAGATTTCTATTTTAAATAAATGCCATTCTTTTGAACTTTGTACATATCAAACAACCCTGAAAAAATGCATCATGATTTCCACAAAAATATTTAGCAGCAAAACACTTACAATATGAAAATGAGTTCTGAAAGCATAATGTGACACTGAAGACTGGATTAATTAACAATTTAGTTGAAAATTCATCTTCGCCATCAAAATAATTATTTGTATTTTTAAATATATAATGATAACCAAGAAAACAGTTGTTTTAAAGTCAAATAATTCTGTTTGAATGCATTTCTGATCAAAAGAATGCAGTCTAGGTCAGCATAAGACACTTCTTCCAGAAACATTAAAAAAGATGTAGGCTTGTGTTCTGTACTATACAGTACTCAACACGCTTCTGATCCAATTTCATTTTTTCACTGAAGGTCAATGCCAACCTTTTCTTATTTTGATGTGCTTATATACCTCTATTATCCTTGTGTGCGTGTTTGAGAGAGTGGATTTTGTTCAGAAAAGTAAGTATAAAGTTTTTGAGTAGTCTGATAAGTGACTTAGTTATCTGACCTTGCATGTAAAGAGTATCAAAAGATCTATCTCGCCAAATAAAAAGAAAAGACAAGCAGAACGAGAGCAGACAGAGGGAAGACAAATCTTTGCTGAAAAAAATTTGCCATTTATCTTTCTATTGACGGCCTGTTTCAGCCACACACTTTCTAACAAAAGCTGCAGAAGGAACAAAAGAGCATAACATCACCAAAAGATTCAAAGTAGGACATATTGGGATAAGAAAGAAAAAAGAACAGATAAAAACTTCAAACTTCAGAGTGACCATTTTAAGTGTTATAACGGCTCAATATAAATCCTTTTACTCAATCTTTTAGTGGTTATATTCACTCTTTTCAATGGGCAAGTAAATATTGAACAAACAACTAAAAAATGCTTTGTTGATCTGTATTAAAGGGGTAGTTCGTTCAAAAATGGCAGTGCTTGTACTGATGTATAGGCTGACTTTTTTTGTTATATTGTTGGTACAGTAGTACATGATCCCTCACATGTAGGTGGAGAACCACAGCTGCAGACACACCGCGAGACGTGAGGAACAGAGACAGCCGGAGATGTGAGATGGTGGAGAACACATGAAAGACGCAAAACGAGAAGAGGGGAAGTTCAAAGAATGAAACAAGGGGGCAATGATAGGGTGAGAGGTTTAAAGAGTGGGGAGTGCTATAAGAGCATTCCTCTGCTCACCCCACTCCATAATGAAGAACAGCACACACTCTACTGACAACTTCAAGAGCTCCCATTTAACCAACACACACACACACACACACTGCAAATAGCCTGAAACTCTTTGCTTCTACACACCATGTTATTTAACTGCTGCAGGG
>JAUYWG010000038.1:8508335-8554437 GCA_034779775.1 Enteromius afrohamiltoni
ACACACACACACACACACACTGCAAATAGCCTGAAACTCTTTGCTTCTACACACCATGTTATTTAACTGCTGCAGGGGGAAGAACAAAGGTAGAAAAAGCGGTGGTGGAGAGGTATGGATAAAATATAACTCATGTGCTCTTCAAAGAGCGTGAAAGAAAGAGAATTTGGGAAAATGAGGTGAAAGAAGATAGATGTACGTGTCTACTTACACTGACTCCTAATGGCTTCCTCTCTACAGAGAAAGAAAGGTTTGTGCTAGTCCAAACTGGTCAGCATAGTCACGCAAACAATGCAAGTCAACCTTGCTGGTAAAGTTAGCTAAAGCCTGGCTAGTAATCTGGTAAATTAAAACTCGCGACCACAACTATTAAATACCTTCAAACATACCAAACTGACATTACTACATCTCAAGCAAAATATTAGCCTTCCAAAAAGTAAATGTTTTCTATCCACATTTGTGAGGACATGTGGCCCTCACACGTATAATCAATCCTCTATCCACTCACATAGGCATTGGGATTGAGTTTGTGTGCTAAACACAGACATTTGCGTGTTCTTGTCTTGTTTTCTGTACTCAATCACTGACGATGAGTTTGGCAAATTCTGCACTGTGCACGCAGCGCCATCTTCTGGAGACAAAAAACTCAAGAATATGCACACTCATAAACACATTTGAACATCATTAAATCAGCTCTTTCTGTGCATTGTATAGAGTCAAATATGTAAGGATTTAGTTTATGCTTGCAAACATAGAAACACACAGCCAGTGATTTCAAATGAGTGAAGAAAAATCAAGAGCAATCCAGATGCTGATCTGATCCAGTTTCTGACTGACGCTGAACAGCTTGTTCATGTCAACATTAGAGCAGGTTTTCTATACTAAATCACTGATGATGATTTTGGCAAATCAGCACTGTGCACTACTATACCTGTACTATAATACACACATATGCATTTACAAAGCAGTAATGCTGTCCTTTTGAATTTTCTGATTATAAAAACTATAAATTGACATTGATGATAATAAGGAATCAACAATAAGCAGTTAAATCATCCCTAAAGACTGGAGTCATGGCTGCTGTAAAATTCAGATCTGCATCACAGGAATAAAGTACATTTTAGAAATGAATTCAAACAGAAAACTGATACATTTGTAATATTTCACAATGTTACAGTTTTATTGAATTTTTGATGTAGCCTTTAAATTCAGCCTTGGTGAAACTTTCAATGCATACTTTCAAAAACATCAAAAACTAAATCGAACTCATCCCAACCTATTAAAAAGCAACGTAAAAATAAACTACATAAAAGAGTTAATCTTAAGAGTGTGTACATACAACTATAAATAATCTGCCATGAAAATAAAGCCAGTTTCTTTAAAAAAAACTTATATTAAAATTGCATTTAAAGGTCAAAAAAAGGTTCCCTAGTATGTATTTACTTGCGATTCAAGCACCTATTATTTAAAAAGTTAATTTTACCACTAGAGGGCACTATGAAAAATGTATGCATCTGACTGTGTGCACTCTGTGCCAAGGACTCAGATTTGTCTGTTCAGTATGGTTCCAGGGGGATACGGCCAGCTGAGAAACTGCCATTGAGATGAATGGGAATGTTAATGGATAGCTTTCTTCACGCATTATAAATGTGTGTGCTCACAGAGAGCATTATAGTGTGATCTGTTGTGGGAAAAACAAAGGTACCAGCAAGCGTCTCCTGTTTCTGAGTCGTTACCTAGTTACAGAGGCATACTCACACGGATGTGGCAAGTACTACAGTTCAAAATCATGAAGAGAACCTGTGGAGGCAGAACAACTCGACTCCAAACCAAGCAAATCAATCAAATGTTAAATCTTACGGTGCTCTCTTAAGTTTGGAATTACAAAAAACCACCGCTAACAGTAATAGACACTACTGGTTCCACTCTGGTATTAGTTACTGTATTTTGTTTTTTACAAAACACATGCATGCATATGCATGCCTTGTCAGTATCTCAGAGGATCTAGTACACAGGTGACCCTTTCTTAGTCCTGACTGCCTGTTTGTTAGAATCAGTTATAGTGAATAATTCATTAAAAATCATCTTCATCTCTGCTCTAGATCTTTATATAAAGCTTAAATCCACCCTTCCTTTCTCAGGCTTTTATTTTTAGACCTGTGCCATTAATCAGCTCACACTCATCCCGGTTCCTCCCGCATCATATGATGCTGTATATCTTTCACAAATAACATCCAAATTTGACACATGATAAGTACGATCCTGCCAAAAAACAAGACTTTGGAAAAAGGAAGGCAAATGGATTAAACCACTTTTGTTTTTTATAACCACTTCAAATAGCTTGCTTTAAAAAAAGGCCCTTTAATAGATGTTGGCATAATTTATTACATCAATTATTGGTCAAACATCATCAGAGGTATTTTAAAAAGGGCTCAGCGCTTTCTTTAAATTTGGAGAGTTGCTAAATTCTGTGACATGATGAGCTCATCAACTCCTACTCGTCAAGCATACTACAACATATCTGCAACAGATTGATGTGCTTTCCTGCTTGATAATCCTGTTTGTTTCTTTGCTGTTGTTGTCTCTCTGTCAAGTAGGAAACAAATCTGTTCATCAATCCTCATTACCTAAGGAAAAGATGAACCTGTGTGAACATACAAACAGAGAATAACCTGTACGGTGATGTCATCATTTGTTAAACAGTATGTGTTTCTCTATAAAATAAAAGAAGGAAGAATGACAATAAACCCCAAATCCACTGACATACTCACAGTAGCAGCTGACCCAGTTTTCTCTGCTCAGTCTCCCCAAAGATTTTGCAGTGTTTTGAGGGGGCGTTAACAGCCTTTTTAGGTGCCCAAATCCTAAGCTCTGCAACACTCTTACAGAAACGGCTTCATGTAACACCAATGACAATTGTGCTCTTATTTATACTTGTTGGACTGGCCATTATTATTCCTTCTAGAATGCACTTCGCATTGAAAACTGCCAAACAATTGATTTAAAATGAATTCAAATATGATATAAAATTGGATTTTTGCAGAAAGGTTTGCAGTGGTCATAGAAGTACTGTTGTGTATGTGTGCAATATTCAAAGGAAAAGTTCACCCAAAAATGAAAATTCACTAACCCTCAAGTACTGTAGTTCCAAACAAGTATGGATTTCTTTATTCTGCTGAACACAAAGCAAGATATTTTCAAGAAAGTTTGTAACCGGGCTATTTTGGGTCACCATTGACTTCCATGGTATTTGTTTTCCTGCTATGGAAGTTAATGGTGACCCCAAAATATCCTGGTTACAAACTTTCTTGAAAACATCTTGCTTGTGCTCAGCAGAACTAAGACACTCATACTGGTTTGGAAAAATTTTAACTAAGAGAGAAAGAAGAGAACAAGTTGCAAACGCATTTCAGCTTCTTTAATTAAACACACTGAGCTGCCGTCTACCTTTTTGAAATGTGCACATGCGCTTTTCAAAAACCACTCGTGTCTTTGTAATTTTAATTGTTTATCTCTACCCAAAGTCATTCTTTTATCTTAGTTTTTTTCCCTTCTCCCTGTCTTTTCTATATGCAGATGAGAGCTTTGATAATCTGAGTCACGTATCAATATCTCTGACAGATTGTTATGCAATGCCCTGCAATACGGCAACGATCCCGTACATGTGCTCAGAGACACATGCACTCACGTGCACCTGCACACGCTCTTACAAACATGTCAGGAGCAGAAAGATACACTGCATCACCCACACAGGTCCTTGAGCAACTTCAATTACTGTCATTATAAGAAAAGAGGAAAAAGTTGTGGGCTGTAAAAGTAAAGGTTTTGAGATTTATATTCTTGGTGCAAGGCACATATAAAAGGATTTGGCTGTCAAAGTTTCAAAAGCCAGTAAAACAATTTGAACTGGAAAATTAAATTCGATATAAAAAGGAAAATGTTGCACTATACTATAAGCTGTGCACAGTAACAGACTGAATGAATAGAAGCATTGAGTCACTCATGACCAGCACCGTCACATGCTGGAGTCAGTGAGAAAGAGACATCTGGTCACATGGATAAAGGCAACAAGAGCTCTGATGTCATTGTTTAAAGTATTCACAAACAAGCAATGAAAGAATCAGATAATGAGAACATAAGTTACTTTCTAAAAAATAAACACATGCACGGTCTTTGCTTTTTGGGACCCTGTACACTAATCTTAATCACTTATGTTAATCAGTTTCATATTTTAACTCTAAATTAGAGAAAGAGACGTCAACCGTGTTTGTTTATCATAGACAGAATCTTGGATAAATATTCATATATAGTCACACTCCAGTGATAGATCACAGGAAATTTTAAAGTTTTGCAAACTATTTAAAGTAAAAAGCAAGTTCTGCCACATATAAATATTTCACACTGATGTGTCTTCAGGGGGGAGGAAGTTAAGAAGACATCAAACAGCTCGGTAGAAGCCTGAAATGACATAAAAAAAAAACAAACAAAAAAAACATGCGCTTCACGTTAAATTTTTATAACAATATTGGATCACTTGAATTAACCTGCACCATCACCAAACTAATTACATAATTACATTTCTACTCCAATATTAACATTTTAATAATGGCTGTCATAAACACTTTGCCGTTTTACAAATGAAACACAGAACAGTAAAAATGCTACAAAATTCTTTTGTAGATTGAAGTTTTCAAACTATCGAGTTTTGGGTCACTGAATATATTTTTCTCTATGGTAAATGTGCTAGATGTTACTGCAACTTTTGGTAAGCTATACTCTTTCTTTTAACATTAATATGAACGAACATCTTCAGTTATGCTGCTGCTTGTCAGCAATTTTTCACAAATTTTTTTTGTCACTGTTTTTAGTACAAAACAGTACTAAATTAGGTCTTCAAGCAGTGAGGGTGATTTTGTTGTGATCTCTCTTCTTGAAGAGAGAAAAATAAGAAATATCGGTTGAATCTAATCATGAGATTCCCCCTCAGTAGCAGGATTATTAATGTGATGCAAAGTTTCCTTGTCAGTGGCTCAGCTGATGCTTGGCTAGCGATGCTAGAGCCACATTTTAAAAAAGAAGACCACCAATTTTTGTGACCCCCGTGTGCAAGGATCTTTACAGTGCTTTGTGCAACGAAGATGAAATGGGTGACATTGACAGTTGCCCTTCTGCATTTTGGTGCTGGATTGTACGGTGGCACAGAAAATCAGATTTTTTTAAATGAGGGATGGAAGTTTTGAAGGCAGTGTGTAAGCGTGAGGACGAATTTATTTTTCAATGTACACAAATGTCGGACTCTCTGTGCAACCCTAATAAATAAATGCATTTGAATATAAATAAATAAAAACAACACTTTTATATATGAATGCATTAATATTTTACATTCAAATTAATATTTTAACCACCTGTTTCACAGGCGAGGCTTAAGCTTTATTTAAGGTCTTTCCCAGACTAAACTGCATGTTTAAGTTGTCTCAGATGAAAATATTTTGCTCTGACATATCTTAAAACGTCAGTGTCATTGTTCTGTGTTAAGACAGACTTTTTGTAAAAGTTGTTTAAATATCTTAATTTAACTAATGCCTAGTCCTGGCTTAAAATAAGCCCAGCTTGTGAAACCGGGCCTATATGTTTAAATAAATACAAATAAAAATCCTTATATTAAATGATAAATTCATATGCAACCCATGATCAAAATAATACCTTTAATGACTCTTAGTGATCATACGTTTTATAATCTCACTAGGAATGGCCAAGCACCCTATAATATCCACTTTACTGGAACATACCCTTGTTTTACTATAGTAACAAGTGTTTCCTCAGCCTAGGTTACTGTCACAGCTCACAGCATAGCACATGTCTCTGTGTATGACTGAATGCCTGTTTGTTTGTCTATGATGCAGGAAGTCTGGGGGCACCAGTGGAAATTATGCACATTATTATTTTTCCTGTTGTGACCTTGCACAGTATGTGTGTGTGTATGCAGTAAAACGTTAAGTATGTGAGGATACATGTGTCAGAGCTTGTTCCTGGTGCTTGTAGCAGTGCCTATGTTTGCCACAATAATGTGTGTGTGTTTGGTGAGAAGGTGTACGTTTTCCTAAATAAACCTAAGCTACTGTACTTGATTGTTTTAAAGAGCAAACACTCCTTGAGGAACAAAAGACTAAATTCACAGTCTGGACACAGAAACATGTATTTGTGGAATGAACCGAGCGTGAATGTCTTTTCCTGTTTTGTTCAAGGACAAACACACTGGGCATTGTGTGTGTGTGGATGCCCAGGTCAAAGTGTCAAGCACACGTCACTCACAGCATGACACATCACAGCAGCGATCGGAGCTTCCTCTGCCTCCCTCACAAGCTGCTACCATGACAATGATAAACAATCTGCACTTCAGCTGCCGGGGAAAGTTCGTAGAAAGTCCCTCGGTTTTAGGTCCACATTGGGGTTTTTCAACAAAACCAAAAATAAAACAGTTTTGGATTGTAATTTGTTAAGAGGGCATCATAAAGCAAGTGATTTGTTAAATACAAACAGATACGCCTGTCGTCGCCAGCGTCTGTGTGCACGTGTGACTGACCCTTAGCTCTGTGTTAGTGACAGTTCATTAACAGATTCCGTTCGACCAATCATGAAAGGATCAGATGACCAACTGATTGTTTGTAATGAGGAGAGAACAATGAGCATCCTGTTTTACACACACACACACACACACACACACACACACAGACCCTGCCTTTTCAACCACATAAACAGATTTTAAAGAATGACAAATTGCACATTTTCCAATGCTAACAATGCAAATACAAACACACTACAAAAATGTAAACACATATTATAGCATGAAAACTACTAAAACAATAGCCCCATGTACACCTAACGTGACATCACAAAACTGTATGCACACTGCAAAAAAAAGCTTTTCAAGCCTAGATTTTTTTTTTCTCGTTTTCAGCCAAAATATGTAAAAAAATCTTCAATCAAGAAGGATGTTTTCAGAAAAACAAGCCAATATTAAAGTAACTTTTTGTTTAGAAATAAAAAAAAATAATCCGCCAATGGGCTAAGCAACATAATGTTATTTTTAAAAAAAACCAAAAAACTATTTGCTCATCCCATTGGCAGATTCTTGATTATACTTGTTTCAAGTAAAAACTGAAAACAAGACAATATTTTTTTCTTGTCTAGACAATTCTTCTACATTTAGGAATTTTTTTATATTTTATATTTAGATTAAATCTAGGCTAGAAAAGCATTTCCTCACATTAGGAATGCAGAATACAAAGAAAAGCCAAGAAGTACAGATCAAGTACAGAACTACAGTACAAGTTATTGCAATAAAGAATAAAGTTATTCTAATAGCAATGGAATATTTTTTTTTAATGTAGCGTACACTACCATTCAAAATGTTGGCGTCAGCAAGAACTTGTTTTTTCTTGAAAGTGTGTGTTTGTGTTCACTGTGGCTACATTTATTTAATTAAAAAAAAATGCTGTTAATTTAATTTTCATTTCAAGAGTTCACGTTTCCTAGCAATAAAATATAGCGCAAATTTGGCGAGCTGTCTGGGGAGCGAGCCGGGAGAACGGCGGACTCCGAAAACCTAGGGTATAGAACCCTAGCGAGGGTGAGGGTTCGGTGCTTGGCTCGTTCGCCAAGATCGCTCGAAACCACGATCCTCTCGAAACCATGTTTTTTGCAAAACATATACTATATGTATTATTCCTGTGATTGCAAAACTGAATATTCAGCAGCCATTACTTCATCTCTTCAGCATCACAGGATCCTTCAGAAAATACTCTAATATGCTGACTCCATAAACATCAATATTGAAAACAGATACAGTTGGATTCCTTGATGAATAGAACGTTCAAAACAACAACGTTCAAACAAGCTTTATTTGAAACGGCATTCATTTGTAAAAACTATAAAAGTTGTTACTGACACTTTCGATTAATATAATGCAGTCTTCCTGAAGTATTCATTTTTTACCAAACCCAAACTTTTGAACAGTAGTGTCAGACACTTTGGATAAAAGTAAAAATGTAATCCAGTCACCGGAAACACATATTAATACCAGGTGTAAAGGGGGTCTAAGTGGAGCAGGATACGTGACCAATCAAAGGCTTCATAGCCACACTAAAGTTTTAGGAGAGGTGCGGGTCAAAGCACCGGGCACTGGGTTGAGCTGTGACTGACAGAGGAGCTGCTAGAAGCAGATGCATGGAGAAGGGAATGAGAGTTTCGCCGGCGGGAGGAGAAAGAGCGTGTGACAGGAGAGAAATGAAGGCAGTTAACATTCCACAGGTAAAGTCCCCTACTGAATAAACCCAGAGAGTCTGTACTGTCATAACTCTCTCACATAAGGAAAAAAACTCACAAAGTGCTCGAGACGGGTACTTTGCAAGTGAAATGAGACTGTCTTATCTAGTCTCTCTTTCTGAGGATCTAGTTAATAATTTTCATTCATGCCTTCCCCTATTCAAACTGTGATTGATCGTACATATTGTACGGTAGTGCATTAAGCCACAGAGACTGTTGTTCCTTCTCCCTGGCTTCCTGTCTGTGTCTTTTGTTTTATTCAGGTACGACAGGCAGAGATTAGGGATTAGCTGTTAGAAAACAGTATGTGCATGGACCCGAAGACATCGTTCAAAGAAAAGGAGTATTGGAGTGATTCATTTTGGCAGCATGGCTGCTACCGATCACTTTAGCATTCCCAAAAAGACAGTTCCAGGGAATGGCCGATGTGGGGCCTCTACTGCAGTGACCCCTGGTAATCCCTATGCTCTCCAGGCCCACTTCCTTCCCTTCAGCTGCAGCCTCACACCCTGCCCTGTCTCATGCTATTAATAGAGCAACAATGATCTGTGAATACAGTCCTGCATGGAATGCCTTGCAATGGTCGACAAACTGGCTTGCATTTTAAAGGTAGGTATATCCGTAGGAACATGTTGAAAGCATGTCACTGAAGTTTTACACTGACTTGCACGTGCACATTCTTGTATTTAGGGAAGCTATGGTAATACTGATGAATGGTCGAAATAAACATTCTTTACTATTTGGTAAAATAATGACTATAATATTAAATTTAAAAAATAAATCTAATACTAAAAAAGTGCTTATTAGTGAATAAGCATCAAAGTATTATAAAGTGCAGTATAAAAATTTTATTCATTTTAAAATCTGTCAAATATTACATGTTTTGATGGTAGTAAAATCTAAAAATGTCAGAAAAACTTTGGTTAAGATTGGTTAATAATTTAAACGTACAAATAGGAGCAAATAACAAACTATATATCCAACATAAATCAATATAAATAAATATTTGTAATATTTTAATATCGGTCCCTAAGAAGTTACAGTTGTGCATTCCTATCAAAGTGTAAAAAAAAAAAAACCTGGCACAGACATTAAATAAAATAAACTTTATATCAGATTTCTATCATAAATTGACTTTTAAATACACTTTTCTACACATTTTAAACTCTACTTAAAAATGTACTCGCCTGCCAAAATTCTCTTATCCATTCTCAGCAAATAATCATACTTGCAAATTAATTTTTTAATAAATTGACTGATTATAAATTATCCTTAATGTATTTGATAAGGATCTCTCATTCTGAACTGCTGGTGATAGTGAACAGTGACAAGTTTAGAAAAATCTGTTATAGTTTTAAATAAACCCTATCAGACACTAAACTCTGCCAATATCAGCAAGTATAATGAGAATGATAACTTTACAGTAACAAAACAACAGCAAAGGAACTTGCTGACAAAACACAGAGTACAGCATGGCTTTACAACCCCGGAATGGTAAAACATTTACTGTATTAGTTTCCAGTACGTTTTCACCTGTCCACATACACACACACGCAGTCAGCGATCCACAAACAGCAGCGGGAAAACTCAAAGTAATCCTTACCTCAATCACTCCCAACAGTGTAGAAACACCTCACACCATCACTTCATCAGACCACAGAGAGCCAACAGTTACACGTCCCACTGTCCAGTAACAGTCCAGCTACATCCAAACTCTCTCTCTTTCCTGTTTCTTCATTCACACACACTCTCTTTCTAGCGGGAATAGCAGCTTTGTGAGTGAGTCAAAGCGAGTATATGCTAGCGCTAGACTCCAACAGGGGCATTCACTGCAAACAGAGTTCAGAACCCTCCCCTTTACACAAGATCTAAGCCATGCGAGCAAAGAGAGAGAGAGAGAGAGAGAGAGAGAGAGAGAGAGAGAAAGAAAGAGAGCAAGAGAGGGAGAATGTGTAGGTATGTTATGAGAGAGCCAGAGCAAAAGGATCGTCTTTCCCTCATTGACAACAATAATAGAAGCCCTACTAACATACAAACAAATTGGGCTTGCAGACCATTCCAGAAAGAAAACTTTCATCATCAGTTATAAATGTGTGAAAATCGGTCTGTTTAAAAGGAAGAAAAGCGCTTGTATTTCCCTTTGCCTTCTAGCACTATACACACACACATATATGCACACGCGGCTGTGTAAGGGAATGCCGTTGTTCATTGACGCCCTTGGGGCAGAGGGAGGGTGGGGTCAAGAGCAGGGAAAGCTAAATTCCAGACGGATACTGGACCAATCAGATGTCAGGCTGTGGTCGAGAAGGCAAAGACATCAGGATTGGGTTCTACTTGAGCCGAGAAGCAGCAGCACTGTGCAAAGACCAGAACAGAAGCCAACCTCTTATTAAAAAAATCATTACACACTCGTACAACTTAGAACAAACCAATGTGTGGAGAACTATACACAGCTGTAAACTGAAGCAGGGACGTCACTAGAGATTCATGAGCAGGGAAGCTTAGCTTCTTTTAGTGGGGTCTTTTTCTATTTTGTATTTCTAATCTAACAACGGTGTAAAAATCTATAGAAATAATTTTTTTGTTAAGGTTGGCTAAAAACGTTTCATAGTACATTACCTGTGTCATAATTTGTGTTGAAAGCTGATCTAATATGACTGACTTTAATGTAAATAAAGAAGTTAAAGTCCATTGTGGTTCCACTCTGATTATAGTTTGAGAGAGTGAGAAACCAAAGCAATGAGAAGACATCCAGACCCTATTATACCATACCACCAGTCTTAAATTGCTGGGTATGTTTGTAGTAATAGCCAAAAATACATTGTATTGGTGTCACAAGTGACAGCTCTTGAGACTCGCGCTCTCGCTTCCGACTGGGCAGGCAGGACACGAAGGCAGGAATTCTGATTCAAACTTGACATTGAATAACAAAACAGGAAACGGCAAGAGCAATGCGGGGAACCACGAAACGACATGCAACGTTAACATCCGACCAGGTACAAGACATGGGGAGTGAATTTATAGAGAGACTAATATGAGACACCTGGACAGACACGGATGGGGATGAATGAACATAGATGAGGAAGGCAGGGTTACAAATGAGCGAGACACAAGGAGACAGAATGTAAACAAACACACAGGGCACATGTGGAACAGGACGAAGGCAAAATAACAGGTAACAAAACTACAGTTGCAGTTACATAATTACAGTTTTTTCTTTTAAGCCGAAATAATTAAGATATTAAGTAAAGAACATGTTCCATGAAGCTATTTCATAAAGTTCTTACAGTAAATAGATCAAAACTTTGTTTTTGATTATTAATATGCATTGTTAAAAACTTAATTTGGACAACTTTTGTCACAAACTCAGCGCTGTGGTGAAGCGTTAATCGATAGCTCTTTTAGTGAAGACGGAAACTTGGAGGCAGGAATACAACACTGAAGACATTTATTTAAGAAACTGACTGAACAAAGCATACGATACGAACCACATACATGTCAGGGAAACATTAACAATCGACTTGACACAGGGAGTGATGCAAGTACACAGACTAATCAACATTGAACACAGGACACCTGTGAAAGACTGAATCAAACAAACGATCAGAACACATGAGGGAATGGCATGAATGGCGTGACAACTTTAATGGCGATTTTCTCAATATCTGGATTTTTTTTTTTTTTTTTTTTTTTGCAGGTTCCAGATTTTAAAATAGTTTTATCTCGGGCACATATTATCCCATCCCAACAAACCATATTATTGCAAAGCCTATTTATTCAGCTTTCAGATGATGTAGAAAACTGACACTTAAGCCTAGTTTTGTGGTCAAGGGTCGCAATATTACATTTGTAAAGCTAATTGTATTTAAAGTAATAAGAATAATATCACAATTTACTGTAACATTATTTATTAAAGAATATCAATTTTAAGGTTTTAAAACACTGAACCTCTATAATATAGTGCATTTATGCCAACAATAAAAGGAAATGATATTATATTTAAAAAATATACATTAAATTGTACAAATTATAAGTGCCACGCCACCGAAGGTTACACACGCTCTCAGTCACCTGACTATTAATTACCGGCACCTGAATCCAATCTGGGCAGCGTGTATATAAACTCCAATCTTCATTCACTCTTGGGTGGTGATCAAGGTAACATAGTACTTACCTCATGCCTTACCTCACAGCCTTTCTGTCTCTGCTATTTCTCAAAGTTACAGTTTGATCAGCAACAGCACTACAAGACGTTCCTCTCGGATATCTGCTACACGGAGTGTATTAAAGGATTGGATTCAGTTAAGCTGCTCACCACCATAGTTACCCTCAAGGAAGACACTGACTTCTCAGTGATTCACCTGTATCACTCTGTTGTGAGAAAACTTTATACTTACCTGTTTAAACTCACCTTCTGTACTCACCTGTCTCCGCAGAGCACCACTCGCCTGCCCGCTCCTAACACTCTGCCTCCAACAGCGGAGAGGACTCCTAGGAAATAGGATCTGTTAAAGGGTTTCACGTTATTTACTCACCACAAGTGAAAAAATCACCTATATCTGGAGTTCGGCTGAGAGATCTACAGGAGGATTAGACTGGTGATCGCAAGCTTCCTGAAACACAGATTGAAGAACTTTTAGCTGAATCATCCTGCTCTTTTCACTTGTTTCACTTTAATAAATAGTTACAACTTACCTCTGCTTCCTGTCTCCTTCTACTGAGTGTTATAATAAGCATATTATTAATATTAATGATTTAAATAATGATAATGATTAATAACACAAAGAAAAACAATTGATTCCAACATATGGAACTTCTAAAATGGTATCTCCACAATGACACAACAATAATATAAATATAAATTAGGAAAAAAATAGCAACATTCTTGAGTCCAAGTAGACTAAAATTAAAAAAATTAAATCAATCACCTAAGATGGTAGTGGTTACAACTATTATGAAACATGCATAAACATTCTTTTTTGTCTTATATAAAGGTCCTTCCTGCCGATGAGACAGGGTGAGTACTGTATAAGCGCATTAATATTTTTTTATATAAAATTATATTATAATATAATATATTATTGCTTCTCTAAATTAGTTTAATAAATATTTTATATAATATATATTATATAATTTTATATAATAATTTACTACCGTGTACTGCATTTCTCAAAATATTTTGTTGTCTTTGTACAATGGAAATAAAGAGCTAGTCTTACAAAGAGAAAGGAACAAGACAGGAGATCAATTTTACATTCACTTTGACAACTATGTTTCCAGCAGCCTCAGAGGACAGTTATTATATATTATACAGAATACAGAACCAACTCATACTCTCATTCAACAAACTCCTAAAAAGCTCTGCACTCAGCACTAATAATCACCTCTTTTCACTCTAGCGTTAGTTTTTCATATTTTGATATTACACGCTGAGTAAACACTACTGTATATAAAGCTCTAACGATGCCTCTAACGACACTGAGGTAATGGAACCGAAACTAATGAACATCTAATGATTGCCAACTGCAGCAAACACGAACCTGATAAGGTGACGGACCTTTGTAAGTATACAGTCATTGCACAGTTTCTTTGATGGGCTAAAAGCTATTTCTAGATCGAAGTGCCACATTAAGACCAAGTGCTAATTAAGCTGCTACTAGTTGAGAAACGCAATTAAAACTGATAAGATTGTTTATTGCAATCTGCTGAAATCTGCTCTCTCCTTTTAGTAATACAAATATATTTTAATATTTAATATTTATTCAGAAGAATACATTTCTAAATGTATTTTTTGTTTTATATTTGTATCATTTCAAGAGTTCGCGATTCCTCAATAAAAATAATAAGCGAGTTTGGCGTGCTGTTGGGGGCGAGCCGAGGGTTCGGTGAACCTCGAGCCCTAGTAATGATAACCCTAGCTAGAGCGAGGCTCGAGGCCGGCTCGAACCCTGCGTGCCCCCCAGGAAGGAGCGAACAGAGGTGAAGGGGAAGGTGGAGGGGATGTAAAGAATGTAAAGCGAGATACTGAAGGGTAGGACTCTGGTTTATTTATAGTGGAATTGGTGGCCTGATTTGCTATGGAGGCGGTAATAGTAAGCTGATTGTCGGCAGCTGGGTTGTATTTCGACCACGCTTCCTCTCGAAATTGGTTTACAACTTAATTTCATATATTAAACAATATAACATTATTAATATTAACAATTGCACCGTCATCTTTGTTCATCATTACTTTAGCTAAACCTCACACAATAGCCAGAATGCAGGTTTTAGAGGAAACTTCCACAGAACTGAGGAAGAATTTCAACAGCTGTCACCACAGAGAAAGCCCTCATTGTGAATGACCCATGGGAGGTCCGGGATGAGCATGTGTGAGAAAGGCCAGTGGTCCCCATGAGTGCCTGTTCTGAAAGCTGGAAAATGACAGAGCACCTGAATTCCTGCCTTGAAATGAACAAGTGCAACATTCCTGAGTCTGAAAAGGCCGCCTCAATTTACCACCTGAGCGCCAGAAAAGCTCTCCAAGAGGAGGAGATCTGGCTCAAAAGAGCCACAAAATAGGTCTAGCATTTCCCAGCAAGGCCTACATGCTTGACATGTTGTAGCAGAATGGCATTTCCACACTGGATCTATGAAAGGACATATAAGCAGACTGTAACTCTCACCTCAGCTCTGCATTTTCATCAACTAAACAAGAAAGAAAAACAGGCCACATGAAAGATGGATTAGACTCGGTGCACTTGCTGTTACCAAAAGTGATTAGCTTCTCATCTGGGAAGCGCTCAGTAGTCATACATGTTCTTTTCACTGGCGTCCAAATCAACGCTTGCTCTTTTCAACAGCGCTAAGACTGTTCGACAAAAGTGTCTTCTCAGGTCTTTTGTTCTCAACATGTGCAACGGATTGGAATTTGTAGAGTCCCTCGCAGTGATGCTATTTCTAAACGAATGCACACAAAGCTACAGAGCACAACATGCAAAGCCCTGTTTTAATGGGACTACGAGCTTTTCTGGAAGAAATATTTGGGTTTCATTACATTTGTCTTTTCAATCACATGAATTGAACAAAGGGGTTCAATTCATGTGATTGAAAAGACAAATGTAATTTTTGCACACAACCTCCGAGAAATTAGAGCTTTGTGTACTGTTTCATGCCAACTCTGGGTTCTTTGGAGAACTTTAATCCCACATGGATGGGAAAGCCTGTGATCGCAGTACCTTTTCTTTTATCCTAATTTAATTCAACCTTTGATCATATACGGCAACTAATGCAAGCATTCAAAATTGGTGCTCATTATTTTTTATGTTTTTTAAAAGAAACTTCTTATGCTCACCAAGGCTGTATTGATTTGATTAAAAAAATATATTTATTTATTTATTTATTTATTTATTAGGGTTGTCCTTGAATAGTCAACGATTCAATGCTTTGATTCAAGGAGCCTGATTCGACTCCCAATCTCACAGTCGAATATTCGCAGTATGTTATGATCATGACATTTCACTGTACAGGGGTGCTCAATGTCTGATCTCACACACAACGACCGTTTTTCTCCCAGTACGTTAATATACAGCCTATTAAAATAATGCTGTAAATAAGAATTTGAAAAGAAAGAGGTTTTAAATAAATATTTTAACCTGCGTGAATAAATCCAACCACCCCTACAGATTTAAGTTAAGTTTCATTTTCCATAATCTGTTACTGACAGAGGTGCATCTTGGCGGCAAGGATTTAAATCTTTGACGAGACTCAGATTGAGGCAGTGTAAAAAAACTCTGATAACAAGTAACTTCAAAATATGTTTTTTATTTTATATCTCAAAATATTTATTATATCTGTATAATAAATGTCTGCACATGGATCTGCATGCATCCCTGTCACTCCATTGTTACAACTGTAAAAAAAAAATTGGTTTCAATGACATTTAATGTTCAGTTAATCGCTAATCTTTTAATGGAAACATTATTTAATCCGTTTGTATCTCCGAGGCATCTTTTACTCATTTTCCCTGTACGTTAACATCAGTAATTATGGCTGTCCAATGACAGACATGACTCTTATTTTGCCCCACCCCCAAACATATAATTCAACTGTCAGTGGACCATTGGCAAGATTGGAAAAAGATTCAGATCAACTGAAAATCCTTAGTCAAGAACACCCCTATAATATTTATTTATTTATTTATTTATTTTTGTGGCGGGCATTCCGAAAGATCATCAGCATCGCCCTGGAAACTGACATATTTTTTAAGGAGATGTTTTATGACTGAGATATTGGTAACACTTTATTTTACAGTTACACCTATTAGTAGCTTATTAGCATGCATTTACTAGAGTATTACTAATTTATTAGTGCTAATTAAGCACATATTAATGCCTTATTCTACATGACCTTCATCTCTAATCCTACCCAATAACTAAACTTAACAACTACCTTACTAACTATTAAAAAGCAGCAAATAAGAATTTATTGAGGGAAAAGTGTTCCCTATTCTGAAGTGCAACCGAGATGTTAATGTCTTTTGATTAATTCAATGCATTCTTGTTGATATAGTCATTACTTCAATATTAATAAGTCTTATTGGCCCTAAACTCTCAATCTCATACTGTTCCAAACCTTCATGACTTCCTTTCTTGTATGCAACCCAAAACAAGGGAAAAAAAATAAAAAAAAAATAAATTAATTGATGTCCAAAACAACCTTTTTTTGAGTGAACTTTCCTTGTAAGAATATGTGAGACAGCCAGAGTACAACACAAACACATGCAAACTCATCCTGAGACAGATGGCTATACTGTAAATTCTGCCGCTTGTCATTTTAATGAGTTTCAGGCCATAAAGTTTTGGATTTACTTTAGTTATCACTTTAACAGAGGTTTACGTGAAAGAAAACAATATGATTTTTTTTTTTTCTTCCCAATATTTTCTTCTCAATGTTACTTTACACAACGCAGGAAACATCTGACAGCCACATCCCCTATGAACTCCAAGTCTGTCTTCTCCTTCACACACAGAAACACAAACTCGCTCAGCAGGGCATCCATCACCAACAAACAAACTGAAACTCTACCTAAGTGCTCAGATCAGAGAGCGTCTTCAGAAAACAGACTAGCTCTACAAGCTTCATGCCGAAACCCTTGAGACATTTAAAATCCTGTGACAGACACAATTCTCCATTGTTCTGTAACTAAATTTCTCTGCAACAAACTTGTCTGTTCTGATTCTCTTCAATGATATATTACTGCTTCCACCACTCATTCTTAAGTTCTTTCATTTCTCTCAAACTGTGAAACCGAGACTCATGCCAACTTTTACAATCTGTATTCAACAGTATATAAGTGAAGGTCTTCAATATCTTCAATAATTAAAAAAAAAATATATGGAGAGACCAATATTATTCTAACATACTTTAGGCATACTTTTTGCGCTAAGAAAACAAAACTAACATCATATACTCAACTATTCTTCTCCTGTGAAGTACATCTTCTGCCATTTTAGAGAACAATACTGCGTAAGCGTATGCTTTCCTCTAGGTGTAAACAGCCGCAGATTGCGCACATGCGCACGCTTTCACCCGGATGTAAACAAGGCTGATTACGTTAAATACATTAAAGCTTGAGTATACGGTGCGTTGAGATAATATGGAAGATGCAAATTACAGAGGAAGAATGGATAAAGTAAATGATGTTAGTTTTGTTTTATTTGCGCAATAATGTATTCTCGAAACATCTCAAAAAGTGAGGTTGATCCACTGATGTCACATGAACTGTTTTTGCTACATTTCTGGATAATTTCAGTGGATGGTCAGATAGCTAATATCATCAAAAATATCTTAATATGTGTTCTGAAGATGAACGGAAGTCTTATAGGTTTGGAATGACATGAGGGTGAGTAATTAATGACAAAATTTTACGTTTTGGTTAAACTAACCCTTTTAAAAGTTGGATTATCATGCAACACATGGACAAAGATTCAAAAAACAATTTGGACATATGGCGGAGTATTTATGTGCCAAAAAGTTTACTTTTGTGAGGGTTTGTACAAGTTTCTTTTTTTTTACAATCTTCAGTCTTCATGATGTAAACGACGATTGAACTCCTTATATTGGCATTTCTTCCGGACATAGGCATAAACAGAGCGAGACATTTTTAAGTGCGTATTGTTTACGAACGTTTTATAAACTAGGCCTAGTTTAACGCTGCATTTGCACATCGTTTGGTACTGAAAGATGGAGCGGTTCCAGCTATAAGAGATCCCGTTCATGATTCTGAATTGTAGTCATCAAATCGGTGCAAGTACTCGTAACTCTTTAGCTCCGCAAATTACTATTAAAAACAAAACCATTCCAATTGTCCATTAAAAATCTACAATGATCATTCTAAACTGCTATATTTAATACGACTTCTCACATTTGAAAAGTGCACACCTTACTGAATCAATCCGACAATCACCTATTAAATATGGATTTTGATTATTTTGTAGCTTCGGCATCAATATTCTACCCAATCTGATCCCGTATTTGAGTTTGTTATTCTCCAGAAATGAAAACTGCTTTGCATAAATGGAAGGTTGCCCAGACGGAGATTAGATTTGTTTCTGAAGAGGAATGAGATAGCACTGCCACATTCAAGCAGAGAAGTGTTGATTAAAACCCTCTTTTTCTCACCCTTTCAGTCACTCTCTCACTCACTCTATCAGCTTATTACTAAGCAACATCGCAAAAGTTTTTTGTTTCACACAGTTTTTTAGGTCGCTCTTCAAACGCTCCGAATACAAATGCGAGCAGCACAGAATATGCAAATATGCAGACACGCAACACACATAAAGACAGACATATGGACACATAAAAATAACTCCAAAAGTATCAAATACCAGCATACTTGGCACCCATACAAAGACATTGCTGCTGGACAGGCAGATGGTGGCAAAGGATCCCCAAGAGTCTTAAGATGCTAGCAAAGGCTGAAGGATAGAACATCAAACTTGATCTGTTCCCTTACTGTTCTCATGGGCTTCTGTAACGAACCACCCTTTGAGCAACTCTGGAGACGAGGCATGAAACTTTCTCGCATACAAACACCCAAAAGAATAAAGAGAATATAAAGACATTCTTCCCACAAGATATTCAGTTAGATGGGAACGCACATACGCATACTCTTTTGTCTTTGGTCTAATAATTAGAGTCCCCTCCAGTCAAAACAGACATGCCTGCAGTTCCCATAGGCCAGACGTGACTCAGAGGGGATGACTGAGAGATTCTCTTGTTTATCACTTCGGGAAAAAAACTGTAGTAATCTTCCCGCCCTCCCTTCCTCCCTCTCCTGCTCCACTTGCTCTCTCTTCTCCTCCACTCTGCTCAAAGAAAAGGAAGAGTGAAGTAGGACGACAAACATCCAGACCTATTTCCATCTCAATGAGGGCCAGGGATTCGGTGTTCTACCTCATCAGAATTGACTTTCTCTCTCTGCTCTCACCCCAAACACCCTATGAGGTTAGAGTTTTGTTGCTTTTAGCACAGAAAATATTTCCATTTAAAAATATGTCATAGTCTTTCCAGGAAAACAGACACTAAATAACGTGGGGTCATCCTGTAAAATAAGAAAGTCCCTCTCACTAATAACACCTACATTTTACTAGAAAGCACTGTAGAACATATACAAGCTTAAACCTCCTGTTTTCAATAAGAAATGCATCAAAAAAGCAAGCAAACTGCCATCATTAAGTGACTTGGTGTGCATTCTCGGCACAGAGCCAAAATATTCCCTGAGCTGATTTTGCATAGAGTAGCTAATTAGATATAATTGTTTAATTACAGTCCTACGCAGGGAATTTCACTATAGCACTTGATCAGCAACTTCCTGACAAACACTGTAGGTCCAAGACTGCTTTATTTCAGAATTTTCACTTGCTGGACACAACAAAATATGAACCAAAAACTGGGATTTAAGATAAGGACTATTACATAGTAAAATTCTCATGCAAATACATGCAACACAAACAGCAATGCCAAGTCAATGCTGCATCTGTAGGAGACACAACCAGGTACTGTAAACCAAGATGAACCTCTTAGATTTGGGCAGCCAGATGATTTCTAATTGTAAAATCTTCCCACAGTGATATAAATCAGGACTTTTACCGTTATATAAGATTGCATAAGGCCTGCTATTTCTCAGCCAAATCAAGGTTGTAACATATTATATACATTTTGACATTATACCTTTTTTAAAGTATGGATAAAAACATTTATATTGAAATCAAAATATGTTTTTTTATGTCTCCTGGCCAAATAAGCAAGTATGTGAAAGTTTAGTGATTCTGAATGGATGCACATGCATTTCATGACAAGATTGGTTTAGCTGGTTTAAAAGATCATCTTTTACCATCTCCCAGTTTTAATGTTTTGTATTATTATTATTAAACATAAAATTCACATTAAAAAAAAAAACATTAAAATTAAAACGTTTTTTTTTTTTTTTATACCAATTTTTTACTAATAAAAAATTGGAGGTGTATTTGTATATGTACAGTATATGTTCTTCTTGTGGTATCATCTAAATGAACTGAATCAGTGTTAATGACTGAATCAAACTTAAAACATTAAGGTCACGCCAACAAAAATACTTCTTAAGTCTTAAGTCATGCAGAAACAGTTCTTTAATCCTGATCATTGATATCTCTGTTGCAGTTATCACCATTTTTTATAAAAACCATTTGAGGCCTGTTGTTACAGTAATTTTACCAAAGCTATAAGCGTTCAAAGGAGTTTCATCATGCTTTAGTCAATATAACACAGGAATCTTTTAAGTTTAAAATGACACAAAGGATTAAATAAGCCCCTGTAGGTTACGAATCAGATGGTAAAGCATGCTGACATACACTCATAATAAAACCAGAAAGAAGATGAGATTCCCTGGAGTGACAGGGGAGAGAAGTATCCAAATGATGTCTATCCTTTTCATTGCCCTGGTTGCTTGCTCTCTCTTATCTTTAATTACTCCTCTCGTCTGAATGCTCACTACATTGGAGATAGTCCTCCACTTCATCACTGCAGCAGATGACACAAGATACACCAAATGCCAAGAAAGTGTCCAGCCCTGTTTTCATAAAATATTTTCTTTCTTCAACTCCTGTAATTGGTTTAGATACACAGATATGAACATTCAGAGCTGTTTTTGCTCAACTGGTGTAAATGGTTTTATCTGTAAGGATAAGTGCATCTCTCATCCCATTATGACACAAAATGCTTCACTGGATCCTAAGGCCTTTACTTTCTTCATTCGGCTGTTAAATTACATATTCAAAAGAAACACTTTGAACCTACTGATTATGCGTACATCAAGAGTCCTGTCTATGGTATAAAGGTTTAACTGCCTTGAATTGTATGGTGATACATTTTTACATATATGGGAGGGCAGCTAGTCTGCCGGGGCAGGACGGTTGTACTGTGTTATTTGGGGCTATTCTGGGATATTTTGAGGTTTGGCCTAGGTTTAAGACAGATGTTGGCCTCAACTACTGTGTCATGGAATTGGGTTCCCTTGGCAGGACTTACATTTTCTTTTTTGCTAACTTTCTATGCAAGCTCTCCATCTCTCTCTGTCCAGCATATCGACCCAGTTGGACCCTGAAAGTTCTTTTTCCCTGAAATACTTTAGCAGTTGGCTCATTCAGCTAACCGCATTCTTCCGGAGCTCCTTCCCTAGACCTGAGCCGTAATCTCTGTGCATGCAGACAATAGAAAAAAATAGTCAAATAATAATTTAATCATAAGGTTTTTAGAGCACTCTGACAGGCGAGATTGAAATATGTGAGTGGAAAAGTAGAGGGAGAATGTGAAGGAGAGGAGAAAGAAAGAAAGATTTATTTGTGTGCATAAGTCAACCTCCCGTGCCGTCTCGCTCGCTCACACTTTCTCTCAGTCTCTCTTTCTCTCTCCTACACACACACACAGATACATCTACTCTCTCCCCCTCTCAAACTAAAGCCACAAGAGAGACACAATTTAGAGAAACACAATTCCTCTAAAATGTGAAACTCCCTCTAACATAATCAAGTCTGCACAGCAAACTCCAATCACCCACAGCCCACAAGTCACACAATAGTCAAATCTAAAAATATAATTCCTATACAGTATAGTGATGGACACAAAAAGTAAAATAATAAAATAGTAAAATAACAGCATTACACTACTTGCTATTTATACACACACACACATAAAATATAATATTATTCTAGAATATTATTATACCACAATAATAAAGAGAAAAGAAAAAATTATGGCTAGAATTTCCGAACAAAATATTATTTCACATAAATAGTATCACTTACATGATACATTATTTTTTAAATACAACTTTGCAGAACTCTGTGCCACAGTTTCAAAGATTGTGAAGCCACTGATACTGTGAACTTTGCCACATTTGCAAGTGTTTTCTAATTTATGTACAAAAAGCATTAGGCATTAAGTGAACAGACTGCGGGTGGTCCATTGGCATGCTGTCTGAGGCTGGAAACTCATGCATTGCACTCTTACATCATGTTAAACACTCTATGCCGGCAATCCATCTCCAGTTCACCCATACTGAGGCAAGGGCAGAGAGCATCTTTCCTCCACAAGCACTTACCGGACTGACCCTCCGACTCAGGGCTCGTCTCAAACTCCATAACTTCAGAGCGCTAAACTGCTGTCCAACAACTGAAAAACAGTGCTGAAAGGAGACAGATGGGAGGTGAAAGGGAGAGAGAGAGTTAGAGAGAAGGCGTTCTCCCTTCACCCTATGCGTAGAGAACTGCTCAGTGCCCCAAACTGTTGTTCTGTGTTTGTCTACTGCTCCAGAGAGAAAGACAGAGAGAGAAAAACAGAGCCGGAATGGACGCATGTGGTGCGCATGCAGATTGACTATTCCTGTAAGTGGCGGTCTCTCTTTTGCTCCTACTTCTCACATGTTTCTTAAAGACACAGTATCAGCGACAAGACTTTTGCAGATTAGATTTTTACAGTAGGACAATAGTTATGGAAGCCATGTAATGAGCCAAACAACATAAGAACTATATTGTTAAAGGTTACCACAATTATGCTCACACCCACAATTGTCCATGACATATATTAAGTATCAAACTGCACACTAGTGCATTAGTGTGTATGAGTGATGATGAGCTACCAGCACACCATCAGTCGAAGCATTTCAAGTAATAGGACAACTTTACAACCTATGTCTCACTTTGATGTTTGTCTGTGAGCTGCATGCACTAATGAGGATTAGAAGGCTTTTTGACAGTACCAAGCATTCACCACCACAGAAACAACCTGGGCTAGCCAACAGAAAACAGAATACACCGCCATTAATACCATTATTAAGTATTTGAGAGATGCACACTACTGATTTTAATTGATTTTTTAAAACTGATGCAATATATATTTTCCGCTCTTCAACCCACCATTAAAAAGTTTTGATGTTTGTGAATCAAGGAAGTGGGGTTGTTCCTGCTCTTGCCCATCAAACAGATGTTCAGATGAGCTCCAGTTCTCAAAGGCAGATAGAGATTTACTTCAGTTCCTCTTTTATCTTCAATCAGTTAAGTATGGGTTAGAGATGAAAATATAGTTATAAATATGACCACGACCATACACAAATCTACTACCTTAGTGTTGTACTATAGGTGACAAATAAGCAGCCTCAAAAGATATCTGAATTAAAAACAAAACACGACATGCGTCAAACTCTGGAGTAACACATGTGTCGCTCGTTTAAAATAAATACTTCTCAGTACACTCCTGTACTCAGTAAAACAGAGGAAACACTAAACGAACTCCAGCATTTTCTGGAATGTCGAGTGGACTTAAACACAACTGATTGGCCACTCTGTTCACATGCGCAACAGAGATGTCCACGATTGGCCACAATGCTCAATATATCTATACCCATTATAGATATATACCTTTGACACTCATTACAGAGCGTTAACATTAACATCATATCAATATTACATCATCAGCACAATTATCACGTAAAGTGAGATTTATCAGTTTGACTCAGCTTGTTCCTCTGTTGTTACATTTGCCAGTTCAAAATCAGTTTGGGTAACATCGCCTCAAGTCTTAATAACAAAAACACACCGCCGCAACTCACCCTCATTGTGGACAGAATATTACAACATATGCATGCTCTCGCTCTCTCAGAGAATTCTCAGATTTAAGCAAACATGTATTCATTTGTGTTTCAATGATAAACAAAGGTCTTACAGGTTTGAAACCACATGACGATAAATAATTATTTACAGACTTTTAATTTTTGGGTGAACTATCCTTTTGAAATTTTCTCTCACCTGACCTGCCCCCCTCCCTCAAAACGTAAGCCTCACAAAACACTATCTGAACAGAAACCTGACTTATTTAGCTTATCATACCTTGACATACCTTTTCAACTAGTGAGGTCAATATGTTGCACTGTATTAGGACATTTTGTGAGGACATTTTGGACCTAACAAGTTTAAGTAAAATAGAGTATGTTGACTTCAGCAATCTTTGTTGCATTATCTTTTAGTAGTGACTGTTTAAAAATGGGAAGCTGGGAAGTTTTCCTCCAAAGTTTACATTTCCTTTTCTTTTTTTGCATCTTCATTTTGTTTTTAAGGGCCTATATGATCAGTTTAGCTATACTGGAATCTGTTAATTTGTTAAACAGTACACATTTTCAGTGGTCAAAAAACAAATGTGGATTTGCATACAGATGATACTTTATTTCGTTGATTTATTTCTTTTAAAGAGGAATATCTTCAGATCAAATAATGTAGAAATTAAACACAAAATGCAACATTATTATTATTTTGTTTTTTTTTTCCCTATCAAAAAGCATCAGCTACATGCACAGGGATCAACTTTTGGTTTTTCAACCACTGAAAATAAGCTGGACATGGAGCCACATTTATAAATTTGGCTTCGAATTATAAGGCCTTGAAAATTAAGATTCCTAAAGATTTTTTACATTTTTTTTAAAGTTATTAAGATAACGGTACTACGTCTTGAATTACATGCACACAAACTTCGCAAAAAGAATATTTATGGCACTCACACAGGTATATTTTTATGCAACTGTTTTGATAGAGGAAAATAAGATACATTTCTAGTATTTCTCTTTAAAAGAAAATAGTATGTTCTTTGGAAAACATGACTAGGCATTACTAGGCCAATACAATTTAACAAAACAACATAAAAATAATATGTAAAGTATGAACACAACACAGATAACAGGTTGTAAACAAAATAAAAACAATTATTATAAAATCTAATCCAAATTGTAAGAACGCAGCACTGGAAGAAACATCCTTTGACAGCAGTAAAGAATATTGCAGCCAACATCCTCCCCTGCTGGCCTCAATTAAAATGACATGAATAAAATAAGGCAAGATAAGTTAGGTTTTAGTTACAACCATGGTCTGACAAAAAAAAAGTGACAATTTTTTTTTACCAATGCCATAATTATAAAATAAGATAAACTAATACAAATATTGAACAATCTGATATTAAATAATGGTGGTTTTATATTATTGGATATTGTAGAGAAGACATATTTTGACTAAGACTTTATAAACTTTTTTTTTTTCATGCACAAAGTTGATTCAAGCTGATTAAATACTTTAAGAGTCAAGCATAACTACAAAACTATAATAAAAATCTTTAAATATCCTTATATTCCCAGGTTTTCTATGACCTTGAGAGACACTGGCCCCTAGCTGTAAACATAGCCAGTAATACACTCACTGTTGTCCACTGAGAGATGACACTGGAATTCTGTCTCCACAGGAACACTGATAGTGCGACGCAGCAGTCTGGACCTGCAGGTGTCAGTTCTCCTCTCCTGCAGGAGCAGAGGGTGTACCTGACATCGGAACACAAGAAAGAGAAAGAAAGACACAATTGAGCACACATTCCCCTGCCTCTCATCACATTTTTAATATATTCCATCCGTACTGAAGAGATTCAAGTCTGACAATCAGAGGCAGCAAGACATGAAGAATTCAATAAAACAAGCACACAGATGGACAGAGGATGAATATATTAATCAAAGGGCTTCTAGCGACTTAAATTACTTATTGAATATGGCTATGCTATTTCATATATAATACCATGTTATAAACAAAGCAGCTAAATATTATTACAGGGACTAAAAAAAAATCTAAAAGCTTTTTTATGGATAGTAAGAAATATTATGTTAATATGTTATGTTAATATTTTATTATTATCTTAATTTACTCACTATTGGTAGGTATGGCAAAACGTTCTACTGAGAGAAACACAGAACTCATACAGAGCAACTTAACTCTGGGGAATTTAGCGTCAGTTCTGGGCAGCTCTGACTGCCAAAATGACCCTTGCATTCCTTCCCAGAATCATGTTTCCAGCACACATTTAGTCCTTATGGTGTTGTAACCAAACTTTCAGAACGTGAATTTTCTTGAGACTGTGCTACTGTGCTATTATTGTTACTACCAACTGTGAATTTGCCCTCAAGAAACAGTCCGTGTTCAATTTCAGCAACAGCAATCTGGTTTACTGACGGTCCAAATTAATTTAATGGCACTGACATTTTAAATTCATAACCAAGATACTTGCCAAAGACAAAAAAATAAAGTTAACGTGGAGTAAAATGTGATTAATATTATTACTTTTCATATTAGTTCTTGCCTGTAAGCTGAATCTTTTATTACATGGAACTGATCTGAATTAAATGAAAGGATTTTTTTTTTTTTTTAATTATGATATTTTGGAGGTTGGAAGAGTAATACAAAATCTAAAAACAGTTATTTAAATACACACATTTGCCTCAAAATACTAATTTGCTCCTTCTTAATAGCTGAAGGTAGCTGTTAAGTGTAGGTAAATATATAAAATATGATCAGAATAATATGTGCTTGTATTAATAAATTACCAATACACTAGTAATATGCATGTAAACAAAGCAACTAGTTAACAGTGAGAATTGGTTCAAATAAGTAAATAAATAATGAAAACTTATAAAGAATCGTTTTAGAAGAAGGTGCAACAACTATGTTTTCACAATAAAACACAATGTAGTATGCATATTTAATACAACTCCAAATACCTCACAACTATATGGGAGCATTTCTTTAGCTACTATTATTTTAATACACATGTAGTTCCAGCACAAATACTATGACTCTAACCCAACCCTAAAAAATCTTTTAAAACAGTTTCTACAAATGGCAACACTCCCAAAAGGACACGGTCAGATTAAGCAATGTCTACAATTTTGTTCCCGAATAATAATTAAGTACACACAATATTTAAATATTTACCTACAAAATATTTTGACCTCAACTCTGTTTATGACTTGATTTATTCTACTTATTAAGGGCAAGATTATCACGCTACTTCAAATATTGGCTAATATCCACAGTAGTAAAAAATAAATTGAGAGCTCTAGGTAGCATTAGATGGTGTATACTGATTAAGCTCACGTACCGACATCCAGGATGATTTTATATATAAATAAATGGGGAAAAAAATTATCTTATGAGTACATTAAGCACATAAATAAATTTCTCTAAGCATTAAAGATCTGGTGTTGCCAGGAGAGAATCTGTCTTTTGCTCCGCCCCCAGCAGAGAATCATTCAGCACTGCTCTGCCTGGCCAGTAATAGAGGAGTTGAGATTTATTACAGCGCTGCTCTCCGGCTGATAACAGAGGATTCGACATACAGCGTGAGCTATGGGCAAGCGGAAAATCCTTTATCGACCACGGTACACAGCATATATTCTTTGCAAGTGTGGGCCATCTATTGATTGTCCCTGTGGAACTCTGTATGTCTTGGCTGCCAGGCCGAAAAGTGAGCTCAGGGAGCCTGCTGATGTAGCGCACTTCTGCACATGTCACAGTAACAAACTACACACAGCTAACACGCTATTCACTCTCATGTGCTTGGACTAGGTTCAGTCACAACCAGCACAAAATACCCTGCCCTTCTGCCTCGTCCCTTCTTTCTCTTATCACCAGAGTTTAGCTTTTTCTTTTTAGTATTTCTTACTGTGCAAAAAAGCAAAGTGAAAGTATTATTTATTCCTTTGATTGAAAAGCTACATTTCCAATAGCTATTACTTCAGTCACTGTGCTACATGATCTTTCAGAATTCAGTGTAATATAGGGATTTTGTGCTCAATGAAGATTTATTATCAATGTTGAAAACAGCTGTGCTGATAACTCTTTTCCTGGTTTCTTTAAATAAAAAGGTCTAAATAACAGCATTTATTTAAAATAGAAATGCTCTGAAACATTATAAATATATTTACTTATTATCTTATCTTATTATTATATTATTATTGATAATATAATATAGATAGATCATAGGGTTGGGTCGATAGACGTTGCCATCGTCCATCGCCGATGGCTGATAGACATTACGATGCTCCGCCCCGCAGCCGCAGCAGCAAACTGCTCGCGAAAAACACACTTAATCGCTGGCGAAAAAATCTATGCCATTAATAAGCAAGCGCGGTAAATCATTTCCGCGAGAGGAAAACAGATGTGCATGCGAAGAAATGGGGCCGCGAGCTCATATCAAACCCTCGCGCAAGTCAAGCACTCGTGCGTGATCACTCCTGTGCTCAATCCTCTCTCACCTGCTCGCGAGAACACTGTTTTTTGTCAGTCGTGGGGCGGGGCTTGGTGTTTTAGTTACAAATAACCCTGTTTGCACCTATATTTACTATTTATATTTACACTTGATCAGTGAATTTAAATACCACAGCCAGTTAAGAATAAACTGTAAGGACATGTGGGAAACATGAGAAAAGCTTGTTCTGTATCGCTGTGTATTATACCTCCTCTTTGTCCAGCAGCAGCATTTGATAGTCGGTGACGACGCAGAATTTGGGGTTCCACACGGCACGTTCAGCACACGGGTGACCACATGACATCCAGTGGCCTGCAGGACCCCTCATATCTGACAAGACAGAAAGAAACCCAGAAAAAGAGAATGATGAATATTGACAAGCAAAAAAGCACCTGGAAAAACAGAAGAAATCAGAGATGAAAGAATTTCTGCCAAACGGCCTGTTTGGACCATGTATTTAAAGACTGGCCTGTGCCTTTCCATTTACTCCTCCTCTTTACAAAGGTCAAACAAAATCCGGAAAGATCTGCAAAGCAAACAGCTCCTGAACCTGTAGCAGACATGCCTTCCAAATGAAACAAGAGTGCCTGGAACACATTTATATGGTAATGAGCCCCCTGTTCACGGCAATGAGATTTCCAAATATTTCACCAAGTGACTACGAAATATAGCCATGTTAATTTGAGTATGATATAGAGACCGTGAGTAAAGTGAATTACAACACGGTCATAGTGTTGCTTTTTTGCATCTCATATGAAGACATTGACATGCTGCACGAAGTGTTAACAATCTCATCAGCCTGTTCTCATTCTTATTCATGTCGAACCTCTGCTTCTCATTCTAAATGAATGTAAAAAGCTTTTTACAGCCATAGAATTGCTTTATGATTGGAAACAGTCTATGAGTGCGCTATGAAACATTATATATTAATGTATTGTTCAATAACGTCTTAACTAGTGTAACATTAATTCTGAAAAGGTCAAAACAAACTAGCATATAACAATTTTCACACCATCCAAATGTGAGCACAGGTGTACGACTCAGGACTGGTGTGTAAGGTAGTAGAAGTAGTATTATGCAATTAAAATACACTACTGTTCAAAAGTTTAGGGTCAATTAGGTGGTTTAGATGTTTTTAAAACACTATTTTCTAATGCAATACATATATTTTAAATGTAACTTATTCATGTGATAGCAGACCTGAATTTTCAGAATCATTACTCCAGTTCTCAGTGTCACATGATCCTTCAGAAACCATTCTAATGTGCTGGCTTCTTTCAGGATATATTTCTTAATAATGTTAAAAAAACGTTTTGCTGCTTATTATTTATGTTAAACATTTTGTCAGTACTCCTTTATGAATAAACACTTCAAAAGAACACCATGTTTTGGAACATTGTAAATCTTTACTCTTGTGTATGATCAGCGTATTAAAATATTATATATATGTATTAATTTCTTTCTTAATTTATTAACTACTTTTGAACTGCATATAAACAAAGCCAGTTAAAGTAAGTTAATAATAGAGAATAATAATAATAATTTTAATAAAGTAAAATAAATATTTTAAATATTGAGTCTGAATCACATACTGATGCTACTGACATTAATTTAATCTTCGCTACATTAATTTTACAACTCTATGTTAAAAAATTTGACAACGCATTTTTGTGTGCCAGTAATAGTCTAGGAAAAACATCAGACACAAAGGTGATACTTAGACTACGAACTATAAGCAGAAAAAGCAATATCTGAGCAACAGTCACAGACCATCATCATCTGGAGAGAGCTTCTCCATCTGACCTCCTGAGATGTTTCTATGCTCAAAGAACCTATTCAAGAACCCTTATTCTGTCAGAAAAATTGTCAGTCCCCAGTTTCTTCATATGAAGATGCAGAAACACACACTTCAAGTGGCTTGGAAAGCACAATCATCCGCTTTCCCAACATCACAGCATGATTGCTAGAATTTCTTTGCCAACTGGCAGTTAAATGTTAAGGAAAAGCCAATGATAGATAATGAATGGTTTGTCTCGAAACTCCATGGATGCAGTAATGAGAGAGTGATTAGAATTACTACACAGAAATTGAATTCAAGAAATAAACATCAGCAAAGCATTGTCCCATGACCTCTTGCCTTTAAAAAAATTAGTAGAAGTAGTTTAGTAAAAACAAGGAATGGAAAGACAAATCCGACTGTATTTAACTCTTGCACATGCACACATACCTAACTCTGTGTGTGTGTGTGTGTGTATGTAAGAGAGAGAGAGAGAGAAAAGGGAGTTACTCCATTACTATCTTCATTATTGTAACCATAAGCAATAATGTTTCTGAAATAGTACGTGGGACTCTGAGCACAATTAAATCCTGTAATCTTGTGATGTGAGAAGTCTTATCTTTCAATTCAATGTGATTGTGCAAATGCAATCAGCAGCGCAGAAACTTTCCGAATGTCGGACACTGCACAATCAATGTCTGTTAGATAATGAGCAATACACTTAATGGCCTCCTTGAAGCAACACACACACATAGCTCAAAGATTTGGGCATTTAAGGTAACCATCACAATCCGGTCATGTACAGTACACAAACCCACTCATTGCTTTTTTGAAAGATGAACATATGGCTAAACACAAATTTGCTAGAAGCAGGGATTTTCAAGATAGTGGTAGCTCTGAAGTGGCCAATCTGTTCTCCTCAAAGTACAAATACCTAGATGGGCCAAGGAAAACAAAACACTTTCTGGAAACAAGAATATTACTTTACTTCCATGTTTAGTGCCAAAAGCGAATGACAACTACTTTAACATAACTTTATAAAGGCTAAATGTTGTTAATACTTTCATACTACACACTGTTCATCTGTTCAAGATATACAACCACTGAACTGGAACCTTACAAATGATTTTGCTGAAATATGGATGTGCTGAAATAATGTTGTATACTAGAACCTTGCCTACATATTTACAGCATACCCATAACGTTGCCTATATAGGCAGCTCATTAGGTTTTGGAACAGGGTTCATCTTTTGGGGGCAAAAAAATGCTGCTAAAGCATTTTAGCTCCGGTAAATCCTTAGTATATCAGGTCCTGGATCCCTGACAAAATGCTGTTACTCAAACTAGTGCACAAGGTGGGTGATTAAATGAGATCTGCTGGTTCATTCCTTCTCCTGTCAAGAAATTAGGGCTTGATTTTATACTCACTTACTTCAAAGTGTCATTAATGGCTTACGGCTTCATGCAAGCAGTTTTCTGCTTCTCTAAATAAGCACTTTGTAATGACCACTGCTTTGATTTGATCAAATCATTTACAGCATTTTCTGTTAAAAGACTCTAATAATTTTAGAATTATTGCCTTTTCCGTTTAATCTGCTAAATGCATTCACAATGTGGTCACATCAAAAAAGAGATTAGTTTATGCCACTGCCAAAGCGAAGCCCTTATCAGTGCAATAACATGCACACAAGGGAGGGCAGGATAAAGGGAGTAAAACACACAGAGAGAGATTTATTGCAAGTGTGACAAGATTTTAATAATTTTAATTTATGTAGTAAAATGTCTAATTGTTACATTATTCAAATTTCGCATTAAGAAACCAAAAAGCTAACTATGCTCCCTTCAGTCTGGTTGTATTTAAAATACAAATCTTGTGTAATCCCAGGCTGTATCTGTAATCAGAAGCACATTTAAAACTAATTCCGATTAATTTGATTTAATTGAACGTTATATGTTAAACGTTATGTGTTTCATATAATGCTTTCTGGATTACAATCTGCCATCAAAATAATTATTTGATATTTAATTATTCCAGCTGCTGTGAGAATAGTCTATAATTAAACAATGCGCCACCTGCAGGATCCTCACATGCTATAACCTAGCTGGGACAACTTCTTTATGTTACAGATGTGGCGTAATAATGCAATGCTGTGCTCCAATTTCCAGTGAAAACCAACCTACCCCTACCACTCATATTAGAAAACATTATTATACGCTAACTGTTGTGAATCAGGCTAAAGTAAGGTGATAATTTTAAACACTGGCTGGTTATGTATTTGCTCAAATATTGATTTGGATCATTATTAACCAAAAAAAAATGCTATTTTTAATTTGCTTCAGGACATAAAAGACAACTTTGAACCCTCAACTAGAAGTCACGCCATACAAGGTCCATCAAAAATTCTAGCAAACCTACTGTGGCTCCTTTATTTATTTACTGTTGATTTGTGCCGCGCTAAGTCTACTGCATTGGTCAATATGTAAATGAGAGGTTACTTCTGTGAAGCTCAACAAACCCGTAATTTCATCCACAAGACAATGTATGCGCTACCAAACAAAGTTTAGACAGATATTTGTGCTCTTTTTATAAAAAGAAACTGAAGGTCAGGATGTCAGTTTTATAATAATTCAAGGTGCTCTATGCAATGTTGCAGGATTTTAGCTCGATTTCATTTTTATCTCAAATCGTATGCATAACCCCTTTATCGTCTGGCTATCTGCCCTCTGAATACACTGTGAAAAAACCTGGTTTCGAAAGACAACACAGAGGCTGCAATACCAAAAACAGAATAGGGGCACAGGATGTGCACCAAAACAATAACAAACTTCAGCCAACCAATCAGCAAGAAGAGGTGGGGTTTAATGCGCGTGCACATAATAGACAGAGTTGATAGTACAGCGTAAATCTGAGAGTGGGTTAGCTGAATACTGTGCATTATGGCTTGCTTTGTTTTGTTTTTTATTTACGTGAAACGTCAGCGGAAGTGACGTCAAACAAGCTCGCATGGAGCACCTTTAACAAAACAAAAAAAACTAAATCTTTCCTGACCTAGAACCACCATTGCTTAAATCCACCTAAGCAATTCTCACATGCTATCCCTTTAACACCGCACAGCTCTTATTCTACTAATACATCTATTTTGCTGCTAAAATGCATTCAAGGAGACTAGGACCTTCTGTACTGCAGGATACACTCGGACAAAGAGAATATGACTTTTTAACAATTTATTTAAAACATCTAAAGTCAACCACTACGTCATTCTTCTACACATTTCACTTTCAAATGTGTTTAAGAGACATGGGAAAAAACAATATAAATTAACCAACTGTATATCACCAATTAAACATAATTTCCCCATTTTCACACACAGAGACTAAGGCTCCATTTACACACCATTTAAGATCAAACTCAAGCAAGTTATTGGTCATCTGAAAGAATTTATGCTCCACTTTTATTCTGAATTCCACCAATGCAGTAAATAGCTGAATAATATTTATATTTCTTCCTTCAGAAGCCAGTCTGCATGACTTCCAAACGGCTAATTTAGCCTGACCAATAATGGAGTTTGCTACAGTGCATTGTTGTCTGTGCGCTCTTGAATACCTATATCCATAGATAAAAAGTGTTTTATTAAAACCAAAACCCAAGTTCCTAAGTAAACCTTCTATCAGTGTAAATAAAGGACCCAATCTAAAATACTCAGTGAACGCATGAAAAACTGATTCTGGTAAAGAACAGAAGTTGCACAATGGTGAAATGACAAAGAGAATAGGACATTTCCCTCAAAGAAAACGAGTGAAAAAGAGCCAAAACCTGTAAGATCAAATATACCTTTCAAGTTTGACATTTTTTGTTTTACTCAGAATCAAACGTCAAACTGCTGGTGCTTCAGGAAAATATGCTGCAAGACATTTAAGGCTTTTTAAATTAGATCAAAATACAAACGTCTGGTGTATGCAGAGTTTATAAATTATGTGTCTGAACTGCTACTCAGTTTTCAATTAACAGAACCAAATAAACCAATTCCCAGCAAAGGAAAGTGAAGTTACACAACTCAGAAAATTATATGAGGTTTGATGAGAATTCTGTGAAGCAGATAAAAAAAAAAAATAGTGTTTATGGTTGTAAGGAATAGATAATGTGAACGAATATCATTTCTCAAGAAGTAAGAAATTAATATTAGACACAATTAAACAAATCGTTTTTGCATGTGCCTGCAAATGTACCTTTCTCTAATAACAAAACTCAGTCTGATAACACAAGCGATTGAAAAACTAATACCATAATCTCTAAATAATGTGTAACTACATGAAAAGAGGACATCCTTAGAACAAAAACAAAAAACATACATACATACATAAACAGTGTATTAAAATGTGACCCCTATAGACATACAGACAAGCAAATGAACATTTCAACGTCTTTAAAATAAACTAAATGCAATCACTATTTTGCCGTTTTATTTGATTTGTATCAAAATTATGTGAACATTACACAAAGCTAATAAAAAAAGCTTCCTATCCTACTACAATCCAAGTGAACTATGAGCACAAGAGAGCCATAGATTCATCGCTTCATCTTATGATTGTATGTAACCCCAGAAACAAATCTATGATGAATTCTTCTAAATAGGTCAGAGAGTAATAGAGCAGCTGATCTGTTTTCTCTCTCTCTTTTCTTTCAGCTGCTCAGGTCTCCATGTGTTCTTCTCTACTGTATTTCAGGCTCCAAAGATCAGGGATATTTGTCTGCGGAATGTGTTCAGCAAAATTTCATGTGCACACACTTGCATTGCTCAACATCCATATTGAGTTTATTTGATTACTGATATTCATAATGCATGTTTCCTTGAAAAGACATCAACTGGCTGTCTCTTACTTCACACACACGCACACACTTTGTTTCACATGCATATGGATCATTTCCTACTTTCACAAGTCGATTTTTCAATGCAAATAACACCAACCGCTAAAAAAGAGATACAAAGAATATATAAATATATAGTTCAATTTGTGCTGAAAATACAGCAGAGGGGCTGGATTTTAATATCATGTAAAACATTCATTGTAATAGGGCTGCCAGTTTAACACATTAATGAAAAAATAACTCAATTAAAATATTTTAACACAGTTAATGCACATGCTATCTTAAATTTTAAATGACAGTTGACAAATAAGACGGAGAGCAACATCTCCATAAATGGAGTCATGCCCTAAAATTCAAGATATGGGTTAAAAAAATGTCCTGCATGAGTTTCTGTTTTATATTTACATCGCATTATTATAGATATCACATGGCTTCTTCTATGGAAAGAAGTGACTTATTGCATAAACAATAAGTCTGTCTTGTTCCATAGTTGATGTTGGTCCACTGTAGCCTGTTAAATCCAATATAAAAATCTGTCTAAAGCAACATTTTGTAATGTCTACTTTATTTCACATTTAACACAAAAATAGCATTAAATAATCTGAAGGGGTTATTCACACAGCCAAATGTAATTTGCGATTAATTAAAATGAATTGAGACATCATGTAATTAATTAAGTTAAACATTTTAATCCACTACAGCCCCAATTATAATATATAATTAAAATATGCTGATAAGACAGGTAGTAGATAAAAAGCTGTATGATGAATCAGACTGGCCTGTCCATAAAACATGGCCACACTCATACAGTACATAGACATAGTGCACAGGGTGATAGATACAAACAGCATCAGGGTAAAACATGACACTAATATAATGCAATAAACATGAACTAAATAAAAAAAATGTAACAAAATTCCTAATGCACATTATTAATGAAATGCGAAGAAACAAAACCATTTAAATGAAATATAACCTTTCCAGGGACTTCTGTAAATGCTAACCACTTCCATTTTTTTCTTTTAGAATTTAGTTTTTTTTTACAGTCAACACTCTCAGCATTATTTTTTTTAAAGCATGACAATAAGCACACACACCTGTTGAAAATGTGTAGTCACAGCACTGAGAAGAAACTGCGTCTCACATCAATACTGTGTACAGTAACTCCCGCACAAAAACACACCCGCAAAGACTAGCCAGTTTTATAACACGATATCCGCATCAAACAAAGACAAGGTGAGCCACCAAAGACAGAAAAAGAAGCATACAGCGAGAAAGAAAAAAAGCAGACTGAGGGAGCGCTCAGAGGCTTTTACCTGAGAAGAAATCAGTGGACGTGCTTTCTTGCCTATTCATTGCCAGTTTCAGTAGTTAGTCTGTCAGTGCGTGAGCAGCATATGCTAAGGGTGTGTGTGAGAACATGCCGTTACCATGTGCATGAGAGCAAGCGTGTGTTTGGCGCGCTGTGCTTTCTGAAGACTATTTGCAGTCAACTGAGGTAGAGTTTTGTTCTCTGGCTATTTAACTCTCACACTCACTCTCTTTTCCTTTTTGTTGTGTAGAATGGCAGTCAAGCTGGTCAACATAAATTAGATGCATTGTTCATTAAACATTTCAAATGACAGATCAAGCAGTTGATTAATCTTATAAAGAAAGCAGAGTAGGATGATTTTTTTATGCCTGCATCTAGACACCTTCCATACATGTGTTATTGGTTTGTTGTGTGTGAGTGAATGCTTCAAACAGAGCCTCACAATACAAGGCAAAAAATAAAAGAGCAAGCACATTTTGTAAGCTGGAGAAAAAAGATTGTGGAGGAACAGAAGGAAACTGTGAGAATCATGGTCATCCTAGAGATTGCGAGATGTGGAAGTGTTCATATGCGAGTGTACTAGCGTGCATTCATTAAATCTGTCCCTGAGATCTGTGCAAGCTGTACAATCTCTGCCTCTAGAGAATCGCCATTGGTCTATTCTGTTAGCCAATCAGTATGGCTGCACAGATGTATTCATCTGTGTGTGTGTGTGTTTGTTTGTGTGCTCTCTCTCTCTCTCTCTCTCTCTCTCTCACAGCACTGAAGCTCACACTTCAGAAATAAACTAACAAGCATACAAAGCCTCTCACAAACACAAACCTTTAGTCCAAGATTAAACATTCTGTTGTACACAACAAAATGGTCACATGTGTCATTTTACACCCTTAAAAATCAGAACATAACGCCAAGACAGCTCCAATGCCAATAATAAATTGCACCCATGAGATTCATGCTTCTATTGGGCATCCATATTTCTTCATTGCACCATGCCCAGCACTGACATGGCAAAAAATAAATAAATAAATAATACAAATAGATAATCAGTACTTTTTTATTGTTTACCAGTTAAAATATCTTGATTAAGAAAAAAAAAATTACACACCAAATTTTTAAAATGTCAGGTGTTTAGAATAAGGACAATAATTTCCTCTATACTGTATAGTTGTGATGAATTTTAAAGACTTTTATTAAATTCAAAGTTTATTTTTAGCATTACCAGTTCCTACACAGTGTTTATTTCGTTGACGAATAATTTTCGCCATAATGTTCGCCAACTAAATTTTTTTCACAGACGAAAACGAGACGATAATGAGTGAAAACTGATTGGAATTTGAATTGCATCCGCGTGTATTCGGTTTTAAAGGGACCGCAGCCTAATATAGTTGCTATTGTCACAGTGATGTTAATTAAGCAACAAAAGTAAAATCACTCAATGCTCCTGACTGAAGTAGTACTTAGTAGTTCTAAAAATTAATATACATTTATTTATAGAAACAAATATGTCTGCTTGAAAAAAAAAAAATAATATGGTAAACAATGGATAATTAGCCAATATAACCATTGGTATGTCATTGAAAAGAAGACCATGTTAAAACCATGTGTTAAAATTAAATATAACCATTCTCATAATGGCATGTTAAATCAGTGTCTATTATGAAAATTTTTTTTATGTCAAACATAATGAGTTTGGAAACTCAAACTCAGAGTTTGGAAACTGTTTTTTTCTTTCTAGACTGCATTGACAATTTTGTGAAAACCATGTTCCTTAATTAAACAAAGAAAGCCTACATAAAATAGCAATCATAGCCTACATCTGAATCGCTTTTGTTCTGTTATACTGTATACTTGAACTGGAGCCAAAATTACACAATAGTCCTAGCAAACAAAAGTAACGTGACAGGTGTGATGAGGACTATATATTTTTTTATCTTTGTCATTCAATGAAGATTAGTTCTTTTCAAATATCCTCTACAGCTTTTCTATTTATCGAGGCACAATGAAGACAACATGGTGCCTAAAGCTAAATAACCCTGACAGCAAACTGCTATATTATTCCAGGAAAACAAACAATGGTCAGTATTTTGTGTAAGCTTGTGTAAAGTAAATATTCCATGTGATTGCAGTAGGGGTGGGAGATTTTTGATCGTGGATGATAAATATTTCTCCACAATCTCCCTTTTAAGGAATATTGTAGTATTGTGCAAATACATAATCTCTGTCTCAATATGCTGTACAACGCGACACACATTCACATCAGTGTTAACTCAGTGGTAGACCGGACACTGCACGCAATCACAAAAGTACACTGAGTAACCAAACAGTGGCTGGTCCTCATTTAATTTAATGTTCAACAGAAAAAAGAAACTCATTCAGATAAAAACGAGCTGAGAGTGAGTAAATGATGGATGTAGTGTAGAAGTATATAATGTTTCACCTTTCATGTTTAATTCAGTACTGCTGAATACACCTACTCTTCCTGAAAAATAAAAGCACTGTTTGTTTGATTCATACTATGTTTATTTGTAATGTGTATCTATTCGGATAACAAAGATAAAATGTCAACAGTTTTTACCTTTTGCTCATTTTGGCCTAAATATCTGCCCTTCTTTATTTTATGGGCTTTGTTTTTAATAAAAAAGGCTAATTAGTTTGTCTGTACTGCTCAGACAACTTGCAAAAAGTAAAATCAAATCAATGACAAAGAATCATGATAAAATATGATATTTTTGCCATATCGCCCACCCCTACCTCTCTAATTTGCAAAATAGTCAATATCAAATAAAATCAAAAACAATGTGAAAAAGAATCTGGAAAAAAATCGTGAATCGTGATTTCCCCAGAAAAAAATGATATTGTGATATGATATTTTTTATAGATTGCATTATAGTAGAAGAAGTGGTTTATTTTTTGCCAAAAGTGAATAATATGCATGATGATATGTGTGCTCCTTCCCCACTCATTTCACAGTGCACTGACAACATGACACGATCGATTCCTCACGACTTTCATGGCATCTCACTCCTCTATTTCTTCCTTTGCAGCCCTTTAACTCATTCCTCACTCTCTTGCTTGCTTTGATTATTAAATTAAGTCGCTGTCCATTTGGTGTGACTATGATGTCTAAGATATACACCAGCTCTGACAGGTCATATATGAGTGAGCACAAGTTTGCTTCCCTCTACTTTATCTTTGCAGAGTGTGTGACAACCGTGGCACTCTACATTGATCAAGACTTCTTCTCTGACAGCTCTATGAATTGAGAAAAAGAAAATGTGCGTAGCTCCCCATCACCATAGGTTATATCTGAGGACCAAAGCAGAATGGATATTACTCTTTCACTGACAGCTGTGTTCAAGTGTGATAAGTGTCTGAGAGAGAGACACACACACACATCTCACTTTACTATAGTAACAATGACAAATGAATACATAAGTAACAGAATATAAATTCATGGTCATGGGTTCTACTAAATGCATCTATAAGGCTTTGAAAAAAAGCATCTGCCACATGCATTGATGTAAATAAATTTACAGTACATAAACACAAATTCTGAGAGGTTTATAAGAGTTGGTGGCTTAAAAGTGTAAGTAGGGGATTAGCTCTGGTTATGCAAGAGAACATGCTGAAAAGTGAAAAAGTCATAATGATGAAAGAACAACAGTTCAACCAAAAATAAAATGATTATCATCATTAATCTCTCCTACATCAGGATGCGGTGAAGTGTACAAATTTGCTTGTGCAGCATATGGCTATATTTATTAAAGTCGCATTAAGATGGAAGTAGCAACAGCTTTTCCTTCTTTCACGTGACATACATACAAATGCACTGAACTATTAAAGAAGAACAACAACACAAACCAGTATGGGAACTTGGTTCTATCAATGGTTGTTGACTGTATTTTGAGATCTGGGAGCTGCTCTCAAAAACTAACTGTGGAATGGGCAGGGTTAAGTGGACTAAAATGGCTGCAGAAAGTCTAGCTGTAACGATTCTGAGGGATGACGAGGAGAGGCGGATCCAAATGCAGACTTCTTTTTTATTCATAAAACTCAGGGTACAAACAAGCAGGGTCAATAACACAGCGAACAGGAACAACAGAGGCAATGACAAGAAAATAAACCAATACCGTAGCAGTGGGTCGAGCGAACGGCAAACAGTATCCGAAGGGGCAAGGCAAGAGCAAGAGTCCGGGGCAGGCAAGGTCGTGAACAACAATCCAAACAGAGAAATACGAGGAACACAGGAAGGCTGACAAAGGGCGAGAATAAACGTACATCCACAATGATCAGCGACTGGGAACACACAAACAAGTCCTTATACAGGTGAGTACAAGACAAGGGGGCTTCAGAGAGGAACTCCAGTGAAGCTCATGACACTAGCATAGCCTATATCACCAGACATAATTTTGATAAAAAAAGAAAACTTTAAAATATTTTTACACAATTAATGAGATTGTGTAACCCAAACACTACTGTCATGCTTCATTCGCCATCACTGGTTTGGATATTTTTCATGATTCATGTACTGTAGTTTTTCCTTTTATACGTTATATATTATATCACTGTTAATATCGGTCATTCAAAATCAGCACACAAGAATGCCAGCCTGCCAGTTGCAGCTATTATGAATTGCTGTTTGTAGCCACTGCAGTATCACTACGTTTTATGTGCTTACAAAGCTTTCTTCACATCCTGACAGCTCAATCAGGGAAAATTACTGTAGTGTTTGCAGTAGGGTTGTCAAAACAGTACATTTCTGCATGCATATGCTGAGAATAGGTGTCTGACAGAATTAATGTTTATTTATCATGCACACACACACACACATTTTACCATGACACTAATTCAACAGAGCAATTATGAATTGTGGATCAACGATACTTCAGATACATGCACAATGAAGCATGCACACACACACACACACACACTAATGTCCTTGAACAACAAGTCTCTGGTAAACAAGTGGAGTAATAATCACCCACGTGTGTCTAATATCTCAGTTGCTTATATCTTATTTGATTTATGACACCACATTTAAGCATCTATGTCCTCTTCCAAATGACATAAGTGAAAGTTACAAATATAATTATACTGTATGTCACTTGGTTCACAAATACACAGCTATTTTTAATCCTGTAATTCAATATATATATATATATATATATATATATATATATATTTGTAGCAAGCCTGGAAAGGTTGACTGACTGCATGACAACTCCAATTTACATGACTGCTCAAAAACTTCTCAAACTCTTTTGTGGAACACACAAGACAATGTCTTGAAGCAGTTTGAAAACATAATTTTGTGCGCTACACAAAAGAAATAAGATGAGGGTGAATAAATGATGACAGAATATCTATCAATAAACTGTCAATTTATTTTAGGATGGGATATTTTCTTAAACGGTCCCTTCCTAGGTTTTCTGCATAGAGAATAATCCCTCATCTGCGCTCAGGTTTAATCTATGTGCCTACATACAATATGAGCCTATTGTAATATTAAAGTACACACCCTGTTACACAATAGAGAAGATGTCTGCTTTGGAATTACAACCCCTGTCTTTAATCTTTGGTGGCAGTGACATTTAACCAGAAGTGGAATTCATGAGCATGTTCACCTGAGCGAAGAACGGAATGATGGGATATTTATGATGGGTCATTTAGTCTAAAGAGAAGGGAAGGCAGCTTTAGGAAAGAACCTGAAGGAGCCCGAGGGGAGCATGAGAGCTTCATTCACACTCACTGACATTTTCCAGAGGACAAATCAATTAGCAGGGTATTAAAGAGAGGCCGTGTGTGACTGAGCCCCCAGGCTCTTAAACAGTAACTGAGAAAGCACTGCAGAAAACATGCACAAGCACACACACATCACATCAAAAACAAGATCAGACAAACTCTAGATAGAGCATGAACAAGAAAACCGTTTCCACTAATAAAACACATCCTGGCACGGCAAACACTTATGCTTCTTTTTATGTGCTGCTGACAAAAACAAAATAAAAAAATGGGATCTAGAGGAGCAGTACTGGGTAATGAAGGAGTACTAATGATTTGAAGCCTGAATAGCTGTGAAGCATCCAGAATATGATAAAAGAGAGAGCACGGAATTCTACTAAATAATATTGTCAACCAGCCATATTCACAGAGAACATAACTGTTATGCCCAATACTGAAATAAAACATAAATGTATTAAAATTGATTAAAAAAAAAAAGTTGTAGGCTGAATCCAGAAAAAATAATTTAAATTGTTTTAAAAGCATTACAACATTATAATGTACAACAATTGATAGGTTTATAATTGATTATTATCCATATTATTCATTCCACTGCCCTTTCTTTATAAAAGCTGTGTGTCAAGTGTATATTTAGCCCTATGACCATTTGACCTCTTAGGCATCAAAATTTGTAGCTTTCCGAAAGACTTGTCATTAAAATAGCATATGCATGACCCTAAATTAGAAAAAACTTGAGTCAAATTTCAAGAACATAATTAGATTAGTGTTTTACACACAGAGACACACATACACACACACCTTTTAACCTTTTAATATAGTTTATGTGAATGACCCTTCAAAATAGCATTTAAAAAATGATGGCATCTACCACAGTTTTTCACTACAATCATATACATCCAACAACATTAAATATGTTTATTACAGATCTGTGGTGCATAATTTCCAATAAATGCGTATTTGCGTGGTATCAAACCTATAGATGCAGCCAGCAGTGCGTTAAATATGCTTTGCCTATTAATAAAGCATAAACTTTCTGGAAACTTTTTTAAGCAAACATGAGTAAATCATGTGCCACTGTTAGTATGTAATCATGCGACTTGTTCCTTATACTTTTTTGGTCATTGTGATCATCAGATGACACAGCAGTGTGTCAGACTGTCTGTCTGGAGGGGAAATGCCCACCTACTACAAATGACATTGACCTTAAAGGGGAAGAACAGACTGTAAATGGAGAAAAAAGGAATGGGTTATGAGCAGTCAACACTGATATACCAGCTGTACAAGATACAGGGAAAAAACACATCAAACAACAATTCAACAGCCCAGTAGGCTTGTTGTGAAGTAGAAGCATTTTGAATTGGCTCAGTATTAAACGGACCTACTAGCAAGTTACTTTCCTACAGGGACTTACTGTACAGGGCAACTGTTTTCTCCGGATTATATCATAAATTCCTCTGAGACAAATCCTCAGAATTCTTTGAACTGTGTTTTTAACTGACAAAAAAAAAGGCATCCACAAGTATCTTGTAGACCCATGCCTCAGTTAACACATATGCTTAAAATACAGTAAAAGATTATGTGTTGCCATGGCACAGAGCTCCAAGCTCATTTCTCTAATGTAGAAAACCGCACTTACCTACAGACTATTCTAGCTTGCCTGTTTCAGTGTAGATATTCAGTTAGATTCTTTAAATTAAAAAGGTATTTTAGGGCAAAAAGTACAAATAAGTGATCAGATCTTGTTCCATTAGAGGTATAAAATATTGCATATTTTGTCCCCTTGTTCTCACTGTAAGCATTGACTCTCCACCCCTCTTATGGGACTGTCCTACCTGAGACTTGAATCCACCCGTGATGCTGGCTGTGAGATGAACGGAATAAAGGGTTCTCCATTGTGTTTCTTCTTCTTTGCATCTTTGTGATTTGTAGTCTGAGCCAATAAGCATGTGAATAATCTTCTGAGAGAGGCGGGCATCCCTCTATATGCTACTGACCGATGTTCCATCCAAATCCTCTCAGCTGCAGAGTGTTTGTGCTTTAGAGAGAGAGAGAGAGAGAGAGAGAGAGAGAGAGAGAGGAAGCAGGGGGAGGAATCTGCAATTTAATGTGTGATGATGCAGATTTAGTGACAAAACTGAAGCATCTGAAGCAGCAGGTTTTCTTGTTAAGTTTAATTTAACATCTAGGTTTTCATCTAAGAATTAATGCCCAATATGTTAAATGAAAATATTATGCCACAACAGTGTTTACACATACAGTTCAAATACATACATGCACAATTTTTTAGAACTGCTAGTATTAAAAAATAACAACCTTATTTCTTATTCACTTACAAATTGAATGAAATTGGGATGTTATAGGTAAACCATAATTATTTCAAATCAATGTAATCATTTCATCATTAATACATACATTTATGAAGCGTAATCAATTTATGCAGAGAATTTAAAACAATGATGCGTTTAATTGGTGGTACAGCTCCTGAACAACATTACCAACAACAATCTGTGAACAAACATTACAATTCAAGGATACGTTAGAAAAACAGACATTAACATTGCAATAATATCAAGTCTAGAGGCACACTAATTACCACTTTTTTCTCGTTTATCCAGCTGTTGTGGCTTAATTTAAGGAACTTCAACTGTTTAATAGGCTACGCCACTGTCAGGGCTACACATTCTTTGAGCAATAGTTTCTATCTGTAGTTTAAAACGACCAAGGAGGATTTACCTGATTAAAATGCACGCACGTTCAAAGACTCGTGTGAAGGTAGTCGCATCTGCATTAGTCCCGCCCCACAACAATGCGCGAAAATGATTGACAGCCAGCGAATCCAATCAGACATCAAGCGCGTCGTATTTTTATATTTTTTTAATTGACGAAGAAGAAAAACAAAACAGGTACAATTTAGTAAAAATTACAATACAATGTACAAATAATTCAGTAAGGATACAAGTACGAGAACATACATAACAAATGCCTGAATCATAAGGGAGGTATATAAACATAGTACATATGGTAAAAAAAGAAAAGAACAAAAAAAAAAAAAAAAAAGAATGATATTCAGTCAGTGATTGGGAAAAAGGAATCATAAATTGCAATGAGTTTAATGGTTTTTTATTATTATTATTATTAGTTAAGCCAAGAGCTTTTTTGTTGTATTTAATTTCGAAAAGGAAGGTTCCAAAATTGGGGCACGCTTTAGCAAATTTTTGCTTGTGGATGTGAAATTTGGCATGAAGAATGATAAAATTCATTAAAAATTCAAGTTCTTTGTTATTTTGATTAGTGTAATAACATATGACATCCCTTAATGTAAAAGGGCACTGGGTGTTGGTTTTAAGAAAATGGGAATTAACAATTGACCAAAAGGCTTTTGTGACTCTACAATCAAAAAATAAATGAGAAATAGTTTCAACCCCTTGATTGCAAAATGAACATGACTCATCTA
>JAUYWG010000038.1:8556796-8587817 GCA_034779775.1 Enteromius afrohamiltoni
AAAATTTGGAATAAAGTACCAAATCGAATCTTGATTTAGCAAACATCTCCTTAGCCAATTAATTCTAAAGGTATTCACAACATCATCAAAGTTTAAAACTTCAAGACCTCCTTCTACTCTGTCTTTAGACAGCGCTTATTTTTTAACTTTGTGTGATCCATTCTTCCAGATTAAATTTAAGAAAATTTGATTAATATGCTTAGCTGTCAGATTATTAACAAAAAGGGATATCAAGCGCATCGTAGCTATGAAGCACGGAACATGTGCTGCGTCCATAGGTTGCCTACATTTCGGTAAGAAAAAATAAACACTTTCGAGTGTGTACTAGAAGAGTAGGCAAACTTTGCGACATAATATTATATAATAATATATTTGGTGTTTAATGGACCGCTCTTTCGCATTATATTACATAGCTAGCTTAGTTGCGCAAATCTTGTCACTGTAAACTGCCCCGTCAATCATCTCTTTACAGTTAAGTTAATACTCCACATTTAACTGAAATAAACTTTCTAGCATATCAGAGAGAAAATAAGCAACACGTAGTTCTGCCAGCTGTGGGTCGTTCATGTGGAGAACTCATTTTTAAGCCTTATAATGTCTTTAAAAGTATATATAACATTTAATTCATTTTTAAACCAGGTTATATGTAAGTTTTTAGTATTTAATTAGCCTATTGGAATCTAAGCCTCTCTAGCCTACATAATGTTGTTCTCACATATCCGCCATTTTTGTAGTTTTTTAACACTTGTTTGTAGTTCTGAACTGAACCCTTTGCCAGGGCCTTTAAAGGGATACCCCCCTCCAAAATTAACATTTTATTACAATAATCCATAAAGCCATGTGTGTAGGCTATTCGTAGTAGGCTATTTTGATGCTAAAACACCAACCGGTAACTGCAGCGCTGCTTTAAGTTGAACACACCTATCTATTCTTCTGCCAACAAAATTTCTGTGCATATTTTCACATTGATTTGAACAAAAGCATCGCATATTCTATAAAATGTTGACACACTGATTGCAGAGAGACATAGAGGAGACAAATTATTGAATGAATGAAGTCATTTCATTTTCTTTGCTTAAAAAAAGCTATTTTCGTCGCTTCATAACATTTAGATTGAACCATGGACATCAGATGGACTATTCTGACAATGGTTTTTATACTTTTCTGGATCCTTGACCATGTAATTTGCTTGGCAGTCAATGGGACAGTCACAAGCCTCCCTGTTTTGATCTTACTGTAAATTGTGGTCTGAAGACAAACAATGTAGCTTTGACTTTAAAACCCTGTATACAAAGGTATAAGGCATGGCAACTGGCTGTTTTTGAGTCTGTGTGGTAATGCATTTCTTGATAATGAGATGAGCCAGAGCGGCTTCTGTGCCAAAGGTTCCTGATCGCTGATTTTGACCCTACTTCCGAGTCTGAGGACGTGGAACAGCCCAGAGTAGAGTGTCACATAACTTATGGTAAGCTGAGTTAAAAATATTCACCTGGGACAATGAAACTCAGTTTTGTTGTCTGTAGCGGTCATTTGCTGCATTGAATTTCTATAAGAGCATATGTCTTTTTTCTAAGCCCTATCCTAAAGAAGCCCAAAAATGAAAATTCTGTTAGGCTATCACTTACATTCACAAGAGACTGCAGCCATGCTATTAAACAATACATAAGAGGCTGATATTTGAGTAGTTTAGTGAGTAAGGCTACAGAGGAAACAAAGGCTTTAAAGGCTGTTTCATACATATAGGTCAGCCATTCTGCTACAGTAGCTTTGACATTATTATGCAAACAACAAGATCCAGATTGAAAGATAATGTTTTGTTTGTATTGTATTGTAGTATTTAACATACAAGGAGCATTTTAAATAAGACAAGACACATAACGTACAGATTAAATGATGTTTGCTCCAGGAATCCCTTTTTGAGCAAAAAATAGCATTAACCTCATAACTGTCATATGTAGTTTTCACACTATTGGTGCTTCTGATAGCTATGGATGGATTAAATTGCTTTAAATGTTTGGATTTAAATTATTTGGACCGGTCATAACTTTAAAGTCATTTACATAAAAATGTAGATTGGTCTAAGTTAAAAATTAAAAGTAAGACAAATTACACAAGTTTATAGCTAGTTAGTCAAACTAGTTCTTTAGACACAATCTTATCATATCGGCTATGTTTATGCAGTTGGCTCCAGCATCACATGAGAGGGACAATAAAAGTCCAATTCTGATTTTATTGTTGTTTGTACGCTGCATTATTTTCTATCAAAATACCTTTTATATTTGGAGTTTGTGGAAGGATATTTCTTTCATCCCCATCGGGTGTTATTATACTTGATCCATGGTCACACACGGTTTCATGCTTCATTTTGCGGTTGCATGGAGAAAAATGCATTGAACAAGAACTGATCACTGCTATTGAATTACTGTCTAGAGGTCTCATTGGTGTCATTGACACAGATGGTGATGGCATGGACAGTGCCTGGTCCTTTTGCATTCACACCCTGTACATCAATAGCACTGTTGGGAACATCCTGTCCGATTTTCCTTTGAGAAACTGGCCTCTAAATGCATGCAGCCTGCCACTTGGACTGTTATTTAGAGTCATCAGTCATTATTAGTCTTTTTAGATTCTCCCTTCTGTTTTAACAATCTGCACATCATTCTTCTGCAAAAGCTTCTTCTTGCCTCCACTTTCTAAAAAACTCAACCAACAGAGCCTGCAGAAACATTAACTGTACTTCAAATACAATTCTAAGAACTTTTTATTTTTTTTATTTTATTTTGAAATATGAAAATATCACATTAACTTAAATTTCATCACAGGCTTTTAAGGTTAAATCAGAAAATAGGTTTAAAGGCATAATAGTTTTACAGGGAGTGTTACACTGCTGAAGTAATAAATCAGTGTCTTCCATCTCAATGCAGAGCTTGCAAATATATTTATAACTGGCAGAGCTTTGTACTTAAAGTAGTTATTATAACCCCTTTTTGTTTCCTGCACAACCAGCTTCTTATTTACTCATTTACAAAGCACTCTCAATGAATAAATCATTTTTAGTGTTGACATATGGGTAAATAAGAAAGCTAAATTATATTACACAAGTCATAGTCATAGTCAAGTCCAGTATGTATAAAAAGAGTGACCTTGTACATAGATGGGTACAGTAATGGATGTTTTCTTTGATGAATGGTTTGCAAATCAAGCAATATATTAAAATGTAAAATGCTATAAGGAGATGTAAAAACTATTTCAATATCTATCCCTAATATTGCAGACTTTAAATTCTTTTAAAACGGGTAATATGTGCTGAATTTGAGGACATTTAAAAAAAAATACTGCATACATGTCATTAAAAAAAGCTGCCTATACCTAAAATCAGTATGTTATTGTAGGTTACTAGGTGAGTGGTCAGATTTGACTTCTTTATGACTGGATTTCAGCAAATCCTAGCACACAAAAGCACTTCCTCACATCTGCACTTCTATTGTGTTTTTCACAGTTCCGGGAAACACCATTTCAAAAGCCAGACGGGTGCAGACATAAACCTATTCAACAAAATTACATTTGTCATTCAGCTACTCACAGTGAAAAGGGAAGAGATGGATAGATTCAGATTTGCTCATGATTGCTAAACTAACTGGACAACATATTCATTTGTGTACACCAGTAGAAAAAAGAATGTAAGATAAACCAGAGCCAGACAATTCATTCTGATCTATTTAGAAAGCATATTTGTTGACATTCAAGACGTCAAAGTTTAAGAGATCCCATTTATTTATTAATGAGAATTAAGTGTATAAATGAGCACATTTTAACAATTAAATTTATTTATATTAGCTTTGAGTTTTACACTTTGTAATAAAGTGCTTTATGACAAAACGGTCAATAAATATATTGAGGCAGTACAGGTGTAAAAGTGTATAGGAAACACTGCCTCAGGTCACTGAAACGGACCACAATAACAGTCTCATCCATGTAAAAGGCATCTTGAAAATTACTCTGTCTTTTTAGCTAATTTTTAGCTTTAAAAAAAATGTATTTTATATTTTCTTTTTTTCTCTGCTTTGCTTGCTTGCTTCCAAATCTAGTCGTCTAATTACCTTGGCATACTATAACTATTGTTGATTCTGTGACAAATTGCTTTTGTCCTTCTATTAAAAAGTTACTTTGGATAAAAGCATCCACTAAATGCATAACTGTAATAGTACTGGTAAAAACACAAATCCCTTTCCACACATCCATACAGTAAATGTATACAACTGATCTTTATATTAACAGACATTCATTGTGTGGGCCAGGGTTCCCATTAACCTGAGAATTTGCTCATGTTCCCATATCCCATAGTGTTTCTTTATCGTGAGCTTCCAACAAGAACGCTTTTCTTCAAGATTGCAGTAGATGTCTCAAACATCAGTGACGGCATCTTCCATCCACTTCAAGTAATGCTGACTTCCATCATCAATAGGAAAACTGATGATTTCTGGAATGTCATATGGATGCACAGCTCTGAAGGAACACAAATAAGTCCTGATTAAAATAACGGATTTAAACATTGCACATAATGAGGTCAGTACAAAAATGCAATACTTTTATTAAGCTTGATTTTTTTTTCTTGTTGTTTTTGAGCCTTCTATTCTCTGTTTATCGAAATTTCACAATAATCCTCTTTTAACTGATTTTTTGTTCAAATAAATGCATCTAGCATGAGACAATCCAGGAAGTAAAAAGTAAAAGTGTCACTCAAAGTATGTGAGGTAAGTGCTATGTATCTTTTGACCTGTTTACAAGTACCACAAAAGGAGAATCTTGTAAGATCCAACAATTTTCTTCAGACTGAAATGCTTTGTTGTCATGGAAACTATTATACCAGTCAAGAAAGTCTTATACAACAGTCACTAAATTAGTTTCATATAACAGCCAATTTGATTTTGAACCCTGAATTAGTTATGCATCACTATGCTGTGAATCACACTATATGCATTATGCCTTGTCTATAATGAACTGAAATATTTGAACATTTAAGCACATACAGTATTGTGCAAAAGTCTTGGGCCACTGGTATTTTCACCAACAAAAAAATGGTTTAAGTCGGTTATTTATCACTTTACATTTCCAAACATTATTTTTGTCATTTATTGTAATAATGCAGCGAGTCTGACAACCGCCAGTGCTCCACACAGAGATCTGATCATCACCCAGTCTGTCTGGAATGACATGAAGTAACAAATCAAACAGAGACGAGAACAACTATGGCAACATCTTCAAGATGCTTCAAAAACCCTACCTGGAAAGCTACAGTACTGTTCAAAGTTTTAGACATTTGTGTGAAAATGCTGCACAGTGAAAATGCTTTCAAAAACAATGCCATAAATTGGTTTAATTTATCAATAAACTTCTATTAACTAAACTAGAGTTTCTAAGGTAGGTTTTAGTCTGTCTCAGTTTGTTCTGTTACTGAATGATGATCAGATCTCTGTGTGGAGCACTGGCTGTTGTCAGACTCCTTGTGCAGACAATAATCTCACTGCATTATTACAATTAATGACAAAAATAATGTTTGGAAATGTAAACTGATACTTCCGTCTGACACGCAGATGGTGTGTGACACATTTTTGTTGATAAAAATACTAGTGGCCTAGGACTTTGGTAGGAAAGTTAAATAAATAACTGTGTTGGGTTAAAATGTAGCAAGCAATTGTGATAAGAAATCTACTTACTTTATATAAGTCACAAGTCTCTGCACCAGAGATGTTCTTGTCCTCACAAGCTGTTAGGAAAATCAGTATGCATAACCACATTAGACACAATGAGACAAACAATTTATAACTTTTCATTAAAGAATTATAAATATAATAAAATGTATTGGAAAGGGAAAGCTGAAGTTGAACAACACACCAACAGTATTTCTGAGGTATCCCGTATCTCTCCTTTCCAGTAGTACCTAAAAACAATGCACATGTGGTAACTTGGGTAAATTACATTGTGTAAATACATACATGCCTGTAATGTTTATTTTAAGGTTTTTCCGCTGTACAAGCTGACCTGACGCAACACTTCAGTTCCACAGTCCAGACAAGGTTATATTTATTTTGTTAACTTTATGTTGTTGCTAAAGTTACACTTCAGGCTGCAGTGTTTAAGATTCAGAGCTCATAATGGCTGAAAGGTTAAACTCGCTGGTCTTACATGGTAGTAGTGCGAGGAAATATATTCACGCATGCTGCCAGCCTTTTCTCCATGATGCTCCTAACAGAAAGAGAAAGAGAGAATTTAGCTTCTCTGTATTTGCATATGACTGCATCACTAGTCAAAGGCACTCTGTGCTCTTTCAAATACACACACACAGCTCATCTGAATGCAAGTGTAGCACCCTAGTAGCAAAATATAACAGTAGATTTTAGTTCAATTCACCATATGTGAGAATATACCAAATAATGCTTTTTAAAAATTATATACACCCTCTACTCAACTTTAAATTAAACACAAACACACCCTTGAATGGAAGTTTATTTCCACCACAAGAAACATGGGGATATATATATATATGGTACAATGGGGCTAAAAGTTACTGCATGCAATTACTGCATGCTTGAATGGAATGGAGCTCTGTGTGTGCTGACAAATAAAAATAGTACTGTGTCCTTAGGTTTGACAGAACAAAAATGTAGAAAAAAACATAACATACAAATACAATGAGAACTTTTTTTTTTATTAAAATTGTTTTATACATTTTTATGTCACATTAAAGGACACATTCAGATGTCAGTTATCCATTTACAGTGTGTGTATATTGTATACGGGTAACTGACGTCATGCGTCCTATAATGTGACGTTATTTTTTTGTAATTTTCATTTTTTTCACAATTCTGTGCTTATATCTTACAATTTGGACTTGGAGCTACATCTCATTCAGAATTGCTAAAAACGTTTGAATTGAAATAAACTCTGTTAAGTTGCACTTGTATTATTTCCTCACTCAATCAGCAGACATATTGAATGAAAGATTATTCTGGCCTTGGCAAATTGCTCCAGACCTAACGAGTGAACTCTCAAAAGATCCCATTAACGTTTGCCTATGTCCCAGACTTATACTTTATTTAAAAGTGGATTATTACTCCTGGATCAGAAAGAAGCAAATGCAGCCTCGTACTGGGTGTGGTTTTGAACCTTACCAACCACTGCACTTTGATAAGCTTGCTAGTCTAGAGAGCACTCTAATGACTTAACCACGATAAAGTGCTCTTAACCAAGAGTATAATGGGAAAATGAATCCTAATGCAGCTGAAAGGGAAAATGAAGATCAGGTGGAGATGCTCTATGATATAAATCATAGTGAGGCTTTGCAAGTTCTGCAAAAATTTTAATGAAATGTTATGGATAACATGGCAATAAAAACAAACAATGGATTAAATAACATGTTGTAATAATTTATGTGTCCATGGAAACAAGGCTGAATTGTATTTAATATTGCAAGGTACTATATTTTATATCTACATACAGTATTATTTTGGAAATAAAACAACCAGCAGGGACCTAGAAACTTTGCAACTGATATTTGTCTTAATATTGCAATTATTTTTCCTGTTGGCACAAACCACATGGCATCCACAAAAACAAACACTGCGCTTCAGTGGAAAAATTGTTTTTGTTTTTTTTAATATATTTTTTTCATTTTCCAGGAACCTGTCAAAATGGGAAAGCTATTTAAGAGGCATGTAACTCAACTTCAGTAATATGTTTCTACAGCTAGGTGCAGCTTTGTCACTTAACATGCCAAGATTTATAACATTTCACAAATTTTTGGGATCTGACAGTTTTACATGTGAACCAGTATTTTTTTATGTGAGCCCACAGAACTGCATTAGGTCCAGTTCTCTTTCTGTCAGTGAAAATAGAGCCAATTATCAAAGCAAGTGATCAGATAATAAAAAGTTACTCACACTTGTCGTTTCTAATACAGTCGGCACAGCATCATTTCGATTTAATCTTTCTGAAAATCCTGCTTCAAACTGTGCCTTGTTTGCAAACCAATGTACATTAAAGTAAACAAAGGACCAAGTTCTTACCGACACTTCATTAAAAATAAAAGTAAACCAAGTTGAATCAAATATACAATATTGTTTGGTTTCTGACCTGTGTTTGCCACTCTTCTTCTTTACCTACTATGTGTGCTAATCAATGGGTGTGGATAAACATCTTCTGCAGAGGCGGGTTTTAATCACACTATTACATCATAAAGTTGCACATTTTGATGATTGGACAGATTGGCTTCAAATCAAGTCACTTCACCGGTATTTGAGGGCAAAATGCCCACAGAACTGCAGCACAAGAGTGTCAATTATTTAGATCACCTCTCAAAATAATAAAACAAAGGTATGTGAAAAAAATTCTGTCAATTTGGCAAGTTTTGGCAATTTGCTATCCTTATTAAACACCCATGATTTCAATCATTAAACAGCACAACAAAATATTGTAAAAACACTTAAAGTGCCTTAATTTAATTAAAAAAAACAGTAATATTAAATATAAAATTCAGTAATCGCTGTATTAATGATGCATAGTCTATATAAGAATGCAGATGAGGCCAGAATATGAACACAATCCACTTAATGGTTCAGAGTTTTTCTTGTAACTGTCTTCTATCGGAAACCACTTAACGTAAAACTTGCATGTTTGCTTTTTGCTTCATTTGCTTGTGTTTTACTACTTAATGCAAACTGTGTAAACATAGCTGGGGGTCAGCGGAGCAAAGCTTCGTTCCTAGACTGTAACAGTGAAAGTCAGTAAATGAAATGAAATTGTTAATTTAACTCAAAAATTGTGACATTAACTCAAAAATAATTATGTTTGGCATAACTGAAACTAAATAAGTTACTATAAATTAAATTTAATCTATTATTACCATACAGTATATGATTATTACATCTAAATGGCTGACCACAAAAAGTTTAAAAGAAATATGAATGATGAATGATTTTTAATGATTTTTGAAGTGAATCATTGTTTTTCGATAAGTCTCATATAAAACATAGGGTCATAGGTTATTATGCTTTAGCTTTCATAACTACATATTTTCCCTAATAATGGCCATGTATTACATTTCATAACTAATTTAAACAAATGAAAATATAATAAATACAATAATCTGGTTCATATTAAGCCTAGATTAATACTATTAAAGTAATTCATTTTACTCAAGATAAAATATTATATTAAAATATTTATAATTATTATCTTAAAATATTTTATAATATTAAAATATTATAAAATATTATTAAAAAAAAAAAAAAACACAGCTGTGCGACTCACGACGCGGTCACAGAAGATATCAGGTAAGCATTTTGAACTTCTTTATTCCTATTTAAAGCACTTTTGAACGTTTTGGGGCAGTTTCCCGAACAGGGTTTAAGACTAGTCCTAGATTAAAATAAATGTTAAGAGCTGTCTAATCTGGAAAAAGCTTGCACTGAGATATCTTAAAATACATAATTTCCACTGTTCGATCTTAAAATGCTCACAGATAACGCATTTTTGTAAGACATGTTAATAAAAATTCTAAAATGTCCTAAATTAGCAAAGGTCTAGTCCTGGCTTCATCGAATTCTTATCCGGGAAACCGGCCCCTAGTGCTTTATTCAAGTTCATGTGAAGATTAACCAGCTCAGTTAATCCTAATGCGTGTAACATCAGCTAGCAAAGAAGCAGAGCTAATGTGCCATTACATCATAAGTTATCATCGACTAGCATTAAATATGCAGTGCTTTGAATATTTGATTATATTTTATTATGAAAACCCATATCTACCATCTGGCGAATTTGTTGTTCGTTTTCTCATATTGAATGGAAAGTTCTTTATTCATAAACAAAAAATGGCGTAAATCTCCTGTATCTGTAAATCTCCCTTTTCCTTGCTGAATTTGTTTCCTCTTAAACTTGCGAATAACCAAAGAAAAAAAAAAAAGTGTACAATTTTTGGTGCATTTTGAAATAATTTCTGAAGGGATGTAACTTTATGTGAACTGATGTCACATCACATATGTCACTGTTTTAACAATGTCCTTGCTGCATTTCTGGGCCTGGGAACATTTCCATTGCATTGCTGTGTGTGGGAGTAACAGAGAGCTCTTGAATATTATCAAAAATGTGTTGTGTGTTCTGAAGATGACGACATTAGGGTGAGTAATTAATGACAGAGTCTTCATGTTTAAATATAATATTTGGTGACATATATATTAATAACTTTTTACGGCATTTAGAAAAAGGGAGCCTGGTGAAATACGGAAAACAGCTGTCACCATCTTTGCTGTAAAGGAGAAAGAGGGAAGATTGTCACTTTCAGGTTCGTCACTTTTTGAGGTCCCCCTGAAACATTTCCGTTTTGGTCCACGCTGTTTGCAGCGTTTCTGTGTTTGCAACAACTCTCTGTGTTTGGTTGCGTGAGAATTTGCAGTTTGCATGTGTTCTCTTAAGTTTGCAGTGCGTTGAGCTCTCTCGATCACCGTACTCAATAATGGTTTAAGGCGATTAGTTTTGAGTTACAGTAACTTGGTGGGTTTTACAGTGTATAAGAGTGTGACGTCACACTATAGAAACCACTATACTGTGTGTAACAACTTAAACATAAACAACTTTGTTTATGTTAGCAATAGAAAAAAAGAACCTGAGAACGCCGACTACATGTGGGTTTTTTTTCAGTTTGTGGTCTAGACTCAGGAAGCAGGAAGTGAAAATGATTTTTTTTTTTTTAGGTCAGGTTAGGTTAGCATTCTCAGATTCTTTTTTTTCGCCATTGTAAATCAACTTCAGTTCAAAATAAACCAATATTTACATATAACCGAATCAATAATTGTACTGTCACTGACTTTCACGCAGGCTGTAAACATTACACACCCTTGTCACCTGCTGTATGAAGGCAAAGTATGTATGCTACTTGTTAGCTACAATCAACTTTACTTATTCTCGTGTCTAATCCCCTATATATTTATTTTCTTGTGCATACAGTGATACACAAACTCACACATGTACAATACCTGCCAATGTCTCTAGCAGTTTGTTCTGTGGGACAGTTGACAAGCAGCACAGAGTGATATCCAGCCACATAGTATCCTGTGACAGCAGAGTGAATCTGGATACACAGTGTTTTCAGCACAGGGTAGAGTGCACAAGTCAGGACTAAAATCTACACATAAATAGACACACACACACAAAAAAACAGGTGGACAAAACAGTAAAATGAATACAGTTTAATATGATGCACTAAAATATTTGCATTTCTAGAATGTATGCACATTTTTAAAAAATATTTTCCAAGTGAAGATAAATAAAATGCAACAGGGTATGTACCGTTGCATTTTCCAAATACTGTAATCAATTTATTATTCCCCTTCATGAATGGCAGTATTATAGTAATATAAGAATTATGGGTCACTCATATACCCTATTCAGAATATCCACTGACATGTATTAATTTTTATCTGCTATTACTTATTTTATTTTAATATTAGGCTAGATTATCTTGGTGCTTTTAAATATTATCTTATGAGATTTCCCTGCTGGAAAAAACAGCTAAAAACAGCCCAGACTGAGACAAAGCGAATACGCGTAAAAAATAAATTGCGAAATTTGCTTTCTCCAGGCTGTGTGATGACATCATCCTTAAAAAAAAAAAAAAAAAAAAATTTTAAGAACTTAAGCCTAAATTTTATTGTGTCAAAAAATGCCCTTAAGCTGTTTCCATACATAATTTCACTTATTGCACAAATCATATGCAAATAGTCTGTTCTTAATCCGTTTTGGGGGAAAAATCCTTATTTTATTATTAAATTCTGGAGGCCTACATAAAAATATGTTTTCATAAAATTTTCATAACTGGGTGCAATTGTATTTTTTTTTTTTTTTCTAAATTAAATTTATTAGACTGCATTGGAACTAGGAATGTTAATTTAGGATATTTTATTACTAACCGACAAGATTATGCTAAACTACAAGTAAATAATATTTGAATTGATACTTGGCAACACCACTAACAGCGACGCTGCCGATAGGCTAATTCTGTCAAGTGACACTATATTAATTTGCTAAAGCACTTTTCTGGACAAAAGGGTTTTTTTGTGACATTTGAAGTATCAATATATATTTTATGCACTGAAGTTAAACGGAAAAATACTGTCCACATTTACAAAATTCTTTCAATAATCAACATTTCCATCAACTACATCGGAAAAAAAATTTGAAGCGCTAAATATTGTTTTTTTTTTTTACAAAAAACGCCTTGGATGGAAACCTGGCAACTGTTCGGTTACAAACTATTTGGAACAACCCGAATTCTTGCAGGATTTAAGTGAACTTTCCCTAGCTGCCAGACACTCAGTTGATCTTGATAAGGAATGAAGTTACTGCTGAATGCACAGCCGCATCTTTCACCGCCACAGACTTAAATACGCATTATTGTGCTCGATTTTAAAAGAACAGTGCGGGATTATCCTGCGATGACCCGATAGCAGATTTGGCACAAGAATGCAGTGTGCTTGTTCAGCTCTTTGAGAAACATGGCTTGCTATTTTGTTCAGAAGCTGGAATTGCATTTAAAGCTAGCCTACCAGTTCACATCACGACTCTTTCTTTTAACAGCTCCCCCCTCCTCATATTTTAATAACCTGTTAGCTAATTATTAAGTAACGGGTCTATTTTGGTGTTCCAAAGCAGTTCAACAAGTTTGCGCACTGACGGCAATCAAGTTTTAAAAGCACGTCAACAGTCTGTAGTGTTCAGCTTGCTAAGCACGTGCTCCATAAAATCTCTCAGTATAAATGTCACGTATCGAGAGGAATAAAACTGGATTTACCACGCAAAAGACACCAAATCCCGATCGAGGAACAGCCGAAGTCATTATGTCCTTGGGATACCTCTGGTACAAGCAATCCGGTTTGTTCTCTTGCATAATTATTTCACAACAATACTGTACAAGTTACATGGCCGGTGAAAGTGCAGGCTACTGTACGCTTTTTACAGGAGGGTCATCTCACTCGTATCAAAGTCTGTCGGACAGTTTGGATAGTCTTAGCATTTCCCACAGCGGCTGCGTGTTGCACTTGATGCCGATTGAGTGACGCTCATATCCGGATACCGGGGCTTCCAATCAAGAGCGGTGCACGGGTCTCATCATAAGAGGATTGGAAACCTAATAAACTTAAGTGCTGCTTCTGGCTGTTGGTTGTTTGTTATGGACGAAGACATGACGGTGGCTTTTTCGATTGTTTAAATTCAACTTCTAAAGTATTCATGTTTGTTTACAAAACCTCGAAACTGCCCTAACCTGTAATTCATATATTGTTTAAATGAAGAAAAAAAAAACATTAAAGAGGTTAAATCTGAAAATAGGAAAAAATAGCTACAACATATACCCGTATTGTTTTGTGGATAAAAATCATAACACTGAGTGACGAAAGTCATACACATTTGGGGGGAAAATGTAACACTAATTACCAGAGGGTGAACAATTGCCGATAAAACTGATTAACAAAAAAGTTGGAAAATAAAAATCCAGTTCACTTTTTTCAAATTAGTGAATAATATTGGGTAGGCCTATATTAAGCCAGTTAAAACTTACTACTATTATTATTTTATAATTCAATTTCAGCATAACAGCCTGCTGTCAACAATAATATACAGTACAGCACAAATAAAAATAAAGTGTGACGCATTTAAAGAGCTAACAATCGCTGATGCCTGCTGTTATTTATTTTTCCTCATATCAGCAGCTAGGTTTTTTTGTGACTCGAAAACAGACAGAAACATGGAAAATATTTGACGGCTGTGTATCTGCTGAGTGGTCTTTGAGGCCCATATATGCATGTATCTCACTCAAACCACTGACCCAAATTCAGCCTCAGTCTACCCCCCTTTTTGAATTAACTAGGTTTACAGCCTCATGTTTTATACATAAAAACCTAAGAGGTAGAGTTTTGCCCTACTGTCTTTTCAATATTTACAAAAATCGAAACATTGTTTAAGGTGGCTATTTACACTAAGTGCAAATAGTTCAAATAAATACAAAGACCCTCTAATTCTTTAGCAATTGCTAGACTAATTATATTCTTAAAAATACATTTTAGACTTGCACTCTTTCCAGTTACTAGCTGCTTGTTTTCATAAGTTTGTTAATGTCTTTGGATACAAGCATCTGTTAAATGTCTAAATGTAAATTGCAATGTATTGTATTATGAAAGTAGCTGTTTTTTAATTGTTAAGTTTATTTATTATTAAGGCAGGATATTTACACTATTTTTTTGTTGTGCAATTTGCTTTAAGAAAAACATGCACAGACACATACAGCATATGTTTGTGTGGTGTGTGTAAGTGTGTGACACTAAATGATATATATATCACTCTAAAATAGCTAAAGTTAAACTAAGGTTTTATTCTATGCAAAACAATTCAGTGGGCGGAAATCACATTGACAGTTACATATGCCTCACCCACAAGCACCATCACACATGTGGCCAGCATGAAGGTTTCTATCACATCCCTCAGTAAGTGATTTCTTCTCGTATTTTTAATTTAAAGAGATATATTTCATCTGTAGTATAAATACTGGTTTCCGAATAACTGTGCAGTTTTTAATCACTTAGTAAAAGGATTGTGCATTTGTGACAGCCTTATTTTGTCTGTGAGTAACCCATTATTTCTGTTTGAATGTAGTTGCACTGAGTTGCATTTACTGGAAAGTCTCTGGAAAGCTGGTGGAGATGGTGGTCAGACCTGGAGAAAATGCAACTCTTCCCTGTGACTGCGAGATTATCACGGGACAGGAGATTCATTGGATGAGGATGTGCTCTTCACAAATCCAACCACCTCTGATCATCAGTGCATACAATAGCCTATTACAACCCATTCCAAGATTTTCCTTGCTCTGGAACAAAGCTTCAAAGTCCCACGACTTATTGATTGAGAACATTACTGGAGCAGACCTTGGTCTCTACTATTGCTCAAGGGTTGAGAAAAAGCATATTGAACGGTACGGCATATCCTTCGAGAAGGAAGTGTACCACGCTGGAAATACTCTCATAAAGCTAACATACGGTTCACCTGGTAAGCTTATTTCACACTGCAAACAATGTAAAATCAAGAGCAATGTATAATTTGCTGGAGTACACCATGAATATAGAAGATTAAGAGTCCTAAAACACTTTAAAAAGTAGAGAAGTTAAAAACTCTTACATACATTTGTTTACTTTTTAATTTGTTGCCAATAAGCCGGGTATCATAGTTTCCATCTCTTGCACTTCTGAGATATATTCTGAGATATAGCTCTGCATTTATCACGGTGCCAGCAACATAAAAGCACAAATTTAATTCCCAGGGAATATATACATTTATACCTTAAATGCACAAACAAAAATATAGCAAAATTCAAAATGCAAACAAACATAAAACATTGGCAGCAGTGGTTGGTAGAAAAACGTCTGAAATTCTAATTTACAAAACAAACTAAATATAACATACAATAAAATACACAAACAATAAAAAACAAACACACAATAAAATAACAAATAAACAAATAAATAAATTGAAACTGATAAATCCAATAGCCCTGTTCTTACTATAACTGCTATACTAAAGCATAACATATACTGACAGCCCATCTAATAAAGCTGGTGGTAAATACTAATATATTAAAGGTGCACACAGTTATGGATGTAAATAAAAACACCATCATGGTAACAAACATGAAACTAATTCAACTGACTGATGCCAAAAACTATAAATTTAATAAATTTTTTGTTCGCTGTAAATTGTAAGATCACACGTTCTTTTACATAAAACAAAAATAATATCATGATGATCTTGTGAATGTGCGTATAAATAGAACACAGAATAACAACGAAAGCTAGGCAAAGAGATACGCAAAAATGGATTATAAAAAGGTTTTGTTTAAGCAGCATTGAGGTATTTAAACACAGAAATGAATGCCAAAGTTTAGTAGAAAACAATATTCTAAAATTATATTAGCCTATACAATTAATTCTACATATATCTGATGCAACTATCTACCTGTATTATACAGATATTCACATTAACAAGACCACAAGTCAAGAGCCACTTGGTGTGATAGTGTGCTTTTAGAAGAATGATTCATTATGCATCAGAAATAAAAAGGTACAAAAACGTTGACTGTGGTGGGATTTTTTTTAAAGGTGGCTTTGTAGATATTGCTATCTTAAGTGTAAATATGTGTGTGTAAAAGAAACGAAAGTGTACATTTTGAAAAGATACCACTCCAGCATTTTCTGAGAGGATGAGGCAACCAGATTTCAAATAAATGTAGGTCATGTCCCTGTTTCATTCAGAATTTGCACAGGAAACAAATCACTGTTCTGAAATGGATTATAAAGACGTCAAACGCTCAAAGCTAAAATGGCAAATGGAGGTCAGAGATTCTGTGACAGCAAACCCTTTGCTTTGAGCGTGAAGCTGTAACTCTAGCGCAGTCATTAAAACTAAATAACTACTTCATTTAGTTAAGCTAATTCAGCAGTATGGTCATTAATTAGCGTTTATTCTCTCCCTCAGAAAGCCCCTCTGAACTAGTCTGTGACTGTGTGCAGTGCTGGCTGATTCTGCGAATAGTGTGTCCCGCATGTTCTCTTCTCTCTGCCATTTTGGCTTTTGTTTGTGGCTACAGATGCTGCCACAAAACAGGTGAGATTTATATATGCAATTTAACAAATGTCAGACTAGTCAACTAGGTGTAATCCAGTTTATTCTACCCTTAGTTCTATGTGTGAGGGAGTCATATTTTTAAGAAATGTCCTAAGAGATATGCCTCTGATTCTGCCATTCATCACAGCGCTGAAGGAGTCTGAAGGTCATCAAAGCAATTCTGAGACGAGAAGACAGCTGAGTCAAGAGCAGGTAAACTCAGCAGCTCACAAATATGCATTTGTAATATTTTTTCAGCACAGCACAGTCTGCACCCACAAAACAAAACTAAACAAACATGTACTGTATTACACATCTCATTAGTCTTAATTTCCTGCTAAGGTTTGATAAGACAAAAAGAAGGTACAAGAAAAAACACAATTTTCATATAAATTGTATTTTATGCAAAACCAAAATTACTTAATTGGATTTGAAACTTATATATTTTCTTCTACCAATTGTAATGCCAATGAAGCATTTGTTTAATTTATCCACTTATAAAGTATATAAAACATTTCTACAGGATGTCCCGGCAGAAGTTTGCTACGCATCACTGAACATCCCTAAACGAGGATGCAAACGGACAAAGAGCGACCAATTGCAAAGCTCTAACTTCGCTGTATATGATGGTATAAAAATGCACACTTAGGTAAATGATCTCATACTGGTCAAATACCACAGCTAACCCAAACATAAATGACCAAGAAATACTGAAATAAAATACTGATACTGGATAAATACACACACGTACATACATATACTTTTATTTGTAGAATATAAATTGTCTAAAAAAAAAAGGCAACAATGTTTATGTGTAAAAAGTGTTCTATATAATACATGATCTGGTGACGGGCATCTAATGTGTTGGCATATTAACACACAGCTATCTTTAGTCCCGTTTGTTTGTGTTTTTAAGAGTTGTTTCACTTTCATAATTTAAACATTTGTTTGTTTTTCATATTCTTTTATATGTGCTTTCGAAAAGAGTATTTCAGATATACACAAGTGTTTTATTTTGTAATAAAAAGATTGCTGATGGTTTATATTTGTTTTCTTCTGTGCATTACACGGAAAAAAAGGAGGAAATATTTGACATCTTTGTTTTGCGAATGAAACCTCAGATGCGTGTGATAACTTTCAGATCCCATTTCACTGACCCAATTTCAGCTGCTGACTTCCTTCATCTTATCAGATTTGCAGCAACAAAAGTTTCCATTAAAATGCTTTTGAGATGTCAATGAATGCAAATGTAGTTGTGAGACAAAATCATATATATATTGACATATATTAAAGATATGGTATTTTATATTCAAAGTTCATTATATTTAAAGATATTATCTTAAAGAACAGACACAATAAAGAGCAAACACACAAAAAGGAGGAATGAATGAATGAACGAATGAAAATATCAGTTTTTATCATCTGTAATCTGACTTTCCATTCCATAACACATGAAGTCTTCCGTGGACATACAGTATCATTCTATACTAACAAATATACTGTAAAGTTTTTTTAATATTACCAGCTCAAATAATTTACTTTATGATAAACGTAAATGTATACTGACCAGATAAAGATTGTATGAGCTGCTTCTCAAACATGCGAAATAAACCTGAACTGTTTTCAAGCACTTTTGCTGTCCTTATTGCGCAACAATATGCATAGACATATTTAATTCCTATTTAAGTTATTTATTTTACACAGATGCTATCTCTTCTGACTTTGTGTAACTGTAGTGTGTCTTTTAACCCTCTATAGAAGTAATTGTGATGTAGCTCAAAATAAATTGACTGTACATTTTACATACATTCAGGAGTAAAATCACTTTCCAAGATTAGTTTTCTTCATCTGACCTTTGACCTTTGTTTAAGGGAAGCGTCATTTATCTCTAACATTGTCCCATTATAGTCAATTATTTTTGCCAAATTGTCTGAAACTTCATACAAAATAGCATTTGCTTTTTCACTGTCTGAAAAAAAGGAAAATGTCTCACTGTTTCAAAAAATATTACAAAATCTTTATAGACATTTTTTTTCTTGTGCTGTTATGTTTGATTTGGAACACAAACAAGAAACTGCCTAAAACTTTACACAAATTTGGATACAATTTCACTGTCTGCATTACAACAAAAGCATTACAACAACTTTAACATTGTGTTTCATCTTGGAATTTCAAATCTTAGCACAAGTGAGTCAACAAGATTTTTCTTTTTCTGTGTACTCTGTGCACATCCCATGTCAATGGATATGGACTTGTGCAGTCATGAATGGAGAATTGATGTACTGTTATGCCAACAGACACTGGCATCTTTCCTGACCTCTAGTTGCTGCATCACATCTTTCAAACTGGCATACAATAATTTACACAAAAGCCTATTCTTCATCGTTGCCCTCACACTCATTGTGTCTATTTTCATTGGCCATCACACAATTTGATTTTTTACCACAACCTGATCATGCGCTCATACAACTATCAATAATAAAAAAAAAAAAAAAGTTATGCCTCTCCATTTTACAAAAACGAACCTAAAACACGTGCATAAAGGCTATAATACAGCTTGTCGATGCTGGTCAATAGTGCCAGCTACACAAAATATGCATCCCATAATAGGACTTCAGTTATGCATGACACTCAGATTTGTTGGTATCCGAGTTGTTTTTATAAAAGTGCATTAAAAATGTGAAAAACAAAACACATTTGGGTGTACAATTATATTTTTTATAACTTTAAATTATGTGTATTTTCTAGTCTAAAATGAGCTTGCTCTGGAGCCTTGAGAGCATGCGACCTAATAATGTGCTATTGTCTTCTTTACTACTTAGTTACCAAAAATGTGAAGCACATGTATACATTTAGATTTTACTGGTTGAAGGAGACTTTATTTGACATCACAAAAAAAAAAAAATTAGACAATTAGAAATGACGCTACTCCAGAACAAGCATTTACTTGTGTAAAAAATATTGGAAAATTACACTCTAGCATGCTAGCGCTTAAAGCTAAAAATTACCTAAACCTAATAATACCCAGTTCATTTTTCCTTTCTTTCTTTTTTTCATATTTGTCAAAATAAGTGAATGGTATGCTGTAGCCTAAGTCTTTCTTTGTTTAACGAGGTGTCCGATATACAGGATCAAACCAGAAATATACACGATAAACAATAAATAAATATTTTTTGTAGACTGATATGGCTACTATCCCTCAACCACTAGGTGGCACCAAGTGTCCACAAAAAAAAAGTGAAGAAAAAAAACTTCTTCAGCAACTGTTACTCAGGAAAGCAAGGTTGATGGCAGTACATGGATTTGGATTAAACTGAAAACGGAGAAATCATGAAGGAAGGGTTAAATTAATTACACAAACGCTTTGTCTAAATTTGAATGGTTTTGCATATTTTTCAATAATTAGTCTACTCAGGAAAATGCAGAAGAAGCACTGCAGATCTGGAGTGGAGGGATGAGGCAATGCTTGGCTTTGCAAAACAAACCAATCCATCATCCTTTTTTCGTTTACACCTCCCCTCTCTCCGCACACCCCAGAAAGAATCTTCGAGCCAGTCTCTCAAACTGCCACATGAAAGGAGATGACCAAAATAGCAGGATTGACTAAGAGGGATGGAAAAAAACAGAAAGAATTGGAATAACTGGAAAAGAATCGACAGAGGGTAGAAGAAAGAAAGAGACATGGAAAAAGGGAGGGGATGAGAGAAGGAGAGCGCAGAGAGGAGGTTTTTTGATCTGTCGTGTCTCTCAGCAGGAGGGTGGGATGCTAAGAGACTTAACCGGGGCTCAGCGGCCACTCCTGTGGCGTGTTTGCAGGGAGGAAGAAGAAGGAGAAAAATGGTTTGACTTTCAGTTTTAGTCATTCCTTTTTAAACTTGTCCAATCGAGCCTTTAAAATTCACCAAGAGACTTGTAATGAGATCTAAAATAAGACAGATAAAGAAAAGAAACGTGAAGAAGAGCGCCGCTGCTACTCGCTCTAGAGGAAGAGTAGCTCGAGGAGACCGTTTATACGCACCTTCACAGATGCCTCCACAGAGTGTTCCTCCCTCCACTGTGCATCAGAGAGAAAATACAGGCCGTAATTACTGAGAGCATATGGGAATGTTGTGCTGGATAGGAGGGAGAGAGATGAATGAGTAGGTGTATTATGGAGCTTGAAACACATGGAGGCTTCCTCCAGTGGTGCGAGGGCCACATCCATCATCTCCAGCCCCAGTTGAGTGCGCTGTTCCCTGGACGCATACAGTGGCAGACAGCCCTGGGGTTCAGTGGGAATCCATGCTGGAAATGCCAGAACATTTCAGTTCAAACTGCCCACATTGCTTTACCCGTACTGGAAGACAGACCAGATAGAGGTGAAAAAAAAAGAATATGACTTTGTAGCCTGGTCAGATATACTACAGCCAATGGAATGCGAAGATGAAAATATCCATGACAGTCAATTATTAATTGTTTGACAAAAAGAGCTGGGCTTTTTGTGGCATTTATTACAGATTTCTTTCTTCAAAAGCTGCATGACGCACACTGTGGGCTGCGTCTGTGAAATAAAAAAAATAAAGAAAACAGAAATGCCCATCCCGTTCAGAGCCGATCTGCTCATTTCTGTCTTTTTCCAACCGAAGCAATTCCGCCTCACTCCTGGGCTTTGAAGTACAATCCTCACTTTCTCCACCTGGCTGCCAGCAGTATTACACAGTGCAGCTTTTCTGGGCTCTTCTTGTTGATTCCACTCACAAACACAAACCTGCATGTCTAGCCAAACGAGCTTATCCAACAGGATTGAGTGGAGCTGGACATTATGGTTTTAATTATGCCAAGCGAACAATGCCATCTATAGAAAAGGACATGCATTATTCATTTTTCCCTCTTGTTGTGATGTGATACAATTAACGTCATCATGATCTTAGTTTGACCTTTCAAAAAACAACAAAAGGAACGTGTGCTATTTTTAATCCAAAATATGGCATTAATGTCATGTTTCTGCAGGTGCATCTCAAAAGTCAGATGCCTTCTGCAATTATTTTAATGGTTTGCCAGCAGAAAAGACGAGTTGTCTTACACTACTAAGCTAACCTTTAGTAATTGGGTACTTATGTTTATGGACCTGAACTCGCTCTCAGATCGATGGGTCAAGAATCCAACTGATTGGCTAAAATTACAGTGACCGGATATCTTTGTATACCTTGTGGAAAAAGACTTTTTTATGCTAAAAAACTAGAACAATAACTAAAACCATGATGCATATGCATTGTGATAGTCCAAAAATGATGTAACTCAGGGGAGAAGAACGGTTGAGTAAATTATTTTATTTTTGTTTTCTTTCTGCCAATTCTTTTTTTTTTACTATGTTTCTGTTGATGTCTGAGGAGGGTCAGATAGCTCTGCGATTTCATCGAAAAATAATTTGTGTTCCAGATAGGTCTCACGGGTTTGGAAAGACAAGACAAGGGTAAGAAATTAATGACAGAATTTTCATTTTGTGGTGAACTGTCCCTTTAAGCCATGATCCCGAGAAAACAATTAAATTGTACATAGTCTCTTATGGCCATGGCTATCACTTTGGAGAGCTCAAGATTTACAGATGACAAATAGAAAACTTTGGAGAAGGGTTATGTCTGGTTTATCTTTTCCTCCTGAGCATAACTGACAGAGACTATCACAACCATCTGGTGCTTCCAAACTACTAGAAGTAGATAGGTGCATTGTGGGAGTTACCCGGAATGCACTGTGGACAGAGTAGGAGAAGTGCTTAGAGAGAACACAGCAAGAAAAATGAGGGAGCTGGTGCAGGGAGGAGGATGGTGTGATGGAAATGTAGCAGGAATATAATCAAGACTGATGCAATCATTACTGTTGGCATTGTTGCACATCACAGCACACAAATACTCCAGTAAACATACTGAAAGGCGACATGATTCACATGGATGGTGAGTTCAGGGGAATGTAGGTGTCTATGCTCAAAGCAGACTCAGGGCTAACAAACAAACTAAATCCGCAGCACAAGTGCCAGCCTTCTCTTCTTCGCCCAGCCTCGGCCTCGTCAATCCCTCCCTCTTTTTCTTTCTGCATGCTAAACAGCCTCAGGTTTAATTGTCCCTGGAGTGGGTTTTCAGCTGTTCATTTATAATGCAGAGAGGCTTTGCCAGGAACTGATAACCTTTACATCAGTACAGAGAGAGGGAAGAAAGAGAGAGAGCCAGAGCAGAAGGAGGAATAAATGAATGAACGGATACAGAGGGAGAAGAAAACAACAGAAGGGGCGAATCCAAAAATGAGAAAGCCAAAAGAATTGTGCAAGGGGTGAAATGAACAAAGAGACATTATTAGTATGTGCAGGGCGTATGGATCTCAATATGAACAGGGCCGAGAATGAGACGGGTGATTAAAGAAAGTGTGTGTGTGTTTCACACATTGGAAGGAAAGAAATTCAAGGTAAACGGTGGCCAGGTTTGCATCAATAGACACACAGGCGGAAAAAGAGCAGGAGATAAATGACAACTGAGTGTGTGTTTGTGAGAAAGAGATAGATGTGCAGTGTTGTGAGCCGGACTTCACTCCTTCCGTGTTTGGGAGAGAAATCAATGTTAATGAGGGAGACTAGCATGGCAGTGGAAGCTGATAACACGAAAGCGGTTCATGGTTAATGGAATAATGACAAGCCCAGGTAACCACACTCCTGAAGAGGAGTATGATAAAACAGCAGGGTGCAAAGGACCATAGAAAATTGGATTCGAGAACATCTGTGGTGAGAGAGAGAAGTCTTGCATGGCTTCCAGAGATGTTTCATGAATGCACATGCGCATCCTGATTTTGCTGAGTTAGATATGTTCGTAGGTCAACATTTTTTGTTGACCATGAAAGAACATTTTAATCCAAAAATGTAGTCTTGACCATATCCGTACACCTTAAACTTGAGTTATCCCTAAAATGAGAGGAAGTTATAGATGAATGGTACTGATGTATGAACACCCAACACTAAGCCTAAGCTTCTCAAAGTTCAAAGCTGACTGGTTAATCACAATGTTGCAATTTGCAATGAGCAAAGATGTTGATCCAGGAACATGTCACACTTGGGTTCTGTGAATGGGAACAGTCACACAAACGCAGAGGGCAACACAGATATTAAGAAAACATAATGTGACCCTGAACCACAAAATCAGTCATAAGGGGGTCATACATTTTTGAAATTGAGGTTTACATTATCTAAAGGCTGAACAAATAAGCTATCCATTGATGTATAGGACAATATTTGGCAAAGATACAACTATTTCAAAATCTGAGGGTGCAAAATCACCTTTAAAGTTGTCCAATTGATGCCGTTAGCAATGCATACAGTATTACTAATCAGAAATTAAATTGTGATATATTTACAGTAGGAAATTTACAATATATCTCCATGGAACATGATCTTTAGTTCATATTAATGCTTTTTGTTGTATAAAAGAAACATCTATAATTTTGACCCATGCAAAGTGTTGTTGTCTATTGCTACAAATATACCCATGCTACTTATGAGTGGACACAATGAAGATATCTTAATGGAATTCAACTTTGGATATTCCAAAATATCTATTAAATAAATAATAGATAAATATCTAAATATCTAGATTTTATAAATATCTATTTTATTGGCCAGTCATGTTTAATTCTCTCATATGAGCTAAACAGCTTTGCCAAGATGCCTGACTTGACCTAAGTCGATATCCTTTAAAGTAGTTTCTACAAACACATTTTGAGAAAGTACTTTAAAAATGAAAAATCCCCACACGGTATAAGCACTGTAGTGTTTCATAGACTGAACGAGTGTATGTTTAGACCCTGTTAGCACTCCACGTCTAGTGCCTGGTCTCAAAGCATGTCTGAGATTGTCTGTTTGCTCATGCTAATATTTGTGTGCAGTTCCATCTACCCATCACATACCGAGAATGGTCCCTTGCTCGTTTTCTTCAGTCTTGCTTTGAGTTTCCTCTCTCACTTTGGAAAAAAGACAAACAGAATGAAACAAAGAGAAGACAGAGAAATAAAAGGAGAGAAGCAGATCAAACGAGTGTGTGCTCACTGCTGCTGTATTGCAGGTTTCTTCTCTCCTCGGAGACTCTCAGCCCAACACCCCTCTGTCCTCCGATTTCACTGCTCCCTGTCTCTTGCACACACTCCTTTCCCCATCATGTTAAATATTTATCCAGTACTAAAATCTTCAACACACACACACACACAATCATCTAAAGTGAGGTGATGCGCTCAACTAGATATAGGAAGATATATATATTTTTTTGACAAATGTGAATGCATTAGGAAAACGTTTGTTTTTTATGGCACCTACAGGTGTGATATTCATATTCTTAAATGCAATATATGTGTGAAATAGCCATGTGTTTACATCAAATACTCTTCATGTAATTTTAAACGAATGGTTGCACACCAATGTATTCGCCATAAACCGTTTAGTTTGCCAGCAGACCGAGACACGTTCACAAAATGACAGTTTATTATTTCCTAAATGGCATCACATATGTGCACTCCTCTTTTTAGTTCTCTATTTAAACAACCCCCCACACTCTCTCAGACACAAATACACCTTCTACATCAAAGCCTTCATTTCCCACATTTCTCTCAGGAGGGTGTCTTTGCTCTACTGATGGGCAAAATGGGGGCAATGGAGCTGTATGTCTCCAGTGGGTGTCTCCCCTGATGGACTTTCAGAACAATCTTTTTGTGGGGTTAAAACGCCTCAGGTACAAATTCCATTACAACAAGGCAGACGTTAGCCTCTGGGCTCTAAATGAAAGACAAAAACAACAAAAAAAGTCAAACAAACAGTGCAGAAGGTAATAAATAATTCCCTTTGAGACATTCTCATGTCCAAACAAAATACAAACAGCTATAACAGGTTGTGGAACAGGCGAGTTTTGGAGTTGGTAGATCTTAAACTTTGACAAACAATATGCTTTCACACATACAGCCTTATCCTTAAAGGCATAGTTCGTCCACAAATTAATCATTTGAATTGTCATTTACTCATGCCATAAAAACCTGTAGGATTTTCTTTCGTATGTGAACCACACGCAAAAGAGGTATGTTGAAGACTGTTTCAACTGCCTTTCTGTCTATACAATCCAAGTCAGGGGGATCCAAACTCCATTCAATAAAGTTTTTTATATTGCCGTTCTCATAGTCTCACATTTCTGGGTTTATATCTCACAATTCAGGCTTGAGAAAAATAGAGTCAGAATTGCGATATGTTAAAGTTCCTCTATAGAATGTCATTTTGAATAGTGTCTTTCATGCAGTGTGAGATGTAGCTGTATGTACACGCAAACAATCTGGAAAGTGCACAAAGTTATTCTCTATAAAGAAAGATTTGATTCTGAACAGCATAAGTGAGTCATTAAGAATTCAAATCCCACCACCGTGACAGCTACACATCACAGGAAAAAACATTTGCATAATGCGCACACATGTTATATGTTGGGCGTCTGCGAGTGCTCTCAAACTCTGCATTTTACTTATGACTGTTTCCTGGAGAGTTTATGGCGGGATTCACAAACCGCTTGTTCTTACAAAAAAATGGCTCAGTACCCAGTTTATTTGGACCAGCTGGCTCCACTGAATCACAACGATGATAAATAATAGATGTTTATATTTTAAGTGTTGAAAATACGGAACAATGGCAATGGCCGTATGTTTTCTACATGTGTTGTATGTGGTACATTAAATCACAACAGGCTGAGCCATCTGACCAATCAGATCAGAGTATGATTAGGTAAGGAGGGGTTTAGACAGACTAAATTTTAAGAACGCTTGGAAAATGAGGTGATGTTAAATGCATATTTTGAGAAAACGAAAGCAAGTTTGACTTTGCATGCACGTAAACCTATTGTAGGAGACCCCCAATATTAGGAACCTATAAAAATGGCATAATAATCGCAATTCTAATTATAGAAGTAAATGAATATTTATTTTATTGTTCTGAGTTGTTGCTGTGTGAGTCCAAAAGTTTGCATTTTGAGCACATATGATTGGATGCTTTGACGTAAGAATATTACTGTCAAAGAAATTGAGCCGATGCAATTACTGATGCCATTTAGTAGCTGTAAGCCTGTGTCACAGGAACTGAAACTTATGATGTTCTACATTGTGGAGAGAAATTAAAATTAGTACACTTGAGTTGTCAAATTAGATGATAAATTCATAAAATGTATGGATTATAAATTTGGGTTTCAAGTTCACATACATTTTAATAATAGAAATGCCAGAGATGCAGTGCATACAAGTACTCCTGAAATACCACTTAAAGAGACATAAATAAGTGTTGAATAAAATGCAAATCGAAATTTGGAATAAATGAGAATAAATAATATTTCTTTGATGTTGGTCCAGACCATATACATTCTGTGTATCACAGTCAAACTCCATTAGCGCAATGAAAAATGTTGTAGACTGCTAATATTGCAATATAACAGCATGTGTGGTATCACTCTGAGAGGACCATCAGGTTCTTGTTATGTGATCAGCAACAGAAAAAGGGAGGTTTTCTTTTTACATGTTAGCAATACATAGAAGTCTCTCTGCATGAATCTAGTGAACAGCAGGAAGGAAATATGCGGAGGCGTACAGTGTGTATTCGAACAAAAGTTCAGCACATCGCTGTTCACTCGCTAAGCGTCTGCTTTACCTTTTCCACCTGAGCATAACTGACAGAGACAATCACAACCATCTGCTTGCTCCAAACTACTAGAAGCAGCTGCCCTCTCGTAGACTCATTTTGGGAGTTACCCGAAACTCACTGTGGGCACAGTCGGAGAGGGCATGAATGCTCAACATCCGTCGGTACGACACCAATAACCTCCCCTGCTTGCTTGTTATTTACTGTGTAGAGCTTGAATGCATTTCTAGGTATTTAATAAAAGGAAATAAAAGGAAGAGTCCAGGTTAACCACTAAATGATTTCTTTTAACGTTACTGCAAGTATCCTTATGTTTCTTTCTCCTGTAAAAAAGCATAAAAATGCAATGATGGAACAGCAATTACATTATACTGATAGATCCTTCGCCATATTCTCTGAGCAGTTTAGCACAAGTTTAAGTGAAAAGCATAGTGATGGCAAATCCAATGGACTGTGCTAACTGAGTCTTAATGGAGAGTATGAGAGGGCTGGTATGTGAACACAGCACATGTAGGTTAAGTGTGATTTATATGGCCACTGATTGAGCATGTCCTCTCGGTTCACTTTCATTTAGGCCTACCAAACAGTGGAAGCAAGAAGCTAAAAAAGGCATTTCACAGTATAACAGGCTTTTTGAAACCTCATTGATCTTCATATCAAATACAACCATAGTGTTTAAATACATCAGGATTATACCTATGAGTAATCTGCAAATGGCAAAGGTTTCTGACATTTTCATCACTGTCACTCAAACATTCTACCTCAAGTACAAATATATAGAATTAAACTTTTTGCTTGGTGTTAATAGCATCAATATTTAGCTGTATTTTGCTGCTTGATATTGAAAATTGGTATGTCATGGTATATCATGTTATTTTAATGTGTTATTATGAACACACTGGTTTGTTTGCAAATAGTTTAAATGTTTACAGCACATTGTTATTTTCCTCGTTATTTCCCAATAGCGTCTAACGAACCGGAAACTTCACCCATAGGTTTACTTCCGCATTCAGGAAAAGGTTGGATAGGCTATGTGTACACTTTATGTCACTTCACAGCAAGAGAAGGTACAATAAGTCCTTATTCACATGGAGATTGTAAGCCTCACTGATTTAAAGTGCAACAAAGTGCATACACCTGAATGTACACAACTTGAATAAAAAGTCTTTAACGTTGGGTAGTTGTTTTGTCCTGCATATGAATTTTAGCAAGCGGTTCTCATAAAAATAGCCTACCATGTCTGATCCAATTTTGTATTTGCCTTCTATAGTCTGACTTCAAAAGTCATAAGAAATATGAAAGTGGCCATTCAAAAATTTCACTTGTAAGTGTAATATTTTCATCATTGCTATTTTCCTAATTAATATTAATGCAACAAGGCATTAAACACTCTACTCAGCCTTAACACAAACAATTATTATTTATTAATATTTCTAGTTTCTAGAACAGAACACAAACACAATCACACACTTCTCTCTCAAGTTACTTTCTATTCCACATAAGATTTTCTATGTGATCTAATTTCTGTGATTTTTGGATTGCACTGCAGCAGGGTAATGAGGAGCTTTTTCTGAAGACAGAGTGGAACAGAACAGGACAAGCATTAAGAGTACTCTATTCATGCCCCAGATCTGTTGCAATCTTCTCACCACAATTACACTGTATTTTCCTCAGTAAATATTTATACATGCATTCATTTCAACATATTAGGTAATTAATTCAACATGCCTAGTAAAACTACACAATTTAAAGCATAGATGTTTTTAGCATCATAAATACATTAAAACGAAAAATGAATTCTTGGTATTCAAATGTAGATTCTTTTTGTACTTTATATTGAAATCTTAAATTTCATTTTTAAACATTTTATTGTGGTTGTTTTACTTGTGGATAGTTTTGGAGGGCTCTTAAAACCGTGACATTTTGGCACTCTAGCGGTTAATAAACAGAACTGCACACATCCCGTGAAAGGAATGAGACCCGACGAAAGCCGACGAGTGGACGGCTTTTGTCGGGTCTCTTCGGGCAGTCGGGGAAAGTGAGAACTCCCTGATTGGATGCCTAGTTTGGCACAAACAGAAGACTGTTCTAATATTACGTGATCTTACAAGCATTCCAATATGCGAATTTTATAATAACAACGTGAGCCACATGAAATTAAGTAAGTTATCAACGTTACTGATATTCATAATGGTAAGCGCGCTGCTGTCTTGTTTACGTTTCAAGCGTCAGCTTGGTGTGTATAGGCCTACTCCGAAGCAGCGACGACCCCGAATCCCGAATTAGCAATTATTATGTGTACCGTAATGATTTGGGATTAGACAAAAAGGTTCTTTGGAAGATGAATTCATGATGTGCTCACTCCCTATATACATTTTACAATTTTTGAACAAAGTAGCATAGTGTTGCTTTACAACATAAAACTGTCCTAAAGCAAAAATGGAAAGGCAGATGTGTGTGAAGGTCAATGGATTGTTTTCTCCTGATACAATAGGATAGATGTCCTTGATCCAAATGAAGAGATGCCACCACTAGATGGAGCTGGAAAACAGGTAAGTAATAGACACGCTAAATACGATCAAAGTACCAAGAAAAAGCCACATAAAAGCTGAAGCAGCTGTGCTGCAGCACTGGTGAAACTAATGCATCTTCCCTGTTCTGTAATGTCCCATAAACTCTTTGGTCTTTTCATCTCTTTGATCATCTCCGATGTCTGTCTGATTGGAGGACTCTCTGACCTGCATCCATCCATCATTTTACTTCACAGTAATCTCAATCTTAATATCAGCTATGTCTTCCTGCAGGAATTCGTTTTGATGGTGGTGAAACAAACACTCAACCCAGCGAACAGGGAATATTCTCAGAACTTTTGGTAAGCTTACGAACAAATATTCTTTCAGTAGGCTAACATTAATAGAACACTAATTCAAGGTTATATAAGAATATTAATTTGAACATGTTAGCCTTGTGTATATGAGGGCATTGTAGGTAATTTCAACAGTAAAGGAGAGTACCTATGAGTCACTGTTCATGAAAGCAGCAGTTTTTCTTGCCTTTTTTCTTACTGACCTGAGGGAATGGGTTGGAAAAAGATATGGTTGGTGTGGGGGAGGACAGGTGGGCTTTGGACCCTCTCACACTCTTCCTTGCCCTGAGGTTGTTGAGTGAAGGCAGGTGAAACTCATAATGCACTCTACAGATTTAATAATGTGCTGTGGCTTGTCCTTGGTGTGGGCAGACGTGGCCCCAAACCAGACAGTGATTGATTAGCTGAGAATAGTCTCTATGATGGCGGTGTAAAATTCGATCAGTCATTTGATCCGTCTGTCATATCCAGGCATCTTTTAAAAACGTGGTTTTCAACTTAGGCTAACATACCTCCTGGTTAGATAAAGGTTATCATCTAATAAACGTGCAGTCAGGATCAGCTTGACACTGAGAGAAACCCGCCATTGTCAAAAAATCTGCCTCCCTGGTGTGTAGATGTGTGATGGACTAATTTAGACTAATAAGGCTTTATCTAGGCTCCATCTGTAGCACTGCTTTCATGCTATCAAACACTCCTTTTTTTCTCTTTTCTCTCTCTCTCACACACGTCACCACTTTTAGCTTACATGAAGGTGAGAGAAATGTGAGGTAGACTCACAATTA
>JAUYWG010000038.1:8609031-8622318 GCA_034779775.1 Enteromius afrohamiltoni
AAAGATTCGAAGACGATTGGTCTCTCATGCGAGATCCCATATGTAACGTCGAAGTGATTCGACTGAAAGGGTAACAAAGGCTTTCTTGTGCGGTATTTCTTAAATGAAGTCTATGCAAGTATCTATGTGGGTTTGTGCTTGTTATTCTATTATTATTATTAATAATTAACTATTATTATTCTGAAATGTAGCTGTTGTTTTGGCTTGCATGTATTTGAAGTTTTGGAAGACTGTTGAAATACTGTAGCACCAAATATATGTGGTTATAGACGTGCTTGTAAATGTGTGTGTTAGGAAGTCTAAAGGTAGTGTGTATACAAACTTTTTTTTCTCTAGTATTTTATAAAAACCACACAGTAATGTATTTATTATGTACCGGTTAATAGTTAAATCATAATTAGCTCTACATTATTAATGCATTATGCAATATTATGCAGTTTCCATGGATACAGGTTTGAGAGCGGGTGGCATATATTGGGCCAAATTGGATGATTTCAGCATTAGCTGTATGTAAAGTGGTTCTTGCCGGTTAAATGCTTTTTATGACAGTGGTTTTAAAAGTGATCCAAGCAGGGATGGAAGCCAGTGTAGGGAGTGGAGCTCAGGTGCTACGTTCATCTACGAATGTTGAACATTCGCCAGTTAGCTGGTGTCTGGATCAGCTGCAGAAGCTTGATTGCATATGCTGAGAGTCTGTCCAGGAGTGAGTAACAGCAAAATCCTCTTAAAGCAGGTCAGCTCATTCGCCAGCCATCTTGTTAAGACTAATACAGGTTCTACTTGAATAAAGAATAATTTTTTAAAGATAAGTTATTTCAATAACATATTTCATATTAGCCGTAAATCTGCAACCTTAAAATTTGCTGTTGCATATAAATATGTAAGTAAACTATGAATACTTAATAAAAATACACTCTGGTAATTTAGTATACTAATGGCATTCTTAAAGTCTGCACTTTAATTGTATAGACGTAGGGCTGAGGTCCAACTAAATAAGTATATCGGATTGTGCTAAAGTGGAACTATTGCAACTAGATACACTTTAAATATGCATTTAAAGATTGATATTATACAGGAATCATACAATCCTTATTAGTAATAATTTGTAAAAACAAATTTTAGGAATAATATTAAGAAATGTGCATAGTGCTATAAACAAATGTTTTAAAAAAACATTTTGACAAAAAACATAAATTAGTTTACTTGTGTAACTCGGAAGTGGATTTCCCCTTCCCATCATGCTTTGCATAGGGCTGGATAAGGATAGTTAATCTTGAAATAAAATTTAATTTTTTATTAAGATGATAAAATCAGGTGACTTGTTAATGTTCAATGCTCTTTTATGTTAGTATTTAAAATATCTTCTGCTATGTTAGTTTTTTGGGGGTCTTACCATTGTGGTAAAGTGTAGAGCAAGTGCTTGGGGACCTGCTAACATGAATCAAAGTTGTTTTAATAATAATAATGAAAAAAAAAATTGGGCATGCGATGGACATATCAAAACCATCTTATGTTATGCAGAACAAGTTGGCTAAAGCCTGAATTTAAGTAAATCAAAATCAAACTCATCTTTTTTTAAAATGTAGAAGGATGTCTTCCTGCTAATTTATTATCCGGTTAAATGTTTTCGTTTGAGTTCAACAAGCATAAAATGTATAAATTTAATTAAACTATATTTGATCCAACTCAATTAAATTTCACAGCATTAATTAGTTTTTAAAGAGTTGGGGCTACAAATATTTATTGGATGAAAATTTTTCCTATAGTTAAATGAGTTGCAATTAATAATTTTTTTGAGTTTACTTAGTATGACATAAATGTATTTTAAATAAATTATGGCATAGGTTTATTTTTACTAGGGTATTTGAAATGCACATTGGAATGATTTCTAAAGGATCATGTGATCCTGAATACATGAGTAATCGCTGCAAAAAATGTTGTTTTGCAATAACAGCAATGCGTAACATTTTAAAATATAAAATTGTTATTTTAAATTGTAATAATACATTGTTGATCAAATAAATGAAGTTCACAACCATAAGGGACTTATAAAAACATTTAAAATAACAATGCTATAATTCAAACTATTTGATATTATTAGGTCTTTTTGAAGTGAAAACTAACGTGCGCAACCTGTCTAACCCATTGTAAGGTGCATTCAATTTTTCAGCTTCGCTAATTCAACACACAAGCAGCCCACACATTGTCTCCGTTCAAGGAATTGTGTTGATTTAACTCAGAACCTCAATAAACTGAATCCCATGTGTTTTTGAGGGCCTAAAGCTTTGCAAACACCATTAAGACAAAGCAAACCTATAAGAAAAATATCATCCTCTGTAACACACACTTCTGTCAATAGCTCTGGGTCCACGGAGACCAGGAACTCATTTTGCCTCAAAGTGACTCAGGCACCTACATCAATAGTCATTTTCTTAATAAATAATGAAATGATTGCGGATACTGTTTTTGAAGACCTATAATCTCAAACACCTGGACTCTTTCTCTAGATCTTTCTGACATACAAAACCACCTTTGGTGATACGGGAAATGAAGCCTGTCCCATTAGATGCTGTTTGTTTAACTTGTGTTGATGGGATACCATTGGTCCCTGCAGTGAATTTCTTTATTAACTCACTTCTTCCCGCCTCCAACTATCTTCTTACATTTCCTCTTTATTTCTCTCCCCTGCACACTTGGCCAGTCTTTTTAAATCTTATTAGTTACTTTGTTTTAGCTGTTATAGCCCATACAGATATTTTCAAAATATGTTATCTTATGTAACCCACATAAGAAAGTGATACAGGTTTGGAACAGCATGATTTCTGAATGAAATATCACATTAACATTATACTGTAGGTGTTTACAAGTGCCCCCTGTGTATATGTTTGGAGCATATTTTCCACAGTGTGCTGCTTATTTATTGAAAGAAGGTGTAAGTGATTGAATGAGAGTATGATAATGATACGATCAAAACCTGACAGCAATCAATCACAGAGTCAAGCACCCATGCCAGCATTACACACTCACAAGCACACAAAGATGGATGAACAGGCACACTCACCTTTCTCCTCACTCACTCACTCACTTTCCATTTGTAGCTACTGCCGCTGTGCTGCTCACGTGGCAGATTCGCTTCACTCTTCACTTCTTCCTCTACCAGCTGTGAAAAGCCTACGCTGTTCCAGCATTTTAGCTCATGTCCTTCAGTACCTCAGAAACCGACACTCATAACAGAATGGATGAGATTTAGAGCATTCATAGTGGAATACAGATGGATAGAAGGCACCCAGCAGGGCTGAAAGAATGAAAGAGCAATTAGCCTAATATTTAGTCATTTAGCTGATTTTAACCATAGCAACTCTTATAACCAGTGGCATCTCCAGGCATTTTTTTTGTACAGTCAATTAGCTAACTAAGCCCCTATGAATGCATTCACAAATAGCACTGGTTATTTCGTACTGAATGTGGATTAAGCATTGGAAATATCCACATCGGCCTAAGGTGGTTTATCTCACATTATCTTATTATAGATGAATACCAAAATCAATATACTGAACACTGGCAAAAATAAAATGATTAAAAACACTTTAAAAGCAATAATTTGAAATGCATTTGAATGAAATCTGAGTGTCTCACTAGTGAAATGTTCACTTGAAATAAAAAGAAATAGCAGTTGATTGTTCATTTGTGCAAACTTGGCAGAGATTTTCCCATTGAGATCTGGCAGCTCATGCATGAATTCATTTTCATTTGAAATCATAGCAAGGGCATTGAACCTCTCTTTGCCCATGGTATTTCATTTTAAAAATTTGATAAAGAGCTTTGAGCACGTTTACATGCACAAGAATAATGTGAAGCTGAATTTGGTCATCTTTTATCACTCAAACACACATTTTAGAGGGTTTGGATTTTGGAGGGTAGATTTTGCAATTCAACCTTCATACTCATCTGCTTTTGCTAAGGACATGAATGAAATTAAGAGTGGAAAAAGTGCTCAAATACCATGATAAATTAACGAAATGAGCACCATATCATCAAGCATATTAAAAAACAATTCTAAAGGATCATGTGACACAGAAGACTGTAGAAATGGCTGCTGAAAATACAGATTTGCCAATACAGCAATAAATTACAATTGTAAATATATTGATTGATATATTTATTGTAAAATATATTTATTGATATCAGTTATTTAAAATTGTAATAATATTTCAAAATATTCCAAATCGTTTGAATGGTAGAACATACTGTATATACAGTTTGCAGATATTGTTTAAAAATGCATTTTTAAGCAGCATCTGCTGAAGAAATGTCATTACTTATTACATCTTATTACTTATTACGGTCTTTCTGCAATTTATCTGGTTTTAAGCGTCCTGTTCATGGCTTCATGATGGGTTTGAACCGGCAACCTTGCAATTACTGTAACATAGCGCAATAATAATAATGCTAATAATTGTGTGAGCTATTATAGGAAAAGTATGCTGCTAAAATGCATGTAATTCTATGTTTGGTCTGTGTCGCGCATCTGCTTGTTAATAGGTCTGCATATTTTCCCTGCCAAGAGTCACACAGCGAATGTTCAGCTAATGACAAGGAAAGTACATCAGTGGGGTGATGAAACGAAAGGAGGAGAGTGGATTGAAATAAGTCATGATGGACATATTCCTCTCGTTAAAGGAAAACGAAGTGAGTGCTGGCAAGACAGAGAGATGGGATTGTGACAGGGGAGATGAAGGGGGGATGTCACCCCAGGAACATCAAACCCAGCCGTGACAGCTGGAGACAGATGCTCAAATAGCAGTCGTGTCACGCGCGCACACACAAATGTATATACACTTCTCTTTTCCTCTAAAAAGTGCCAGGAAGGTGAAGTTTCAGATATCTTTATGTGAGCTGTTTTACTCTGACAGTGGTACCTGCTGCAGTAGATGATCACATGACAGCATTTGATAAATCTTTACTGATTTAAGTTATTGTAAGCGGAACTGTATTACACTGTATTAATTATTACAGTGTTTTAGTCAGTTTTTGACAAAATATATTTTCATTTAGTCAATATTTTGTCATGTTAATCATTCATTTTAGCCAATTTTACTTTAAAATTGCATCTGCTTTAATAAGAAAACAGCAAATATGACAAACTGTACAATAAACTGCCCTACAATTGTAAAATGCAATAACTATGCCTCATGCATCTTTTTTTTCTTTTGAGAATATTTAAAGAAACAAAACACACAAAAATTACAATTCCATAATCATTTACCCTCTCTCCTTTTGTTGAAATATACTGTGTATCATACAAGAAGATACTTTTTAAAACATTTTAAAGGGGTCATATGATGCGATTTCAAGTTTTCCTTTATGTTTGGATTGTTATGAAAAATTAGGAACCAATGAGAAACGAGAATTATCATACGGCATTTTTAATAGCCAAAAACCTTTTTAAAAGACAAAAAAGCACAGTGGAAGTCAATGAGAGCTGAAACTGTTTGGTTGTCCCTGGAGAATTTAATAAAAAAGCCACTGCAACAACAAAAGGTAACCAAAGATCTCCCACAGACTGTATAGACTTAATACAAAATGAAACAAGGATTTGTGGAAACGCAATTGTTTCGACGTCACAAGACAAATATTTTTTAAAACTAATTTCAAAAATTGTGCTTTTTCCATTGCACTGGGGTTTTGTCTTCCAGTTATTATGAAAAGAGTCATTTAACAAAAGACACTTTTATTCAAAGTGACTTACAGTTCACTTATTACTAGGACAGTCCCTCCAGAAGCAACCTGAGGTTAAGTGCTTTGCTCAAGGGCTCAATAGTAATCGGTCATGGTTACTGTGGTCACTAAGTCCTGATGCATGAAAATGCTTGTTGTTTTGTCATTCACTGAAACAAACACATCTCAGGCAAACATTTTTAAAATCAATGAAGGGTGGTTGTTGAAATGGCTCCAGTCCACACTAGGCACAAAAGGGTTAAAGATGGACTAGAGACTACTCACTGAATGGGCAATGACAGCTTTGGTTCTCTGCGACAGAATCAGAGCTACCAGTGGGTGGCAACTCTCTAAATAGCAGAAAACACATGCAATCGCTGACACTTAGAATAAGTGAGCACCAGTAGGTTTAAGTCAGCAAGTTACTGTGTTTGTCCACACATACAGATACGCTCATACAGCCATACATACAGGAACTAATGACATTTAGATTATTTTAGTATTATTTTTCCCAATTTTAATTTTCACTCCTGTTTGTTTTGTTTTTTTGTTCTTTAATGACATCATCCTCCATGAAGTGACAAACAACAGCACAAACACCTAAAGCGGATTGCACTTCATCAGTATTCTCTGTTCGAGCCCCAAGTGTCCTGCAGGAGTACAGTACAACACAGCCAGGCCGGCAGTAAGATGTCAGTCTTGCATAACCAGGCATTTAACTAAACAGCAAAAGGTCTGACCACACTGCAGCTTATTCTAGCCAACAAACCTCCTCAGAGAGGAAGAAACCAGTTGATTGACATGCACGCTACAGTGACCAATAACATTGATTTGTTCTGTATTTGTCATGTATTTATGTGGCGTTTAGGCATTGGCAGTAGAACAATGTAATTCCCTTCCAAAGGTAATGTGTTTATTTCACAGTGCATTGCTGTTGGTAAGTGTAGAGTCTGTAATTTTTTTTTTACCAAAATCTTTTAAATCTTACATCTTGCTGCATTTATTTGATCAAAAACATTGTGAAACATTACTTGAGTTTAAACGGTACATCTCAACCTACTGTAGGCTCACTGGAAATACGTGCCTCTACATACATTTCTGCAATTCCGTATTTATTTACCTTAATGCACATTTTAGGCAGTTTCAAAGTGAAATGTCCAGAGAGTGGTGGCTAATACACACATTTAATAAATGATCATGGCATGTTTAATTACGCTGGTACAGGCACGTATCGCAGCGTTTTTTACCTCAGTGTTGCTGCTTGAGGTATGTTATTGCGGCCATTCAGGATTCAAAGTGATTTTTTCGGCTGATATCAAGTTTAAAAGTATTAATTTTCAATTTTTTTTTCTACAAGTGTATTGATAAAAAAAAAAATCTGGTACTTTCTACCTCTCGAGACAATAAATCTTAGAACCTCTCAGAAAAGCTGTCACTGGTGTGGTACTTTTTCCAAATATGCACAAATATGTACACTTTACGTACTAATATGTACCTTTAAGGTACCAAAATGGACACTTTAGATACAAAAAAAAACATTAAAAACCCTTTTGAAAAGGTACCTCCCCAGTGACAGCTTTTGTACCTTTATTTCTGAAAGAGAGCAATACCTGCTGTAAATATTTGAAATGGTGAAAAGCAGGTATAGCAGATTTATTGGGGCTGTACAATGGCCTTAATCAAACTATTAAATATAAAACACCTGGAAAAACAAGTGCACAAGGAGGAAAAGTAAAGACCAGGAGTAGATTAAAATGCATTTAAAGTGGGATTTTAGAAGCATAATTATGTATTTATCATGTGAATTCTCATTGAATGAATATAACTAAACTGTTGATTTTTGAGCTTTCTTCTCAGGGTTCTCAAGATTGTGGCAAATGTGTCATACGCTTGCAAATGTGACTATTTTATAGATCTTGAGATTCACCAATGCTTAACTAATCATGCTGTTTTCTTCTCCTATGAAAGTGAGAGAAAAGTGAGTTTGAGAAGGAAAGGAAAGAGAGGTTAATACAGTACATAGGATACACACATACACACACAAACAAAATCATTTTCGATATGCTCGCCATGATTGACTTCATTTACCTCTGCCACAGAGACAGCCAGCAGGTAAATTTGGAGCGGAAGAAACCGACACTCAATCTAAAATAATAATAATAAATCTGCCTCTTCCTCACTCCCTCTACATGGTGGTATTGATTGTTATGCTAATGTAGGTTCCCTCATGCACTGGCGTCGGGTCTGCAAGACATAAAAGGAGCTGCCATGGTAATAAAATCCCTTTAATTTTCCTCTGACATTTCTCTTCCTCTCATCATCCCAACGGCAAAAATCACAGATACACATGCAGAGCAATGCAGCAATTAGACGAGAGCCTTCATACCCACAACCTACAAAACTGGAGTCATACTACAATAAAACTGGATTCAGTGTGAACATGAAAAGGTCATGATAGTGAAACAATGAGATGCTGTATAATGATTTATTGTCTCTACTAAATCTAACTAATTTTAGTAAACACCTTTTAGTTTATATGGGCATAGATGTGCATTAGTGTGAGCTTTTTCTATTTTGAATGATACATCTATTCCTTTATGAATACAGTATCACAACAAACTTTCTGGTCTGTCAAGGATGCATATCTCGAGAGAACAAAGAACACTGTTGTCTTTTCATGTGCTTTTGACATGCGGCTCGTACAGTTAACATACCCCATCTCATCTACCGCTGTCATCCCACACAAACTTCACTCACTACTTCCCTGTAGAACCATTCTCTCTCTCTCGCTTCAGTTAATAAAGTAGATAGCAAGTATTCTTTAAGCATTTTTTATATACACACAATTTTGACAAGTTTTGTAGTCAAACTACTTGTCAAACTAAGGTACTTTTTAAGAAAGAGAATTTAATGTATATATTAATGCACTTTTAAAACTTCAGACTTTTAAAACTATCCTTTATGAAACATAAGATAAAGTAATAAAAATGACACTGAAAATAATTTATTTGAAGTCACAGCCACCACAAAAAATAATTCTCAGCAACTGTAATTGATGACTGACATTTATTTTATAATTAAATGAAATCATTCTTTTGTAGCATAATTCTTTATGTAACTCTCCAACACTGTGTATGTATTTGGGTCAAAGACAAAAAAGGATTTAAGCATGAATACATTAAGTGTAATACTGCTTTAAAATGTTGATGCAAATTTGAGAAAAAAAAAAAAAAAACAACTGAATGACAATTTAACATTATTTGAACCGAGTATTGCCATTTCATTCTTTATCCAAAACCTAGAAAGTAGACACCTGACTTACATTTAATGTGCTCTCTATGGACATAAAATCACTTTTTTACATTTCTTTTGATGTGGATCTTGATGTATATAACCCATGTATACACACACACACGCACACACATATACACACACACACGAAATTCAAGTGTTTCTATATATTTTCTTTTTATAATCAAATGTTAACAATTTTTAATATAGCAATGACGGCCCAGATTGCAACTGTTTGAGTCACTTTCTTTAGCACTTTTGAGCTGAAATGGCCATTAGATTACATTTTATTGCTCATCTCTCGCGCTGGAGTCTTCACTGGTGAGTTGCCATTATAGCAGCAAAAACAGGACCAGCAGTGAACTCACACGCAATCCCATGTGCTGCTCTCTATCATTCAATCTTGCACATGCATGCATCTATCTTTCTCCATCTTTTCTCCTCCACTTTAACTCCCCACACAAACACACAGACCCAGCAACACACATACAGTACACGCACAGACAGACACAGCCTGTTAAAACTGGGAAATGGGAACAGGATGTTCTTTGGCAGTTGCCAATTGCTTTAAACCACACATAAAGATTCAGCCAGAAACAAATTTAGACTTATTTATAGAGCAAAGGTTTGAGGAAATGCATCCATAGGGAGCAATCACAAACTCTGAGTCTGTGTGAAAAGTGTAATGTGTTGAGAGTGAACGCCCTTTGAGTATTAAAAACAGCTGGAGAGTGCGATGAAAAGATTGCCTGCTGGAAATGGAAAGAGGTGTATATGAATGCACAGAAAAGACGCACAGGACATCTATCTCAAAATCCATGCAGTGCCATTGCAGAAATCAATTTATTTATATGTTATTTATTGATTTTTTTTCATATGCACACAATATGAAGAGCCATTGTCATACACAGAAATAACAATTTACTTTTTTTCTTTACAAGTATATTTTCTGTTTTATTCAGTCACACACACACACATTTCCACACACTCATTCTCACAGAGACTCTTAATTACAAATTATTTCAAACTGTATTTGTCCCATTATAATGTGCACTCTTTTTTGTCCTTTCTTGACATTGTTACAACATCTCTTTCCTTCATTCTTTGTTCAGCCGGTTAGCTTTTGTTCAGGGGATCATTACCATGGCAACGCACTGGAGAAACGTTATTGACAGCCGAACAGGCAGCATGGTTAACTTTGAAGCAAATGGTGACAGAGAAAAGGGGCCGATTGTGATGTAATTCCACAAATTGAGAGGAGGGGGAAAATCAGAGTTGAGAGAATAAAAAAAAAAGTACAAGAGAAAATACAAGACAAACTGACAGAGGCAACTTTGTAGTTAAAGTGGTGCAAACTTAAAGGCGACTCCAGAGACAAGGATGAGCACTCACTTGTGTCCATTTAAGTCTTGACAACATCCTGTAATGCTGCTTTTACAGTCGTCTTCCTTCATATTTTCTTGAGTAATGTGCTCATTATTTGTTGGTGTACGTTTAATGGATTTCAACTCCCCTCCTGGCAGACCAGAATTTAAAACAGGAGTCCTTTCCATCCCAGTCCCATGACTACAGGCGTTATCAGGACACATCGAGGGATCCTTTCTATAGCTTCGTTTTGCCAATTTCCCGTAAGAAAACATTTCACATGCGCTAAAAGTCTCTAAAACATACACACTGTACATGAAATCTACACATATTTTAAAGCTCTTGGTACATTTATAAAGTAAAACTCAAAACGGCAAAACCCAAATGAATGAATCAGTGTTTATACTTGCACAAGTTCATTCACAAGTCAGTATGAAAACTGCTCGTCTTTATACATTAAAAAAAAAAAAAAAAAAATGAAGGAAGGAAGGAAGAAACAAAAGTTTGTTAGTGCGTTAATGATGTTAAATATGTAAATCCATTTTGAATTCAAATTGACATAATTTAAGCAAAGTACAAATAAATTGTCATCATTATGATAATTGGGATTAAAAAAAACAAAAAAAGAGAACATAGTTAGATTTAGAGTGAGATGAATTACAAAACAGAACCGGGAAGAACAGAAGTGAGTGAAAAATGGGCAGTGTAATTGTACAAAATGACACGTTGACCTTTTCTACTTCCACAGGGGACCCAAGAAAACAAACCCAAGGAGTGAAGGGAGAGTGGAGGGAGAACAAACGAGAAGACCACCAAGAGGGGGGAAAAAGGGCGAGAGATGAAGGGAGCTGCTTGAGCACAAGGGGAAAGAAGAACAATATTCAAGTTTGAGATGTCTGACCTTTGGAAAGTGAGCTGGAGAGAGAGAGAGACGGCAGTGAATGAGCTGATATACATGTTAGCGTTTGCTAGGACAGGGCGGCTCGTTTGAATTAGCATTGTGTGTGAACAAATGACGTGTGTACGAGTGCTGAGTAAACACACTTGAGCGAGCTTGTCGGGCCAATAAAGAGATTCCTCAAAAACACTTATACTGAGTCAGAAACGCACGCTCGGGAAGGAGACGAGACAATAATGCTTTTTCCTTTTATCTCGCTCTCACACACACACTTAAGCAGCCTCCATCTGCGTATGTGCGAGATGAAGAGCCTGGCTGATGATCACTTGGCAATGGCGATCAGACAAAGTGGCCAATATGCTCACTAATGGCCTGTCAGACAGATGAGAGACAAACCCCCACAGAAACCTTTGCACTGCTCCTCCTAGACCGCCTCTCTCTCATTTCCCTCGCATCTTCCACACGTTCTTCTTTTGTACTAGCCTCCTTTTCAAATATGAAGACTTAGCAGAGATTTGGCCTCGGCATGTGTGTTTGGCATATTAATTGCGTGTTAAACAATAAGAGGGAGAACGGAAACTGGCTTTGCTGACAGAAGGAACCATTCCAACATTTCATTTGTCTTCCATTAATTCATTCCCTAACCGGTGGCAAGATAATAGGATCCTTGATTCAGTGTCATTTTTTTGTCAGAACCAAAGTGTGACTCACAGTATTGAGTGCAGGGGTGAGCTGAGATCCGACAGCTGGGGGTGGGGGGTAAAGAAACTTCAAAGCCTGATGATAAAGAGATTGTCATATGAAGGGCAGGGACTTACAGCACGGCCACACAACAGTGCGACGTTTCTGCCAAATTAATAAACAGGACAACACAAAGCTCTTTTTTAGATTAGCAACAATCACTGTCCATTTTGTTCTCCACACCTTACGTACCATATTTAAGTCTTTTTTTCAAATTTCCTTATGTTTAAATTTGACTTTTTGTGCGATTATTTGCTTTCCCGCTCTTCGCGCGTTGGCCGGATTTTCATTTCTGTGAATTTTAGTGAGTACTGCCACCCGGTCCAGGACGACCACTCGATCCCGTCGGCGTAAGAGGTGTGCTGTCCGCGCAGGTACTGACCATTCAGGTTGGACGTGTGGCAGTTACGGTACCACCAGGCGCCATGGTAGAATGAAGCACAGTTGTTCTCCGAATGATCGTTGTCTCTGTCTTTTGTGGTGAACTTCATTCCATTGTGCTTCAGCAGTGAATCTCCTGTGTACAGGTGCATACAAAATAAAGGGAAAACAGCAGAATATTAATTAAACTATTGTTCAAAAAGTTGGGGTCCGTACCATTATTCTTTTGAAAGATATGAAAACTATTTTTCAGCAAGAAAGATACAAAAGTGACAGGAAAGACACTTAAAATTGAACAAAAAAATGCTGTTAATTTGAACATTCTGTTCATAAAAGAATCTTGAAAAAATCTTGTAAAATGGTATGAATATTAACACAGAACGCCATTTCACATAAACAACTCTAGCTGCCCAGGAATACATGAGACAAGTTAGCATACACAAGCAAACTTGTCTCATCTCTCTCAGATAAAAGCATTTTCAGCATTTCATCTCATTTGGGTGTGATGTATGCATACAGAGTGTTTTGCTTTGTTCCTGTCTCTTTCTCTCCCACTTCCATACTTCAAGAACTAAAATTTTTCTCACCATTAACTTTTTAATGATCCTCTTTAAAGATTGCATGCACAAAAATGCATAGGTGCTACACCATAAGTAGCAGTTAAGTTATGCTGTTTACACTTACTTACAGTAAAAAAATTCTCCTAAAAGTGGTCTTAAATAAATGTGAAATAACACACTCTATGCTGTCTGGAACATGCAGCTGAACATACACTTCGTATGTGCACACATAGTACAAAAGAGCACTACATTTATATAAAGGCAACTACTGTAGATATTTCCATGTATAAAGGCCCATTTATACCAACAGGCAAGCTTGAAATTGTGATGGCA
>JAUYWG010000038.1:8626453-8639498 GCA_034779775.1 Enteromius afrohamiltoni
ATTTATAATTCATAATAATGAAACCAAGTACACATAAGATATAGACAATGGCTATGCTGTGATTTTGGCTATATTTGTATGTAAAATAGAGCAACATAATATCTATCTATATAATATCTATACATTTTTGTAAAAGTTGTTTAAATATCTTAATTTAACTAATGCCTAGTCCTGGCTTAAGCTAAGCCCTGTTTGTGAAACTGGCCCTTTATATAAAATACATAATCAAAACAGAACATTGAGATATTTCTCAAAATATCTTCTTTTGTGTTTCCACAGAAGATAGAAAATCATATGGGTCAACTAAGAAGCCGCAACTCGACTCTATGAATGTGCATACAGTTGTTGACAGAAGTCAGTGATTTGTGTTATACTTTTAAAAATAGAAACATTTTAGTTACAAAAATCCATCAGTCTACTTCAGAGTACATGTATTAACCTTCTGTAGGTGTATAGGTTACACTGTAAAAAATGTTTAAAAATACTTCAATTTACAGTAAAAAAACAGCAGATGTGGTTGCTGGAATTTGACCGTAAAAAGTACAGTAACAACATTTGAGGTTTTTATGATTTGAAGTTAAATTTACAGTTAAATAAAATAATTCCATTAACTTATATAATGTTAATATGCTAACCTATGTTTTGTACTTTTAAAATACACTGATAACCATCAAATGCAGGTAGTGATGAGAAAGTCACATGATGAGCCAAAGCCCATCATATATAGAAGGAGCTCAGTGTCATTCTAACAAACACTAAACACCATCATGGTGAGATTTATTAAATTGAAATATGCAATAAACATTAATTTAACAATATTACATGTAACATATAACCCTAATAAACATAACTGATAAAAAAGAAGAAACATACAGTAGTTATTTAAAAGAAAAAAACATCAAATTCAAACAAAATTTTAAATGTAATGCCATTTTTACCCTTTAACAGATTTTTATTATAGCATTAACAATTTTTTTTTTGTTTACTGTAAAATCACATAATTTATTTATAGCGTAGTTTTACGATGAAAGTATCTGATTGAAGCTTCAAAATAAGGGCCACCATCCACCACCATTACCAGCTTGGAAAAGCCAAAAAGGGTGAACTATTCCTTGAAGCTGGTCTAAGATGGTCTCCCAGTGTTGCAAAGCTGGTCTTTAGTTAGTCTGACAAGGGCCCAATACAGCTTTAAAACCAGGCAAAAAAATGTCTGCAAACCAACTTAAACCAGTTTTATACAGATTATTTCCATTATTGATATTGTTTAACTAACATTCAGACTAATTTAATAAGGCTTTCAGCTACCGATAGATTGTAGTACTCTAAGCTCCATTTAACATATTTTAGCATATTTAAATCTTTTCTGCGGAATTGTGCTGATTCTCTTCCACAATCAGTGCTGAAAACATGACAAAAATGTGCTGATTTCTACTGAGAGGGATCCAACAGCAAAACAAGATGATTAACAGAGATGATTAGTACACTAATGGAGGCTATTAAGGGGAGAAAGAGAGAGAGAGCAGAAGAATAAGAAGTAAAAAAATAAAATGGACAAAGATGATGAATAAGTAACTACAAATGCAATGTCATCTGTGCATCCACAGAGCCTGAGTCGACTGGATTAAGATAAATCTTTTCATAACTCTCTCAATGAGGTACTTACAAACACAGCACATGTAGGCTTGAGCTCACTTTCACCTCTGTGACACTGGACTGACACTAATGCACTCACTCACTAAGACATCTATCATCTCAACATCCTCCCTCTCTTCCTTCATTCTCTTCTTACTTTTTATATGCGTCATATTTCTTAGCAATATTAAAATCCGTTGACACCCATAGTCAGCATGAGCTGGCGCACTATGGGACGTGCACTCGTTGGCGGGCTGAGGTTTGTGTGCGTCAGTTTGAGGAAGAATTATGTAGGGGGGCACTTGTGACTCCACATAGAAAATGGATGCTCTTTGTTAGGGAGCCATAATTCATAGTGCTATAATTGATTGGGGAATGTGAGAATTTACAACCAGAAAAAGGGGAGAAAAAAAGAGAAACTGCTGATAGAGACAGAAAGAGAACACAGTGAAATAGAAAAAAATGGAAGCGAATGTGTCTAAATAGGACATGATAATGATCTCTCATCTCCTCTGTCATATCTTCTATGTGAAGTGCGAATGAGCTCCCCAGTGACAATGGAGTCACTTTAACACGTTTTTTTCCTTTTCTGATTAAATCAGATTTGGAGTGAATAAGACAATGTCCCCTGATAATGTTATCAATGACAGAGCTTGCCTTAACTGGGCACAAAGCAGTGTTTCAAGCTGATTCTTGTAACTAAGAAGCATCTATTACTCAGTCTGACTCAGACCTGTGACATGGCCAATGCCAGAACCCCCTTTCTCTTCTTTTTCCTGTATATATGATATTAGTGGTTCAATTGGTTTTTGAGTTGCAGATTGGATGATTTTCAGACCAGTAAGAAAAAAGAAATCATATCAATGACTTTGCTTTTCATTTATTACCTAAAGCAAATGTGAGGGAACAGGAGATTGGCTGAATTGGATTCAAAAACTGTAAAACTCAACTGTTTAGGGAAGTTGGAAAATGAGCCTATTTTCAAACAAAAGTGTTGTGTTCCTATAAGTTCTTCAATGCAACAGGAAAAACTGCTTAACTAAGAAATTTGAAACATGATTAAAGGCAAAAACAAAACAACAAATACATAAATTACACAATATTAAACTGATGATTTCTCCTGAACTGAAGTTTTGGATAAACTATCCCTGTCACTCACACATACTGTGAAACACATACACACTGCAACACAAAGCCGTCCCAGTCTGCCATCACTGACTCAGTCCAAAGGGCTTTTATAAACCATCTGACATTTACACTCCTGCCCTGCTTTGAAAGAATAGCACATCCAACAGTGAAAATGCACTGAAAATTTCCTCACACTTAGGCCATCTAGGATGTATATAAGTTTGTTTCCTCAACAGAAAAGATATGGAGAAATTTAGGATTACATCACTTGCCCTAAGCATCTATTTTAAGGTGTTTTTTAGAGTCAGTAAGGTCTCTTTAATGTTATTTTAACTGTGAATTTAACCATAAATGTCTTAAAGACTGTTCAACAGGTGCATGTACAATAATGTTTTAATCCAATATAGATCTGAAAAGCTTATATAGATTTTACAAAATGACCTTTAAAATACAGTATCCTGAAAATGGTGTGTTTATTTATTTATCGGTTTATTTAAGCTGTTAAACTCTCTCTCTCTCTCTCTGACAATTTTGGTTGAGAAAAGAACATAAAGAGGAGACATCTTTAACTGCGAGAAGATCTTGCATTCATCTCCCACATCAAAGGGATTTTTCAACATATGACCTTCCTACCGGTCATTACTGTACAGGATTTAGTATTTCATACTGTATATATTAACTGGCAGTGATAGTTTGAATGTATGTGTAAAACTCTATGCACGCATATATACATCAGTAAATACTTTCTTAATGTGCACTTTTTTCTATGCTCTTGCTGGATCAGATAAATAGAAGAATAAAGAAAAACTCTTATTTGACGTATGAACACTTTCATGGCATCTTTTTCTTCCACATTTCTATTGACCACATCAGATGAACTACAAAAATGAAAGAGAACTGAATGACTTTACAATCCTTGCAGCCTGTCCTTTATTGAGTACGATGCTGCCTGGCTTTGTGCTTATCGCTTGAAAATCTTTAACTTCAGGTTTAAAAAGTTTGCGACTTTTGACGTAAATCTAATTAATGATGGTCAGATAACATAATGCAGGTATTGTACATGAAAGGAGGCCCATGACTCCTGCTTCTTATCAGACTGCATATAATCAGTGCAACGGAGGAACTGCTAAGCAACAAGCTGCAGACATTTAACTCCAATCCTAAAGGTGTGCATGCTGGCAAAAAAAGAAGAAAAAAAAAGAAAATCAAGTAAATCAATATGTCAGCTTCTAAAATATTGGTAGACTTGTACTATTGAGCTCAAGCTGTTTTCCAGTTTGGCACAGACTGCAGCCCTATACTGAAATGGAAGGGAAAGCTCTGTTTTTCAGAATTCATCCACTGTATATCATAAAACTAGCCCTATTTCACCCCACAAGAGCAGCCTCTGGCATCACCATAACTCCCATGTGCCTTCAGTGGATGTGTTTGATGACACAGAGGGTCAAGGATAAGGAAGAAAAATTAAGTCATGAGGGAATTTGAGTGGTTAAAAGGAACATGATGTAAGCTTTATCTAAATCCCAAGGGTAAACAGTGTCCATAAGTGTGAGAAGCTTTACACGGCCACTATGGACACTATAATATGGCTTGCTACTCTTATCCTTCTTTCAGCCTGTGGGGAATAAGCAGAACAGGACACTATAGAAACCGCAATGACTGCCTTCTGCAACGCAGCTAACAAAGATTTTGCACAGAGAAACAGGGTCTGTTAGTTCATACTTGACTAAACCAAACTGTATGTCTCTTTGATGATAATCTACTTAACACAATGATAATCTATTTCCATGTATAAGTATGTCCTGAAGCGCAAGTTCCTCACTTGGCCAGACCAGCAGAAGTGGGGTGGCAGTATTAGAAACAATTGTATCTTCATCCACGCTCCCATGGGCCTGACTGATGCCACATTCATCTGTCATCCTGCATACGTTGCGCCAATTTATGACCTCACACACCGCGTGTGTGAAAGAGAGTCACGTCCTTTAAATTCCCTATACAGTTCATCCTCTCTCTCTCTCTGTATCTTAGCAGAGAACAAGCCAGTCGCCACTGCTCATCTCATTAAGCGAACAGAGAAACAAAAACACTCATGCAGACCAACACACACAATAATGATTCTAGTTTAAACCTCTCTGCAGGTTAAGAGCTTGATTATAGCGCTTTGGCTGTCAAAAGTCGTTTTGGCTTGCAAAAATGGAAAACACGACAATTTGGGCTTTCTTGTTGATTTGACTCATACTTGCTACATGGAGTGGAAGAAAAGCAGAGGGAATGAGATGCTGCGGCTCATCCACTGATCATGTGGAGATGGATGTTTAGTGCTTGAGTTTGGTGTTTTTCAATTTCTACGTTTGACCAACAAATAAATGCGTTTAAGGAAAGGATGTGACATGTGGCCAGGTATGGTTTCCCATACTCGGAAGTTGTGCCCATCCAAGTGCTGTTGGGGGAAAGGTGTCTTGCTCAAGGGTCTCACCTCAGATGTGGTATTGAAGGTGGAGAGAGTGCTGGTTATTCATTCCCCCCACCTACAATCCATGCCAGACCTGGGACTTTGTGCCTACAACCTTTGGGTTACAAGCCCTACTCCCTATCAATTAGGCCACAACTGCCCCGGGATGATGCACAACCAGTCTTTTCAACACAATCAACCCTGACAGATCTGTGATGTGTACTGTTGACTGTATGACTCAATGCAAGTCTAAAAGGTCTGCAGGCTGCACCATTTGGAAATTGCATCTCGAATTTGAATAAAATAATTTAAAATTCAAAGAAATTCCTATAACCATGTATACTTTTTCAAATGTGATATCAACGTCTTTCAAGACAAGCATGTAGACAAATGTGTAGAAGCATCTAGGAAAGACTAAGATTGTCTGGGTGTCTGTGAATGAGAAGGTGTGCAGGTGTTGGCAGCTTTTTACATTGATAATTTTAAAAATCACAGTTTATGCTCACAGGCTTCCTCTCTGTCACAAACACACAACTTACCGAGCCAGTACTCTCCAGTGATTTTGCCAAATCCTTCCCTGTAGGAGTCCCACTCCCTGAAGAAGTTCACAGACCCATCTTCCCTCCGCTGGATTACCTGACAAAAAGAAGAAAAAGAATAATGAAAAACTCTTTCACCGCCAAACTCAGAATTTTCTGTTATTTGTGAGGCAACGCTTCCCTGCCAAACACTGAATTGTTCGGTTTCTGTGTTCTCACTGTTATATGCTAAGAGAGTGCTATAATACATCTCCTGAATGAGTCTTGAATGTGCAGATCAAAAACACAGACCAGGAAGACACAGAAACGAGCAATCATATCAAATATAGTGCATACATATACACGACATAGTGAAATCCAGGAAAAGGTAAAGGCCTGTGTTAAGGTAAAGTTTTTGGAGTACTTATGGAAGGCATTTATTACATTTTTGCTTTGATACTACTGAATATAATCCAGATGTAGTATTTGATCTATTTTTTTTTTTATATGAATATTCTGGGGGCCATCAAATTTTTGTAAAAATCTGCAAAAACACTGTCTGTTGTTAGTGGGATGCACATTTAAACACTTTTTTTTTTTACCACTGATGAACATAACAAATTACCAATATAATTTGCATGCATATTTATTCTATTACTTAAAAAACCTTAATAAATAACTGAAGCGATGGAAATAATTTACAAGAACAATATTTCAAAGCTGTTCCACTACAGAGAGATGGAGCTGTGAAGAAAATGTTTTTAATGAAACAATTTTTAATGGCATCCGTCATTTTGAGAGATGCAAAACATAAAACCATTTCACCAGTTTATTCTTTTTAAACAGTAGATGTTAATAATCAATTAATAAATACGATATTATTAAACATTATATAATAATATACTTAGAATTTAGTTTTCTTCTTTATCACTGAGGTGACAATTTATTTTTTACAGAAGTTCACATGAGAAACTATCACTGTCTGAATAGGGCTTATTATGTATGCATGTGGGATTATATGCTTTTGAATAAAGTAGGCCTGCTGTATGATTTTAGGGCTCTTCCTCAGAGTAAATCCACGATAATAGTGAATGACTGAACTCTCTCAGCAGAGACTGATATGAGACCTGAGCAAACATAATGATGGAACAGCTCAGCACTGTGATCTTAAGGATAATATAATTAAACAAAGTATGATATTTTCAGCTAGTCAAGAAGAGTGACTCAAAGGGTAGAACTTAGAGGTCATAATCCATTTGTGTATAGACAGTCACATACTGTACAGTGCCATGCAAGTTTCGAGTTCACTTCTATTTTAGTTTATAACTCTTTAAGCTACAGTGGTGGCCAAAATAATTAAAACACTAGTATTTGCACCAGCAAAAAATGGTCAGTCATTTCTATGTTTGCTGTAATGAAGTAACAGAACAAACTGAGACAGACTAAATCCAGAAGAAATGTGGCAATGTCTCCAAGATGCTTCAAGAGACCAATCTTCAACTTTAATCGGGGACATTATCTTATATTGGACCAACATTTTTACTAAACAATCCTAGATTACACACTACCCCTAACAAACCCCTACTGTACAATAATAAAGACATTTCTGCCAAGATGTTTTAAACACCCGAAAACCAATTTCAACACAAATGCTAAAATCAGAATGGTTGGCTATAAGGTTGTTAATGGATAAAAACATGCTTACAGTGAAGTTCAAAAGCATTTTGCCAGTGTGCAACAAGCAGAGGAGGGCAGTTGAATTAGAGTTCAACTTTCAACAAATAGGACATTAAAGACAATGTGTCTTAAGAAAGTGTGGACGTGGACGTGCACAGAATAAAAGACATCAAATGTGCCAGCCCATAATGAGTCTGTCAAAATCGCTGACACTGGCTTTGATTGTGTCTGTGTTAGATTTTATGTGTTTTTTTTTTTTATTGCACAGAAGGGCATTCAGTGCAATAAGGTAATCAGAAACAACACTCAGGGGTCTGTGTTTGTTCTTCTGCGTTATCTGTAATCCCTCTGTGTAAATGGCATGTTTGCAAAACTAATAATTACTTTAATTTGATTGATGTATTGAAGAAGTTTGAAGCCTTTTAACCGGCTAATTTGCAGTGTACACTGCATTAATTACTCTGCAAAAGTCTGTCTAAATATGGATGCAAATGGCAACCACATCACTGAATATCTGTTTATGGAAAAAACACATTGCATCTAATGTCTGGTCTGTTTAATTCATAAGCAGGTGGACTTTGTTTTCTGTTGAAATTTGGAAGAGAAGAGAGACGGGGAGGGAAAGGGGTCGATCCAGTACAGGAAGACGATTGTCAGTCATCTTAAAGGTTTCACTCTTTCCCACATCACTCCCACCCTGTAGCTGCCCTAGAGGCTCCTGGGACATCAACCCTGCCATCACAGAACTGAAGCAGACGCCACTGTCAAGGTTGAAATTACACATGCATCTACACACACATACAATCATGCCTGGGTGTTATCTTGCCTTTTTTTCCCACAGATTTAAGGCAGGCAAGTGGTGAAGGTCAAAGGGGCATTGACCATCACTGTCTAACAACAGTGTCAGCAGAGGCAAAGAAACAGACAGAGAGAGAGAGAGGGAGTATTAAAGGTGAAATCAGAATCGGTCGACCGCTTTCTCACTGTCCCTGTCACCTAACAGCTTTCAGGAATGAAGCAATATCTCTCCAGGAAAACGTAGGTCAAATGCTTAACGTGGAACTAAAAAACATGTTTGTTAAACAAAATGTTCAAGTTTTTTTGGTCTATACAGAGAAATCAAATGAAATCAAAACATTCAAGCTCCACAAAAAGCTCTGAAATCTTGAGTGGTATATTGTTATACAATCTTTTATAGCGACACAACCACTTTGAATATGAGCATGTCAAAATGCAATTCACTCTCAGTTTAAAATGAAACAATGACTAATGCACAGATACATAAACTTTATCAAATATAGCTACAACAAACCTCAAATGTCACTGTGCTTAATCATGTGAAGTGAGAAAAGATGTTAGATATTACTTTGAGGTTTGTGTTGTCATACTGCATTTGATGTAGTCTATGTAAATTTCATTCAGTTCATTATAAAGAATGTTTCCTATTATACCATTATCATTTTCGGAGCTTGAAAGATTTATATTAATAATAATATGCATAAGAGCAGACAATTATTTAAAACATGATGTTGTTAAAAATGAGGGCATTCTATAACTGCATAAAAATGAATGTGATTTCACATACAGCTATTAATTATAATTCACTCTACACATAGGAGAAAAATGTTAGTTTGTAGTAGTCTCTATGTAATATTCAGGTGGGGAAAAAGTGTTACAGGAAGGCTCAATGAGCCGATTTATGTCATTCACACAATTGAAAGAGTTGATGTCACCTCATATAATATTAGCCTCTTGACACCCTGGTGTCTACAGTAATTGATCCGAAACCCTTACAGTGCAGTGATCTGTGAATCTCACCCTGTGGTCTTTGTGTCATGACTGTGCCATTTCACCGCATATGACAAACTGCACCCAAAATGTCAGTCGCTGCCGACCGGACTAATTAAAATTCTCTTTTAATTAAAGTTCCCACTGAAGGATTATAGCAGCTGAGGGCATCGCTGTGTTAGTGTCTGCTCTGTGCTCTCAGTACAGAGCCTTTTTAAAATCAATATAATTTTCTTGCATATGATAAAAAAGCAAAAATAGTTTGTCCTCGCTCAAAGAGGGCTCTGTTGTGTTTGCTTATAGCAGATCAGTTCCTGAAGTGCTACTTGACATTTGATGTGTCACTTGGGTTATGGTTTCTACATTCCTCAGAGAATAAAAATGAAAAATTAAGCCTGCATTATTAAAGATCTGAGTTTATTCCCTTCATTAAATATTCAGTAGACCCACATTGTGATATCACGGTTAAAATTATAATTTGTGTAAGGTGAATTATTATTTAGTTTTCATTAATAGCTGTGTCCAATAAAACTGAACTTTAGAGAATTTTCCTGTTCTTACATTTGGCCTATAGAGATTTACCTGTCTTTAATAAAAATAACTGAAATATGGACTCTATTATTATTCGGTTGTCTGTAAGAGAGTGGGAAATGAAGTCACTTTTTATTAGTTTAACCATTCTTTCATGTTGAATTCCTCACACTTTCATCTTTTTTTTTTTTTGTATTTCACACATTTACTGAGTGCATAAAGTTCAAAATTCTAGGATCTGTATAACGTCTGGATTTGTGCAGCTCAAAAAGAAGTATGTTAGGTTAAACCAGCAGACATATTTTTCAAATTTAATGCAAAACATGCATGGGGCCACTTTCAGCTCAACAAATTGAAATAAATCATTCTCAATGTGATGAACTATACCTATATCTACTCTTCCTGAATTTGTGTGTGAATTGTTAAAATTAGCCTAAAATCACATTTAAAAAGTCTCAGAAAAAACATTATTCTATAATTTGTTTAGGAGATGCCACTTGATTTGATATTTATTCTAATGCAGTGACATTCAAACATGGGCCATTCTAAGATATATATATATTTTTTTCTTTCTTTTTTTGAAAAATGCATACATTTTTTAAGTTAGTGAATCTTATAATGTTGCCCTCTTAAAAACTTGTGTAGATTTTACCTCAGGTTCAAGAGCGAATAGCTAATCCAAAGGCAGCACAAGACTTTTTGATTTATTGACGTCTCTAACGCTGGATTACAAACTGATTTCTACAGACTTTGGCCTTTATCAAACTACTGCCAGCAAGATTAGAGATAGAACATATTTAGCACTGCTGCTTTTCTCCCTAGGAACTGGAGACTTACAAAGCTTCACTGCAGAGTACTTAAACAAGTGACAAAGAACCCTTGGGTGACAGCTGAGAAACACAAGATATCTCTATTGCCGTTCACTTGCACAATGAACAAGAAGCTTGCACGTGGGGGAGGTGTAGTATTGTGGGCGGTGTTTCTTTCTCAGGTCTTGGATGGCTTGTGGTCATTAAGAGATCAATTTGTCTGTCAATCTGTCAATGGGACAGTCAATGCATGTGTCTCCAAACACAGCTTTGTAAGCATTTAACTGCCAGGATAGTGTCAGCTGAAAGAACTTAACAGACAGCTGCTTAAGCTCTCGCTGCATTTGATTGGTTTAATCCTACACTGACTACAACAGAAGTGGCCATGGAAGTGACCTACATTGGCCCCAAATAGCATTTGGAAACTTATGTTACACTTATTATTTTGTATAGATTGAAATGTCATACCAAGTGGGATTTAGGGGGAAAAAAGAGGTTAAAATATTTGCTGCAAATATTTGACAACCAGAAAATGCAAAAATACTTTTTTAAATGTAAGCTTGTGGCAAAAGTGTCATGCACGGTGATCTGTGAAGTTCAAAGCAGCACACATGAAATGAGAACAAGAAGCAAGCAACGAAAAAAATGAATGCAAAAATAAATAAAATGGATTTCTTGGTCTCAAGATATCTCGGCATGCCACAATTTTTTCCCTAATTTTTTTCAACCTGTAACTATCTTGTACTAACTCATTCCCTTGTTTTATTATGATGATGCCATACCAAACAACTCCACACATTTGTACAGCATGGCCAATATTAATAAAAAAAAGACAGTATATAGGTATTATAACAGTTATTGGTGCTCATTTTTACATTGCAGCCACAATGTCAAGTGCAGGGTTCTCTAGTTAATCAATCAATCAATCAATCAATCAAGAGCTCAATGAAGCCAATAGGGTTGTGAAATAGGTATGCCTTTTAATTTAGTTCCTGAATTTGAATTACATTTGGTTTGAGGCAGCATAGATGATGCAAAATTGCAATTTAAATTTGAATGTGAACAGGCAGAATTAAAATGAAAAGACAGATAGGTTTGAAATGCCACTGAGTGAGCCAGGACTAAAAAAAAGTGCATGATGCCCCTGGCTTGTAATTAGTTGGGCAATATTGTGAAATAATCCCCCTGATCTCCCTGCCGGGGTTTATTTCTAGATGATCACACCTGACCGTACATTATCCCCTACATCATTATAAGTGTAGAGAGACCTCAACATACCAAAACATGAGCGGATAAGCTTAAACCAGCTTTCCGGTTTTCCACACTATGCCATGATCAGTGTTTAATCTGTGCTTGGCAGGGAGGCTGATTGCATCACGAGGGCAAGATCCCGTACCGACAAGACACTCAAAACAGATGTCTGGTTTTAATCAGGATGGCAGTAGTCCTCACCACTAACAACTACGAAGGCGAGAGAGAGCTCCAGACGGATGTAAAAGGAGAATAAATGAATGCGGCAAGGAAATGATGGCTGTAGAGATACAGCTTAATGTTTCTGACACGATCACATTCACAGGGAGGTGTAAGAAAGCAGTCGGCAGGGATGGGAACATATGCTGTTTCAGCACACTCATGAAGCTGGTCTTAAAAGCCACTCTTTTGTTCTCAGCCTTACTCTTCTTTCATTTTTCACCATTCTCCTCCTTTTTTGACTGTTCCTTTTTTTCCTCTGTCCTTGATTCTTATCTCTTTCCCTCTGTTCTCCTTAACCATCTTTCTTTTTCTGCTCTAGACAGGGGAATTACTGGATTAGTATGGAGTGATCAATTGGGAGAGACAGAATCATGTTTGATGTTTAATCTGAAGATTAAGAGACTGTCACTGGCCATCATTACCACAGATATCTCACAGCAAGACAGAAAACGTGTGTGTGTGTGAGAGTGAGAGAGAGAGTTAGGTGCAACCTGATTCAGTAACATTTTACAACAAGGCTGTATACATTAACGTTAGTTAATTTTTAACAGTAAAAATGGTAGAAGTTAACTTTAATGATGCATTATGAGCTACTTAGACTATAAAACAGCAGGCTATATTTATAATTCAAATGAAAGGAGACAATTACATACTATATATAATGAATAATGAATAAATGTATAAATAGGAATACTAAAAATAAATAATTTTTAAATTAAAATAAATTAAATGATTTTATGTATGTGTAGGATGTTATATGACTGTATATGGTGTGTAGCATAAAAATATTTATGTCTATAGTATGATTATGATATATCATGATATATTATGATAATATCTCTTATAATTTTGTAATTATAATTAATTATAATTAAACTAAATTAAAAAAAGTTAACAAGAAACATTTGTAAGGGAGCAAGCTTTCTAGGCTCGCAGTTCATGTCTCGCTTCTGGGGTTTCTAATTTTAATTTAATGCTGGCGAAATTCATGTTACGGAGTGACGTTACAGCTGGCGTCATATCTAGATTGCTTTCGG
>JAUYWG010000038.1:8639598-8661150 GCA_034779775.1 Enteromius afrohamiltoni
CTTAGATTAGTTTTATTGCGTGTCTTTGTTTGCGAGATATCCATCTGTTCCTCCTTCCCATGCTGGGTGAGGCAGATCAGAGTTTATTGTCCTTTTGGATGATTTCTTGGAAGAATTAAATAATTCAGTCCTTACACATTTACTATTCATTACAATTTAATTAATCCCAATGCTAATTTCTACAAATATTAATATCAGTAAATGCTGCAAATTAATAATAATAATAATAATAATAGTTAACAAACAGTTCATAATAAAAAAATAGAAGTATAGGCTAAATTTACAATTTTAACAACATTTAAACTCGCTGCATATTAAAAGTAAAAACACTAATGTTCATTGTTTGTTCATTGTGTTTAATTCATTCACTAATATTTACAAACAAAACCTTATCGTACATTTTTATGCTTAAGTAGGGATGTTTTTCATTTGTGTACTCAAAAAACAGGACAAAATACTTCATTTAAACACATACAAACATACAGTATCTACCATTACAGATGGTCATTTTAAAAAGATCAAGTCTGCACAATCTTTTCCAGTTAAACATAATACAAGAAATCAATGGTCTGACATTTCCCTCCTACTATGCTTTATTTTCTATGTCCATATGTCTCAACTTCTCTACGTCAAGAATTCTAAGCACTCATTTCATTTTAAAACCTAATCGCATAACATAAATCCTACACTGCGTAGCGTGTTACGAAAATAGAGGCTTACTTTATCCAAACAGCTACAGACCCTGCGCAATTATTTAAAAACACACATTTGGAAACGTACAACCGAGCTATGAAACATGAATGAGCTATAAGAAACAGTCAGATTTGGAAACCATTTTTTCCAGAAAGAGAAGAAAAACAAGTTGCCCCCTCCCCACCCGGTCCACAAATTGAGTTTCAATCTAAAACTTTTACATTTCAGGTCTTAGCTCTTTTTTAATATTTCAGAGAGGAGTTGTGGGTACTTTTGATAAAAGCACCATTTGATAATGCCGGATCACGTAGCACTCTAATAGATCTGCTCCCATAAATGATTTATAGAGTGCTCATTTTTAGTCCTCTCCTTTTAGCAGATAAAATAATAATAGTGGAATACATTATCTCGGGGCAGAGCGCGGGTCAGGAACGGAATACAGAATATTGCCACCACAGGTGATAATGTGGTTTTTGGGCATGCATGAATGCATAGATGTGAGCTTGCATGTATGAGAAAAAAGGTAACAGAGGGAGAACGAAACAGCCACACAGAATGAGCCTGTAATGCATGATCAAATCAAAAGATAATATGTGAACATCTTTCTTGACTGACACTTCTATTCTTTGATCCGTCAAAGCCTTAGGGGGGTGTGTTAATGATTACTCGATTAATCAATGCCATTTTCAGTAAATTACTTGATTACTAAAATATTCTATAGCTACAGCCCTAGATAAAATATAATTTTATTTATTTATGTATTTCACAAGATTTTAAATGCTCTAAATAATGTAAAGACATCAAAACAAATTTTTCCTAAAACTTTTTACTCTGGTCTTAAGAGGTTATAATGCAACAGCTTTGTTTAACCCAAAGAAATGGGTACCTTTTTACCTGCATCTCTCCTCCTCCTTATCTCTCTCTCTCTGTTTAGCATTAATGCTGAAGAAAACAGTGTCATTCCTATTTATAGGAGCTCACGGTGTCTGGCAGAAAGAAGTGTTCTCTCTTTTCTGTCATGCTCCCAGCCGAAATGAAAACAAGAGGCAACAAAAAAGCAAGGGCAGGAAATGTGTAGTAAAGGAGAGGATTGAGAGGTCTCATTTTGATATTAAAGCAAAGCTGTAGGTCACTGAACAGGCTCAAAGTGGCTCAGTCTAGAAATTCTTCCATTTCAATTTCACTTATTTGTAGCGGTGGTACACTTTACTGCAAGCTACGTCATCTGGACAGTGTATAACTTGAACAGATGCAATCAATTACTAGATGTCCAAAAAAAATTGGATCTGAGTGGGTGGAATTTACCTTAAACACTCTGTGGATGTGCAGTCTGTAATAGGAAGGCAGTTTATGTTTTGGATGTGAAGTCTATAATAGGAAGGCAGTGTATGTTTTGAAGGGCTGTTTAAGCTTAAAGCGGTGAAAAAGGATGACCCATTTTAGTACTGAACATCACAAATGATAGTACCGGAATAAAAGCGGCAGATCAAGCCCGCAATTATGGCTCATATCCGCATACACATGCAGTTAACTAGAAAAAAATGGGTCCCACTTTATATTAAGTGTACTGTACCTAATACTTGTGCACTTACATAGTAACTATACGTGTATCTAGTATGTAACCACAGTGTAAGTACACATTGCTACATAGTATCTACAGCTGTAATATTTCTGTAACTACACACATGTAACAACCCTCAGAATGGTGTGTAAGTACAAATGTGTAACAGGACGTAAATAGTCATGTAACAGGAATTGCATAGCTACATTTTGTAACAGCAGTATGTATAAGAGTAACTGGAACAGGGGGTGATCAGGGGGTATGTAAAGTTGGTGCACCAGAGCGCCAGTGTAATACCAGTGTATATACATGGTAACTCCTCTGGAACTGCTCAGAAACTCCTCAGGAACTGCCCACTTAATACAAAGTGTAACATTCTGGACACCAACCACAATTTATAAGTAAAGCCCAATTTACTGCCCACTGCTGTGTAACATCAGAGTAATTACATGCTAAATACATAGAAATAATCTATTTAATATAAAGTGTAACACTTTATTTACGTTTTTAATATAAAGTGTAACACTGTAAAAGTGTTAAGTGTTACACATTAGTACTTCCATTACCAAAATGTGTTGTTATACCAATGTCCTGTTACACATTTGTACTTACACACACCATTCTGAGGGTTGTTACATGTGTGTAGTTAGAGAAATATTACAGCTGTAGATACTATGTACCGGTGTGTACTTACATGTACACTGTGCTTACATACTACATACACATCTAGTTACTATGGAAGTACACGGGTACTAGGGACACTTAATATAAAGTGGGACCCAAAAAGGTTTTCAGAGTTACTGTAAATGAAAGCCAGGAATGGAAATTAAGGTCATTATGACTTGAAAGACCAAAGTGAAAAAATATAGGCTTTTTATTTAAACTTACTTTGTGTAAACATACTTTGTGTAAAAGTATACTGCATGATAGTATAATATTATATATATTCTAAGTATGTATTTCACATATTTCTGTGTTTAATAAAAATATAACGTCTGCTTCATTGAAACAAATATTTTTGTAGTTGATGCACTAAAAAAATGTGGTGTATCTAATTCTTTTTGTTCTTCGTCTCTTTGGATCATTTCATTTCTACATTTCATTAGTCTCCCCACAATATACATAAACACCAGTACCCCATCCAACCCCAGAAACTATGTGGGTGTCTACTTTCCTAGTTGCAACAGTCTCTTGAGCAACAGAAAGTGGGACAGTTATGAAGAACTAATAGCCTGACAGACTGCATGCACCCTCTTTCGCCTCAAGCCATTTCCTCTCAACATCTTTCTCTTTCTATCTCCCTCATTCTATGATGCCACTGATTCTACACTTTTCCATATACAGTACACTCCAACATGCCCATGCACACTCAATGATTGCTGGAACAGGGCAGAGAGAAACCATCTGTGCTGCTGCCACATCTGAAGAAATTGCCTTTCCTATTGTTTCTCTCTCATGTTCTCACGTCCTCAAAACACTTGCAGTGTGTCATATTCTGTAGTCCTGTAAGATGTGCATATACATATAGACCATGCCTTCCGAATGTGATACTGTCTACCCAGATTAATCAGAATAACGACCCTCATCATCAGAATTACATCATCAACATCAGTTTCACTAAGTGCTTTTACAATATACTTTAGCTAAATATGACAGCAACTTTGAACCTCATTCAGTAAAGAACTTCAATAAACATAGATGTACATCTGCATGTCATTACTGAATCAGACAGTGCTTGAGTGCAACAGTAAATGGTTGTTTGAAGAGATTAGATGCATAAAATTTGATGATATCAAAAGTACACTTAACTTTTTTCGGCTCTTAGCCTATCCCAATCTAGCTTTAAAGAAAATAGAATAAATAGAGAGGGGAAAGCAAAGAAGACAGCTTGAAATGTGATGGATTAAATAAATAATGACCATTTGTGGTTTGAAACAGTTCATGTAAAAAAGAAACTCATTTAGTCATGAGTGTTGTTCTGATTTTCTTTCTTCTGATAATTTACATACTTCATTGTGTTCCAAATCTGTATGCATGTTCTCCTTCTGAGGAACACAACTGAAGATATTCTAATTGTTGAAGATCACTGGAGTCCAAACAACACTGGTCTCCACTGACTTTCATTGTAATTTATTCTGGCAACCACAGCTGTCATTTTTTTTACATTGTACATCAAAGTGCGTAAATGACAAGAGCATTTTTACTTTGGGGTAAATCCCTAAAGTTTGTGTTGGCAAGTGTATATGCGACAATGGCTTATTTGCCACCTAAAATAATTAGTAAGTAACTAACATTAGCCCACCTCAATATTCAAATTAGTTGTCAATCAACATAGCTGACAATCTGACATATTTTCTTTACGTAGGCTGTTCTTCCCCATCTCTCTTTCCCCCGTATTTCATTTAAATCAAATAACATCCTTACTTTGGTGTGATACCTACAATACCATTGAATCACTCTTCAGAATGTGGGCAATACTACAGACTCACAAAAGCAAATATGCAATGTTTGGTTCTGTGACTCACCGTCCAGCCACCTCCGTCCGTGCTCATATCACAGTAGACCTGAAAGCCGGCGGGATAATGAGTGGGAAAAACAGAGTAGATGCCATCTTCTCTCTGACCGCTGGCATATATATCACTACAGTCTCGTGGACGGGAGCCTTGAAAGAGAGAGAGAGAGAGAGAGAGAGAGTCAATCACAAAAAACCACAAAGTCTAGATTACTGGATGGTTACAAGATAGCAAATAGCTAAACTAGGCCAAGGCAAATGTAATGACCAAAGGAATATTGCTACAGGTTAGCCGACATAGTTTTGCACAGGGTTTTCCAAAGCAGCTGGTGCTTCTCAGTTTACTGGTCTCCATTCCCAAAAGAGCGATCCTTTTTCCTGATTATAGAAAAACACTCTCCCCTTCACTGGCACACACTTGCATACAAGTGTCTGCACCATACTGAGGTTCATTACAAGCCACACCTGTGGCTCCAGCAGACACATCAAGGCCTTAAAAGTAAAGTGGTAAAATGCTTTCAGACACATTAGGCCTCCCGAGAGCACAATTTAAGCACAGACATTTTCCTTCAGCTTCTAGCGACTCATCTAATGAGAATTCAGATCAGCAGGGGCACAAAAAGAGGACAATAGTTATGTGCGCTTTTTAAACACAGTTTTCCGTGAAATTGTCTGATGTTCTTGAGAATCAATGAGTCAACAGTGAGAGGAGGATCAGAGCCCCTCTGCTCAGGGGACCGGAGTGATTGTGATTCTGAGTTGATGTCAGACTACATGAGCTGCATCTAAATCTTTGTTCACCGGACCATAGAACTTTCAAAGTCAATCACCTGAGCAAGAAATGCCATGTTACTAATCACTCTTGAGCAACAGGAAACAGTAAGAGCATTATACAACTATGCTGAATTTGAGCCCTCACTGGCAAATATCATTAATCATTATATCAAATATATAATGTATTGAAATAAAAGCAGAATTAAAAATTGAATGGTTCGCAGAAGAGAAAGGTGTCAACATAAATCTGGACTTCTTGGGAGGAATAAAGGGATGGATGGATGCTTGGAAGGATGAGAGACATGTGAATTAACATAAAACCTACTAACATTAAAAAGTCTGGGGTCAGTTAGAAATTTTAAAGGAAATAAATACTTTTATTCTGCAAGGATACATTAAAATTGACAGCAAATACGTTGACATAAACCCATTATAATAAATGCCATATTTACCTGTGCCCTTCAGAGGAAATACTGTATACAGAAATTGAAATGATCATACTCTAAATTCTAAATGAAATATAGATGACAGCTGCTGAGTTATGAGGTTTTTTAGCTGCTGTTTCTTTAAGAGCTGCCGATGCTGAACATGACATGGATCTGACACACAGAGTGGTTAAACCCTAAACATGTTAAATAATGTAGAAGGTCAGGCAGACTGGATCCCCTACCGTTAGCACAGCCTTTAAGGCGAACTCCTCTGACTGGCGCCCTCTGCAGGTCAGCCTTCACCCTGGCCTTCAGACCTCCAGTTTCCTTCTGCATGGCATTTAGAGCATCACTCACAGAGTTGACAACCTTCACCATGTTAATCTGGCTCTCGGACAGCAGCTGCAACACATACACAAACAAGAACTATTACACAGCTAACAAGGCAACTGGCCAGAAAAAGACTGCAGACAACAGACATGTGCAGTAAATCAGATCAGAATGGTGGATCTTAGCTTATGACATTCTTGAATTAATTTACTCAACCCATATGATTATTGTTTTATTCTACAGACCACAAAATAAGTTAATATGAAGGTTACAGGGAGTAAAAACCCTTTGTGCTCTACAGATGAAAGTCCGGTACAAGTCTGGAATGACAGTGATCATGTTTTGGATCCCATCGATATTTAGTATTTACTATCTCAAGATAAATCTTCAAGGTTTGATTGTCTATAATATGCAATCTATTCTATACTGGGATTTAGTTTAGTTTATTTTAGTTACTTGGACAGTAAAATATTAAATTACAGAAAATAAACAGTTTGTCAAGTGTAGATCTTTGGTTAAATGGTGTTAACTTAAGGGAACTTGGTTAATTTCCTGGACATATATAAAGCTTTGAAACACTGATGTAAGGTGCTTATAGTCCACTGAAAATAAAAATCCCTTGTAGCCCATGAGAAGGCAAAATCAGTCCAGGAGACAGGTTCCATAAGGCTAGCTGTCATTTCAGCTCAAATGCTTGACATGCAATAGAGCTGTAAAGGTCTTTGTGCCAGATTTACAGTGTGATTTTCTGCTTGAGGCAGTGAGCTGAATCTACTATTGCTTGTCTACCTAGAAATAAGACTATTGAACAAAACACACACACTGACATACGTATGTGTGTCTTTCGTCCATAAACTTAAGAGATCTGACCCATTTTAGATGGAAAACCTGTGAGGGTTCCTGTGAGCATGAGCTTGTGCTTGTTTCATTGTTTGTAAGGCACATTTAACATAACGAATGAGTCTCCCGTCCTCGCCTGCAGCTCAACGATGTGTTCTGTACAGTGAACTTTAAAGGACAAATACACATTAAAACAGGACACACACACACACACACACACACATACTGTCTTTGCATGGTGCATGCAACTTATCTCATGCAAAAAGTTTCTCTGAAGACATTAGACTAGGAAAAAACTACCTGATTAATTCAAATAATGCTGTTCTTCACATTTTAAATATATATATTTAGCAATGTTGAAAACATTTGTGCTGCTTATATTTTTGTGAATAACTTTATGCAACCTTGCTAAATAGCAAGTAATAATTTAAAAAACTTACTGATCTTACTTAATCTTCTAAAGGAGTCAACCAAACACACATTTCTATCATGTGTCTTTTGGATACATTGTAATTCCTCTCATGGGACAGGAAAACAGACAGGACCATTACTAACACTGCACCAAATGATGTTCTCTAGAACTCCTGACTATGAATCCTACAGGTCATGGTTGGTTTGACACTTCAAACACTTGCACATGACACAAACACACACACCTGCTAGTGAACTTAACAGCGTTAAGCCCATAGGAGGTAACCTTTAGAGAAAGGCCTTTTTCAGGGTTGTAATAGAGTTGATTGTCAGTACACAATTACTTCCTTTAATGGCAGAGCGTAAACAGAATAGTCGCTGAAGCTAAAATGCCACTAGAGCTAAAATTGATTCACACAGAGCTCAACGCTTTCATTCCTCACCAATATTTCTCACTTTTATAGGTGATGCCATTTACTCTCTGAGGAGGAGATGGAGTTACATTCTGTCTGCGTGTGCATATCCTGCTGCTTCATGAAGCGTACAGTATGTGCTAAAATGCTATCATGTGTAACCTGTAACCTTACCTCAGTGCACTGGTGCATCAGAGGTGGTTTCCTCACAAATTAAGAATTAAACTGGCATTACAATTTAATAGAGAACAGGGTTTAATCTCTGAGAAGGGAACTGTCTGTGTTTCATTTCATTTTTCATGCAAAGGGAGGTAATTACAGGTATAAGTGGCCTTAATTCATAAGGTTTGATAAATTTAGAGATGACACATTTTAACATGGTTTCTAGGGTAACCGCACACCCTCTTTTGCCTCTTTTTCTTCACTCTTCAGTTGCGGTTCAAGCCTGTGCTGAGTGTTGCTTTCTGTGCCCCTTTCCAGAATTCATAAATCCATCTATTCATTCAAACTGTATCAAAGCTCAACCAAAAAAAAAAAAAGAAAAAAAAAAAGTAAGAAACAGAAAGACCCCTCACAATTACACACACACACGCACACACACACACAAACACAGGTCACCACTGCTGTCTAAAAGTCATCAAAAAACTGAGGATTATTTTCTATTCAGGGGGGATTTCGCAAATGTTTTTCTCTGTTGCACAGGTGTTAGGTAGTGATAAACAACTCTCTTTCACTCCTGCCCACTGTGTGTGTGTTTGTCGGCGTGTGTGCGTCTGCGTATGTGTATGTGTGTTTGTTTGACAGATTTGGTGTGTAGGAGCTTGTCAGTAACTTGTGGTTAGAGAGAGATGGTGTTAATCCTAAACCTTAAGTCTTCGTAATTCAGATTAAAGTCAGGCTTTAACTCTGTGGTAATTCACTTAAGGCTGAAAAACAGGCGGCATCTCCTGTTCCCCAGCCCTGAAACTGTAGTCTATAGAGGAAGAAGTGGTACAGCAGTTGGCATCTACTGTATCAATGTCCTCATATCAGCTTTCTCCGTCCTCAGCTGGCAATAACACAGTGTATGTGACTATAACACTAGAACTGTGCATAATGCAGTCTGAGTAAAATATGTTACAGGATGCCAATGCGAAAGCCGACACATTCATAAAATGCCCTGAAGCAGCAAAAAAATAAATAAATAAAAAATTACTCATAAATTATACATATATATATAAAAAATCAGTGGATCTTTGACACATTGTGAGCAGTAAAGCCAAATAAAAGTGTCTTACACAGTCATATAAAAACTATGCAATTAATTGATTAAGTAGGCTTAAACAGTGTTATTCTCAGGTTGAAGTATAAATTTAAGCATTTGATATGTAAACTTTTTTTAGCTCTCCACATACTGTACACTATTGTTTCAAATATTCGAAGCAAAATAATAATTCAAAGAAAAAAAAAATATGACTACGAAATGCAATGAATTTGAACATATATTAAAAACAGCCTGTCCTCCAAAAAAGTCTATAAGTTTGGGAAGTCTGCAAGTAAAAATAACAACAGTGTCATATTGCATCTATTGTTACACTGATCTCATGGTGATTAAAACATATTTTAGGTTTCATTTGTACGAATGACCACACAAAAACAAACTCCTAAACCTACCCGTTACAAATATTGTGCAAAATCATGACTTATAGGCTTTTGTGAAAATGTGTTGTCTGGGTGAGAGAACCCATGATCGCATGATCACATCTCATCTTATAACGCAGGTCTCTACAAACTGAGCTACACCAACCCTGAATAAAATAGCTGATCTCTTGCCGATAGGGGCGCAATTGTAATATATGCTCTGATGGGTCATATTGCACAGCTATTGTGGAAACGACCCATACGGGCATATTAGTTGAAGGACATTTGATTAAAAAATAACAGTTATTTTACATTATTAATATATTTCATTATTAATACATTTATATATGTTTACATGATTACATAAATGCCTTGGTACCCCAAATACCCCAAATTGACAGAAAAACACAGAGTTGTTGACATTTTGGCAGATTTATTAAAAACAAAACTAAGTATTTAGTAGAAACACCCTTTTGAACTAATACGGCCATGAGTCTTTTTGGGAAAGATGCAACGTGTTTTCCACACCTGGATTTGGAGATCCTCTGCCATTCCTCCTTGCAGATCCTCTCCAGTTCTGTCAGGTTGGATGGTAAATGTTGGTGGACAGCCACTTTTAGGTCTCTCCAGAGATGCTCAATTGGGTTTAAGTCAGGGCTTTGGCTGGGCCATTCAAGAACAGTCACAGAGTTGTTGTGAAGCCACAATGCCACATGTTATTTTAGCTGTGTGCTTAGGGTCATTGTCATGTTGGAAGGTAAACCTTCGGTCCAGTCTGAGATCCTGAGCACTCTGGAGAAGGTTTTTGTCCAGGATATCCCTGTACTTGGCCGCACTCATCTTTCCCTCGATTGCAACCAGTCGTCCTGTCCCTGCAGCTGAAAAACACCCCCACAGCATGATGCTGCCACCACCATGCTTCACTGCTGGGACTGTATTAGACAGGTGATGAGCAGTGCCTGGTTTTCTCCACACATACCGCTTATAATTGAGGCAATGTAGTTCTATCTTGGTCTTATCAGACCAGAGAATCTTATTTCTCACCATATTGGAGTCCTTCATGTGTTTTTTAGCAAACTCTATGTGGGCTTTCATGTGCCTTGCACTGAGGAGAGGCTTCCATCGGGCAGCCCAGACTGGTGGAGGGCCGCAGTGATAGTTGACTTTCTACAACTTTCCCCCATCTCTGTTTATCCGGATGGCCAGCTCTAGGAAGGGTTCTGGTCATCCCAAATGTCTTCAATTTAAGGATTATGAGGACTTCAGGCAGTTCCTTTGACCTCATGATTCTCATTTGCTCTAACATTCATTGTGAGCTGTAAGGTCTTATATAGACAGGTGTATGGCTTTCCTAATCAAGTCCAGTCAGTATAATCAAATACAGCTGGACTCATATAATGGTGTAGAAGCATCTCAAGGATGATTAGAAGAAATAGACAGCACCTGAGTTAAATATATGAGTGTCACAGCAAAGTGTCTGAATACTTAGGGCTATGTGATATTTGAGTTTTTCTTTTGTAATAAATCTGTAAAAATGTCAACAATTGTGTTTTTCTGTCAATATGGGGTGCTGTGTGTACAATGAGGGAAAAAATAACTTGATGAAAATGATTTTTGATAATGGCTGCAATATAACAAATAGTGAAACATTTAAGGGGGTCTGAATACTTTTCGTACCCACTGTAAATTCAATAATGACAAACCAACCAACCAACCAACCAAATCTTGAAGAAAATAAATTATTTTTATTGCCAGGCTGTTGTTGTCTAATAACTCTCATTCAATGTGTAATTTAATTAGCTTTTTTTTTATTTGACTGTAACATCATTTTTTATTTATAACACCAATTTAATTACACGATTCCTGTTAATAATGTCACCTCTGTACTGCATTAAACGTAAATTAAGCTTTTCTTGGTATGTCATTCATACTGAGCTTCTGTGCCTTTTAACTTTGATTAAAACTTTCGCTTATGATACAAAAGTACTATTTCAGTGAACATTTATCTCCATTAATAACTTTCAGATTTCAAACTGGCTGGAGATGGTGATAAACAGCTTCCAATGGGTCCTACATTGATGACAAAAGCATTTTGCAAATGAGCCATGGTTTGAAACAGCATAAAGTGTGAGAACAGACCAGCGGGGTGGCAATTGAACTGAGGTTCAGACTCAGGGAAACATAGCAAGTGTTAACGCAGCATTATTCTCCCCAAAACATCATTTATTATAGATTCTGTCCATTTCCCAGAAGTTCAACGGTTTGACAAAAGCTGCTGCTGGGATGAAGTCACACCTGCTCAATTCTGTTCATGTAGAGACTGTATTTTAATACTGATTTCAGTTTTTTGGGTGCATCAGTGTTTCATCTAAGCTATTGCACCTATAACACAATTTGGAGAACTGATAAAAAAAATAACTACAGTACTATTAATGTCAGAAGTAAATGGGTATTTATTTTAATAAAGAGTTATGACTTGCTACCCGACAGCAAAAAAAAAAACTATTCTGAATAGCACTTTTATTATTATTATGCATGCAGCTTTAAAGGCCACATATTAACTGATTAGATTAAAAAGTTAATTAATCACCCTGCATGATGTCAAAAATGAGTTAGTGAATAAAAAAAAGTCAAAAGAGAACAACTCCTGTGATAGAATCAAAGATATGCACATTTAGTTTTTTGTTTTTTCCATAAATCCTTTAAAAAAAGAAATAAATATGCAACCTTGTCTCATAAAAACTCTGCATTTTTTTGTGCAAACCGTTTTCAAAGAGAAATGTTTACTGAGTGGCGCTAAAACACAGGTTCAATACATGAACCCTGTCATTTTATTATTACGTTAATATAGGTATGTATTGCTGTGTTTTTATTATCTTAAATATCCAGGGACTGCGCTACACCAAGCCAGCCCTAAACCTAACAGACAGTGTTAACAAATGCAATACTGATATAATTTCATGCAAAAGTGCCATTTCAATTTCCTTTTACACAGATTTAAACAGTTTTGCCAAACCTTAATTACATGGGATTTGAACAGGAGCTCCTCACCTTTCAAGTACATCTCTGCTACCAAACAAACCTACAGTCTACAAAACCTATAGATATGAAGCTGGATATGTGTGATGCTAACATTCAAAAGCATCAGCAAATCTCCCAACATATTAATATTTTTTTGAAGTCACCACATGAAGTCAATTTACTCTGTAAATTTGTGTGAAAAAGTTCTGTTCACTTCTTTTGGAAACTGCAGTGATATGTAATTATTGGTACGTATTTTGTGTCTCGTTAAAACTGTATGTCAACTACCCACATGTATGTACCTGTGAAAATGCAGCTGTTCTGCATATTACCTGTATAAGTCTGCTCTGTTCAGTCTGCAGTGTATTCAGATCCTGTCCCAGGTTGCTTTGTCCTCTTCTGAGAGACTCATAGTCCATCTTCAGCTGTCCTGCGTGGGCAGACAGCTTAGCAACTTCCTCTGCCAAGTTGACCAATAGCGCTCGATCCTGACCTTTGACGGACTTGAGATCCGTATCGTGGTCGGTGAGAGAATGCAGCAAAGACGTCTGCACGCCTTCCAGCCGCAGGAAATTACTGTTATAATCAGGGCAGTTGGGGTCGATGAAGATATTGATGCGTGATCCATCACCCCTCTCGACTGTCACCAAAGCATTGGCTTCATCCTGGTTGGTGCTAATATGAGGTGGGCCGTCCGACATGGGGGGGGCCTGGTAGTGGTTCATAAGAAGAATGGTTCCCGTCACTGTGACTGCGAGCAGAACGGCCACGAAAAGCAGGATGGTACATAGTAGATAGCTACAACTCATCCTCTGCAGACAGACAGAGACAGAAGAAAAAAGACACAGAGACAAAGAGAGTTAAAGCCATCATAACATCATAATCATCATTACCATTTCTGCAGAACAGAAAGTGCTTTTTAAAGCCCGTCGGGGATAATACTGCAGTCTGACACAACTGCAGGAAAGGCAAGGAACTAGAGATGGAAGTGTTTCTCACCCTGCTCTCCTCTCTTTTCACAACTTAGCATGAGAATCATCTGTTTGCTCCAATAATGCTCATTTCGTATTAACACGGTTCCTCTTTTTTGCAAACAGAAGAACAACCTCTCTTCTCTTCTCTCTTCCTCTCTCAGCTCTTCTCTGTATATTTGAATCAGGCTCTGGGACTAACTAATTTAAACTGAGAAAATGGCTACAAAAATGTATGGATGTGGTGCTTTATTTTACAGTCTTGTTCATGTACATACTATGCACTTATTGTAGTAATAACAATAACTACATACTAACCCTAAACCTACCCCTAAACCCCATTTAACCCTATTTTTTGGGTAAGTACACTGTAAGTATTTTGTAAGTACATGTAAATACATGCAACGGATTACAGGATTTGCATATTAGACGCACAGTAGCAATAAATTATTCAGAATGTATTGATTTTCCTTATTGTTTCTTTTTCATCTTTTACATTTCGTGTACATTGACTCAAAGACCAGTTACTAGCAACAACATTTGACCACTGGATTAACAAAAACCATTTCAGGTTTAATTAGTGTTTCAACAAATGCTAATGAAAACATTGATTTTAATTTGATTAATCATTGAGTGGATTATTTAACAATGTATTTTTATGTCTCTAGAAGGGGTTTGCCTTTTTTCTTGTTCACATGTAACACAAGGATTCCCAATATTTTTTGTCATCTGAAATTTTTTATCAACTATATTTATTTACGTACCATTAGCATTTTATTATTTTAATACATAAGTATTTTTTTCTTGATGTTATTTTTAAAATATTTATTTTAATTTTACATTTTAATTCATTTTTAAACTCAAACCACCCTGCAATTCCCCTAGGAACACCAGTTTGGGAAATTTTGACATAAAGTTTAATGCACTTAATTGTTAATTACAACAAATGGAATATATTTTCTTCATCTTTGTGTATTTATATCAATATGGTACAATATTACAATATTATTTAAAGTAATGTGATCAATAAGTTAGGTCAAAAGTAATCTAAAAGTAGTATAATTATATTACATAAAATGTGTAAAGTAATGAATTATGTTACATGTTATGTCATGTATTTTGAGTCGGTAACAAACTACAGTTTGTAAGCAATCTACCCAGCTCAATTATGCAATCTACTCCCCTGTTCTGTAATATTGCCGATTTAACATTTGTGCTTTTTTGTGTTTTCATATTCACACTGGTATGAATGGAATCAATGGATCAAATGCTGTGTGGAGCTTTATTTGGTAATCTTCGTCAGAGAAGTGCTTCTCACAAATATTAATCTCAGAACCAGGCATAAGCACCATGTTTGAGTGTGTGCTGTCAATGTGCATTATCCATTCACTCCATTACCAATTTTGCTCAGTTAATAAACTCAGCTCTCCATCTCTGGTGCTCCCTTTAATGGGAAAAAATTAAACCATTTCAAGTATGTCAAACAAACGTGTGTGTGTCTAGACACGTGTGCATGCATGCAAGGATGCCTTGGCAGTGGAGGTGTGCTCTTGGTGTAAAATATGCAATTCCCTGAATAAGCATGTACACATATGTTCTCTTTTTCTTCCCCAAGCCTTCCGTTTCATAAATATGCTAAACAGCCACGCTGGCATTGGCCCATACTGATGGGTGGTTAATGGCTTGCTTTACGAGTAGGCTTTTACGACCGACTCTAGGAAAATAAAAAGATTTCGGGGAAGCACTTCAGTGAACAGTTTACTCAGAGAGACCAGAGATCTTCCCTCCTCCATCTCTGAGTGCTGGTGGAACATGTCGATGCACTAGATGTGATAAAATTAAATAAGATCAAACCACACAGAATTTGTTGCATGCATTTTGTTATTTAAAGTAGTCTATCCTTCACAGAATTACTTCAAGCAGGTATGTTCAAGCTTTACAGAGACATTTTTACAAAATAATTCATCAATAAGTAAATGTATTGTCAGGAGCTAACAATGTAAAAATTAATAAATTATGTTCATTTTTAATTGTATTTTTAATATACTATACTAAACTAAATATATATACACACACAAGATAAAAGACCAGGTCTGCTGTTTCCAGGTCCTTCATAATTCACTTGTATCTCATTCTTCAAATTAATTCGAGTCAACTGTTTACACTAAAAGACTTAGTTATTTTATTTAACAGGTACGACTGATGTGCTTAATTCTACATGTAATCCAATTGAACTCAATCCAGTAATGTTCCTTGGACAGTTTCCTTTTGAACAGCTGTTTCATCTAGATGAAAAACTGCTAAAACAGATTCATTTGGCAAACTCTCAAAAGGTTATAGGCAGTATTGATAGCTGGACTATACAGTATGCTTTCTTTTCCATGTTCTGTAGCTGACTCTCTCCAGCTGAGCCTCTGTAGATTTTATTTTTGCTTGTTGTATTTTATTGAGTGAAGGCAGCAACAACTTCAGAACTGAGTATCTCTCAGAGTGTCTTTCTCTCTCCCTGTCCCTTTTCCAAACCTTTCTTACACACAGACGCATACACATGATATTCTAAACCCAAACAATACCATAAATAGGCTACACCGAACATTTTTATGTGTGAGGTCTGTTTTCTCCCACACACTGGTGCATTCACTTGAATGTTAATTTTAACGCCCAGACAGACGAAGGGTGTTTCTGCAACAAAAAAGTGTTTTGCATAAAATATTCAGAAAGCAATGACACTTCAGTGGATATGAGATAGATGAATCCATAAGAGGGCTGACGTACAGGGAAGAATATGATGGAATGCAGAATTTAAGCCAAATGTCTGTATGAGAGCAGGATTTAGATGAATATGTAAATACTGTACATGCTCCGCACTTCCTTCTAAACAACAAACTGAACATAGAACAAAAGTGACAGCAGTGAGAAAACAGCAGTTAAGAAAGCATCTGATCATAGCAATGTGGATATGTTTGAACTAGCTCTGCAATTAAGCACTTCAGTCATATCATATATACTGTAAAGTTTGATTTAGAGCAAGCGGCTATAGTAATTAACACGAAAAACAGTGTCAGTATCACTTTCAGTTTGAATTAGGCTGGGAAGACTGAATCTGCAATAGGTAACCAGCTTGGTGTGTAGAAATCAACTGTGGGAGCAATTATTAAAAAATGGAAGACCTTTAAGACCACTGATAATCTACCTCGATCTGGGGCTCCACGCAAGATCTCACCCTGCGGGGTCAAAACGATCACAACAACTGTGAGCAAAAATCTCAGAACCACATGGGGGATCTAGTGAATGACCTGCAGAGAGATGGGGGGACTCAAATCCTGCAGTGCCAGATGCAAGATTTAGAGTGAAAACTTCAAAATACCAACAACAGTATGGGAAAACCTTGTGAAGACTTGCAGAAAACGTTTGACCTCTGTCGTTGCCAACAAAGGGTATATAACAAAGTATTGAGATGAAATTTTGTAGTGACCAAATACTTTTTGCTTTTTACAATTTGCAAATAAATTATTTTCTTATTTTGTCTCTCATAGTTGATGAAAAATACAGGCCACTCATCTTTTTAAGGGGGAGAACTTGCACAATTGGATGCTGACTAAATACTTTTTTTTCCCTGCTGTACGTAACATTTTCAAAAGCTAAAGTGATAATCTTGTTACTTATAACTATAATTACTAGTTAGAATTAGTGCTGGGCAATGAATAATCTCGATTAATTGCATCCAAATAAAAGTTTTTTCTGTGCATAATATCTGTTTGTACTCTGTTAACAGTATTTATTATGTATATATTAATATACCCATGACTGTATATATATAAAAAAGGTTGTTTATATATTAAATGTTTATATGTAATATAAATTAAATTACAATTAATATATACATGTAAATAAAAAAAAAATAAATATATATGCACACACATAACAAATATACACAGTACACACCTCATATATTCCATAACAAATATATATAAAAAAAAATTGCCTTTGCAAATTATATTTTCAGCTTTTAGTGTCATGCTGTTTCTTTATTTTAATTTAACATTTTGTTTCATTTTAGTTTGCTTTAATTCAGACTTTTAGTGTGGTCTCAGATGTTTGGAGCCACTTTATATGCTCCGGTAGTTCCAGGAACTAATGATATGTCAAGCTTTAAGTTTAATTGTGTGAGAGATTGAAGCCCTTACCTTGGGCGGTGTTTGTCTGACTGTGTCTGACTCTGACCAGCGATGTTTGAGTTGAGAAGAGTTGGGCACACACTCACAGAATGTCTGCATCAAAAAAACAAACATACTAAACTAAATGAAGTCTTGTTTTTCGTTACAATTCAGTGAGTGTTTGTGTGTGTGTATACAGGTCTGCCTAAACAGTACTGAGGGTCAAATGTCCTAACTGAATTATTATTAATGTCATATAATCAGCTTATAAATCAGGCAAATGATGCAATATAATGTGGGGCACAGGTTTCTGTGTTTCTAAATCATAGGGTTATACTCTTTTGAGTAAGGGTAGGTTTAGGGTAAGGGGATAGAAATAGTTTGCACAATACAAAAATCATTACATCTACTGAAAACCCAGACATGCACTTGTATAAGCTTAGGTAGCATGAGAATCATCCATTTGCTCTAATAATGCCCCCATAGCAATATAGCTCCTCTTATCTTGCAAACACATAAGGTCACATATGCACTTTCATAAGCAACTCATCAGATTTTCTTTTTAATGTCTCCGGCAATAACAGTGGACAATATTACATTAGCTTTCCGCTATATGGTAACAGAATCAGACCACTGAAACATTAGGAAGGCCTACGTATCAGTGCTCTCTGTAAGGCTGCTTTTAGAAGAACTGCTTTTAGAACTGTTTTTCAGTTACGGATCTGCTTCGTTCAACCAATCAACACAATAGTGCATGTTATTCCTAAAATAAACAGGTTGCTGTCACTCTAAAATACTTCCTTTTTATTTTTTAGACTTTCTTAATTTTCTACCGCTCCCATTTAATCACCTGTAGACCTAACTTTTTGTAATCAAAATATATTTCTAATGGTTAAAATTAATTTAAGCCTGCATTTTTTCACAGTAAAATGTCTGCACGTGCAGTTTCACAAATATCTTCAGCTCATTCTCCAATTTGTGAAAACAAACCATTGAATGTTGTTCTCACTTTTAAAAGTACAGCCACATGACATTATAGCTGTTACCATGAGACTAATGTGATGAAAATACTTAATAGCCTTGTCTCTGCAGGTTTCCAATCGTTCTGCTGATGTCAAGACCGTGTACAGTAAACATGTAACTTTCACATGATACACGCATGAAGAGAGAAAGAGAGAGAGAGCCAGAGAGATCTGTATGTAAGGTGTGCACAAGCTGACTACTTGTTAATCTAATATAGAGGTAGAAGCTTTCCACGCACTCTGTCCTCTGTTTCAGACAAATCATAAGCTTGAATAACACCAAATAGCTATGAGAGGAAAAAAGCAAGAGACAGAGGAAGCGATGAAACAGAGTGTGCTGGTGGACAACAGAGAGCCTGAGGGGATCAGACCACCAAACTAACTTCAGAGCATTCTGACAGCCAAAACATTGCTGTCTCAGAAGTACTAACAATAAGAGAGACAAAAAAAAAAAGAAAAGAGAGAGAAAACTCAAAAAAAAGTGAAACAGAAAAAAAATTGTGGTGCTCATATTGTTGCAGTTTTCACTCAATAGATGAGTAAAAATCAGTAAAGTCTTAGTCGTTGCAGGCTTTTTGTGAAAATTATGTATAGGAGGAACAAAATTACCTTTTGACCAAACAAGTTTATCTCACGAGAACAGGTGGCACATAAAGTACAGTGTTATAGTATTATAATTGAATATTATAAATACACAGCAACAATTTGAAATTAGATTTGTGCTTTCACACTGTTTACAAAAAACTGCCTCATTGATCTGCTTTTAATATTATTCATATATTAACCATTTTTCATATACAATATGATAGTAGACTCACATTAAATTCCACATGATAAGGCAAATCCATTTTAATGTGTTGAAGTAATAAGGCAAGTACTATTGAGTCAGGACATTGAATTGGTTAAACGTGTAATGTTAAAATGTTAAAAATAATTCTTCTATAATAATAGAAGTAAAAACGCCAGCATTTCTTCTGATTTCTAACTGCCTTCTATTTCTCAGCTCTAGAGCTCCTGACCGCAAACAACATCTCCATACCTCTCCGACATCCATCTTTTGCATATGTCACACACACACACACACACACACAAAAAAGCAAAAACTCAATACTGCGGTACAGTAACCCATCTCACTACTTTAACACCTTTGTTGTTTTATAGTCATAGACACACCTCAAGGTTTTCACCAATCTCCACTAGGGCCATGACAAAGAAACAAAATTGCACATTGCACAGATATCCCACAGTGAGGAAGACGAATGGATTTTTCAAGCAATGCTCTTCTTGTATATATCTCCACTCATACATAGGAGAGTTTCCTGTGAATAATGCATGTAATAACATAAGAATCAATAGCATCTGACCACGAAGATGAACTCTCTATCACTCGCTTTATCTTTCTATCTCTTTTCTCAATTTCATTTGCTCTGGCTCACCCTTCCTTCCGCTATCCTCTCTCTGTACCTGCATATTCCAAACAAAAGGGTGGAAAGGATTTGCCAACAAGTAAAACCTGAAATCACCTACACTGTATGGACAGCATGAGAAACACTTATTAAAGATACTAAATAATGTTTTAATTCAACTCTAAACATGGAAATACGTTGAGTGAGGGTTAAGTTTAAGGGATATCACTAGCTTTGTATAAAAACTACAGAGTTCAGTGAAAAGTCTTCACCACAAACAAACAAGTGTATGTGTATGGCTGTGTGCTCCTTCAACTCCAATCCACCCCAAATGCTATCGGGTGTGAAGTGATGTCCATTAAAAATACCAGATAGAAGGGCAAGCCAAGGACAGCACACACAAACACACATAAGGAGATCCAAAAGTGAGACACTGGAGGGCAATCGAGGCCACAGGCACATGTGAACTGATGCAATCTGAGGGGTACAAATGGGTAAACAGTATTGTCCTGGTTTTCTCTTGCACTCGATTTACTTTGGAAGAAAACAAGAAAACTTCACTCCATTATAGGGACATATTCGATGGGACTGTATTAAAAAGCCTGTGGATTCTGGATCAATGCAAGGCATAGTTTTCTCCATACAAGACGTTGTTATTGGAAATATGTAAGAAATTATTGACAAACTGTAAACACCAATAACGCAGTGGGACAAAAAAGACTTATAGGTGTGTTTCAAATAATGATCGCTTGATGTGGTTTCAAAATTGCGATTAGCTTTGTGATCTTTAAACTGTTATGGCTTGAATTTTCCGTGGCAATTGCTGAATGACAGCTGGCCCTGAGCTGAACTGAGAGACTCAAACCTCACAAAGCACTCGCTAGACCGCAGAGGTGCATTTCAGCCCTCTGAGATACCAATGATTTTCTACTCATCATATAATCACATCTAGTTAAGGTTATAAAGCAGACAGTTAATGCTAATAACAATTTCACAAGGTCAGACGTAATATTTGCAAATGATAAAATAAACCAATTTGGATTGCAGCCCACAACAAAACATTGGTTTGAGGTTCCCTTCCTAGACATAATAATGTAATAGACAGCTGAATATATAACAGAAATTTAGGAAACCGTTTTTGATTGACCTGAAACAACGTTTCAAAATAAAAACATTGGACATTTTAAGACAATAATAACAAAAACAATTTACTTTAATCAGTTAGCTAGAATATGGCTGAATTACTACATGTCCTTTTCCTAACCACACTCAAACGGAAATGAAATTCCATTATAACGTGTTTGTTTTGTTTATATATATATATATATATATATATATATATATTTTTTTTTTTTTTATATTTATATTTTTGTTAATTGTATATATATATATA
>JAUYWG010000038.1:8673293-8683914 GCA_034779775.1 Enteromius afrohamiltoni
AGCCACTGGCGAACCCGACGGAGTCTCCAAGCCACACAGAGGCTCCAGTGGCTCGGGTCACCATGGATCCTGATCGCAACCCGGGTCTGGGGGATCCGTCCATGCTGAATCCGGATTGCAGATAGGATCTGGTGGATCTGGCCACTCTAAACCCAAATCGAAGACCGACATAACTGGGCATGGCGTGGGAACCGTAACCAGTGGACTATGCACCATGAGGACTCTCAACCGCTCTCCTGGCAGTGTTACCGGCAACGACTGGGTACAACTCTCCTGGCTGTTTAATTGAGCCAGACTGACCACCACACAGCCCCTCTGACTGTGTTGTGTTGTGTCGGAACCAGTCACTAGCGTCTTGGTGATAGCTAGTACGGATGACAGAACGCCATGACAGAACGCCATCTTCTCTGCGTTCTGTCATGACTGACCACTCGTGAAACTCGCGCTTGCACTTCCTCGCAAACAGAGAGGACACAGAGGCAGGAATTCAATGAACAGATATTTAATAAAACAAAGAACAAGAACAACGTGGAATGTGTGTCAAGCAAATGGACTAATCAAATACACCTGGACAAAACACGGCTGGCAGAGAATGAAACACTGATGAGAGGGCGGGTTACAAATGATGAGCAGACACGAGGAAGCTGACAGGTAAATAAACAGAGCACAACAAAACACAACAAAGATTAAAAGGCACTTAAGACAGGGCGAAAGACACATCAAGTTCATGACTAGCTAAAGTGCCATCCTGAGCTGGACTGGCACATCAGCTGATCGTGACAGTAAATGTATCCACTGTGTTTAGGTCAAATTAAAATATCAGATACAAAGAGAACATGTTAACCAGGGACGATATTATTTGTTTTTACATTTAAAATGACTTAAATAATGCAAAGCTGGCTCCTGTGGCGATAAATATATAGAAAGACACACATTTCTTAAATGGAGTGTCTGTTTTCACTTAGTGTTAATAGCCTCTAATCGAAATAGCCACTGCCTTTATTAAAACCGGCTATGTGCTGTGTTTAGTGTTACTAAACTTCTAAATACAGATACACATATATCGCCTAAATACATACAGTGTGCAATCTTAAATACATATACCCAAGATTCAGAGTAAACAAATTAGGATAGTGATACAACATTATGGTTTTATATATATTATGGGAGTACAGTGTAGCTCTTGGTTAACAATTTCAATAAAAGCCTAATAGATTGTATTCTGTTAGTGTTTCATATGTGTAAAAAAAGTGTTGTGTGGGTTCAAACCCAAGATTGCATGATCACACCTCATCTTATAATGCATCTCTCTACAAACTGAGCCACACCAATGTTGAATCACATGGCCGATAAAATAGTACAAAACATTAATATGCAAATGTTCTGTTGCCGATATGGGCGCAACTGTAGTATACGCTTTGCTGGGTCGTATTTCACAGCTTTTGTAGAAACGACCCATACGTATTAGTTGGAGGACATGTTGGATAGTTTATATGGCTCTAGTGACCAGCTCTGAAGTTTAACCAGAAAACCACACCAGCACAGCAGTGGCTGTACATCCCCGACCCCCAATCCTTTTTTTGCTTTTTCTTCCTCTCACTCTTTTAAGAAGAGTTGCACTTTTGTTGTTAATGAATGATTCAGTCACTGCTGTATTAATTAGTTTCCTATCATTACTGTTCAGGAGAACTTCTTAGCCACCAAAGTGTACTCTGGGTAAGTGACTGAGTGTTTTTGTGTTCATTGAAACAAACAAGCAAACAAACAAAAAAAAACACCAAATCATCTGTCGTTAAGGATTCCTAATGCATTGCATTAGCAAGAACAAACTCTTACAAATTAATTTAATACATGACCAGAGTAGAAACCAAAGCAAAAGTATCAAAGCACATATTTCAAATCTTACATAAAAGCTTTAGACCCATAAGCAAAACCATCTTAATACATGTGTAAATACCAAAAAGCAAAGGTTTTTAAGTATACAATGTACAGTGGCCTTAGAAAGTTTGGAAATGTATCAGCATATCTTTTTTTAACCGTCGCAAGGTTTTTTTTTTTTTTTTTTTTACCATTATACAGTAAAACATGCCTTTCCTGCCTGACTGCCAAAAAAATTTGGATACAACAGACCCATCAGAATACAGTTTGGAGATTCTCATGGCTCTAGTAATTTCTAGTTCTAATCTTTGTGTTGTACCTAGTCAACTCAAATTCATCCAAAATTTGAGTTGAGATTTTATGCAGACGTTCTTTAAAACTTTGAAGGGCATACTTTAAATGTAGGGGTAAAATTATAAGAATATAATTTTGAACTTGATATACAATAGAAAAGATAGTGCTGAATGTAGTGAGTCATGTTGAAATCCGCAAAATTAGTGCACCCACAAAAAAAAAGAATAATAAAATAAGCCACTTACTTCTCATCTGCATAATAAGTACACTTCAACACGCTTAACCCATAACCATGAGTTATGACTCAGCCTAAATTTATGACAATTTCACTACAGATGTTTATGATTACTATAAGTACAACATAAAATGCCATTTTATAATCTTTTTTTAGTGAATAAACAATGGTTAATGGCTTGAGGCTATTGTCAGATGTGGCGCTGAATGTGTAACAGGAAGTGGAGAGAAAGAAGGAGAGAAAACAAGTACTAATGCAGCACTAACTGAGTTCCATCAGGGTGCAAAGCCACAATAGTCTACAAAGAATGGCCAAAGCAAATCTCTATTCTTGACTGAAGTGCTCTTGGGTGATGTGTGCTTAGCTCAGAATCCCTATATATACAATATGTGTGAGAATGCATTTAACATATGGATGGATAGATGAGAAAGAGAGGCGATGTTCAAGTGAAAGGCAGGACATGGAAAATAAAAGAAAGAAAACGATCATACCCCCTAGGCCTCTATTGACAAAAATGTCAGTGTTTGACCTGATGGAGGGAAAAGAAGTAGGGGACTGACTGACAGGGTGAGGCAGGGTAAAAGACAGATGGTGAGAGAGAGAGGGAGAAAAAGAGCAGAGGAGAAAATGATAGACAAGAGGAGAATAAGAAAATGAGAAAGGCAAGGGGAGAAAAAAAACAAAAATACTCACAAGGACACATACAGAGAAAATACTCAGCCTCACACAGTTAAAGGATGTTAGGCAAATTCAAGAGATGTTACTGTTTCAGCTCATGCATAAACAAGGAATTTGTTTCAACAGCAAGCCATGCTGTAGAATGCTAATTTCATGTAAAACAAAACACAATCAATGTGTGTGTGTGTTTGCCTTACAGCATATCCTAAAGCTAACAGGAACCCCCAGAACTCCCTTCCGGTCCAACCTGACATCCCTCTCAACTTGTCTCTTGATGTCTCCGTCTCCTCCCATCTTCCCATACAGGGAGAAAGCATTAGTCATTCATAGCTCAATCTGTGAATGGGTGGTGCGTTTCATCGCTGCTCTTCATTTTTTAGCTGTATTTTTAGCTTACCATTGTAAATTACCTTTTTCATTACAGTTGTACAGTACATCCTATAATGTTTGTAAATCTGCATGTGCTGTTAATGGCCACTGTATTATTACTTTTAGATTTATTATTGGTCAGCCTAGTCTGCATGGTGCAGTTGTCTTGCATATTTGCTGATCATTAGCTCAGGGGATTTCGAACCATTGCAGGAGCGTCACCAGCAGAAGTGGTTTAAAAATCCTTGCTATAGTTAATTTCAGGAGGTTTTTTTTTTTGAAGATCCATAACAGGCACCAAGAAATCTCATTAACAATGGTATTATCCTGAGATAAGTTGTGGCCAAAATTTTAATTCACACTTTCACCTAAAGGGGGAGACCTTTTAAGGGTAAGTTGTCACTGTGCCATATAAGGTAGTACGCATAGGACTATGAGTCAACAATTTACCACATATTTTGTGTGTGTGTGTTTTCATAAGCAGTAGTGTTCTTGTAGTTATGCTGGTTTTAAAAAAGGTTAATTAATTATGTCCACCAAATGCAGATTCAATAGGGTCTGTCCATGGTTCTGAATGTGACACTTGTTGCTGTCCATGGTGCTGATTTTTTAAAAAATGACAGTCCAATACTGTAAGTGTGAGTAGATTCTAAAGATTTGACAGAATCTTTATTTTGTCACATAATCCCTATGCTGGGGGGGGAATGGAAACTTTGGACATTAATCATCATCAAATGTTCACTGTACATTATTCTTCCAACTAACTTTTTCAGCTAAGACAAACCAAACACACCGATTTCCAGAGAAACAGTCGCTTACAGTAAATGAAATGCATGTATGGAGCCCGCTGTGGACCGTTGTCAGCAAAAATGCACTCAATCAATTCCTCTCCACCACTGCATTTCTGTGTGTGCTGAGAAAATCCTGCCTTATTCAATAAAAACTATAGCTTTGCCAAACTCAAATGTCAGAAGCTTCAAATAGATCCAAATCTTGTTGCCATTTAAGTTGATGTAAAGTCTTAAATGTCTTCTGTTACTTCTCCACATTCAAACCAACCATGATAAAAAAAGGAAACCTGAATACTTACTGCACTGTCTACTCGCTTCCTACAGTCTGTGCAGTTATTTGTGTAATGATGTGGGTGTGTACTTAAGCCTTAAGTATTCATCGAGCTATGTGGTTTAGATATTGCGTTTAATACGTTTTGTTTTTCACTGTATTTGAACTTGTGTGCCCATTGCAAGGGTTCTCTACCCACGTCACTGACAAATGCACAGAACCAAAAGCGAACCCAGATTAAATCACCACTGTCCATTAAAACATGCATTCACCATAAACCAGTTTAACACACTTTTAACACATACGTGCGTCTGCCTTATTCTCTCTAATCTTGTCTGTGATTTGGGAAACCCACTTAAGTGAATCTGTGGCTTATCCACACTCCACCCCATAATAATTCCCAGCACAACATCTATTGCACAACCAAAAAAATAATAATAATAATTATTGATCAAATATTATTCCTCTCCCTTTTTTCCCACCATACAAGCACAGCACTTGGTACCAAATCCACAGACATCTGGCGCCCTTTTCTCCGGCTACCGCATAAACGCGAAACAAAATAGCCACTTTCTGCCGCGATCATGATCTACGGGCGCGCTTATGCGGAGTGACAGAAACAAGCCGCGCTCAACTCATTGTGCTATTCTATCTGTGTACCCACACACACACACAGGTGAGTAGCTATTGCGTCTCATCCTTAAACTACATTGAGTATATTTTACGAAGTGTAAGCGAGTGGGGGACGCACCTGATTTTTGCCCCGCTGTCCGTCTTCGAGTTCCGGTGAGCTGTTCATGGTTCCCCATCGATCATTGAGCATTCTCCGGAGAAGAACAAACCTTAAACCGCCTGTCAGTTACAGGCGGTGGGGGGGAAACAAGACACTTTGTCGTTCAGTCGTTTTCCTGATCTGTTACTCAATGTAAGTATACAAATAACCTTAGGGTATAAAAGAAGAAAATGAGAGTGAGGAGAGTGCGTGAGATCGAGAAGACACCGATCTAGCCTCTACACCGGGACCACACTGAATAATTCTGGTCTAAAAGGGGCGGCGAAGACTCTCGCACCACACATATCGTAATATCATACGTACTTGGTAAGGAAAATAATACTAAATAAATAAATAAGTTCCTCAAATTTCCATAGTTCTTCAAAGTGCATTTCTTTTCTTCTGGAGCGTTGAATAAAGTCCGCAGATATTCCACACTAAGTAACGGGAAAAAACGGCGCGACTCAAGTCGACGCACGCGTGTATATCCAATCCAAAGCAACTCACAACACACAAAAATATTCTGATGTTTCTGTCAAAAAACCAATAGCAGGCGTTCAGTCCCAAAGAGTCGTTTAAAAGTGACAACTTTGTATTCCTGAGCCGCGGGATGGACAGATCGTGGCGGTAAAGATGCTGTGATTTGAGGAGGGAATTCAATCCGTTTCCCAGGGTGTCCTAGTTTACCGGAGATAAGGCGAGAGATGTCTCGTGTTGACAAGACTTGCGCGGCAGGGTTGCTACTCGCGAGCCGAGCTCCACGCTCTCCTCAAGCGTCTGAAGCTGTCCGCTAAGCGCGCTCCTGGTGCGCGTTCAGTTTCGGTCCCAGACACCGTCGGCACTGACACGAGTTTTCCACACCCCTCTTCTAGTTGAAGAAACTCCCACTCGGCTCTCAGTAGCTCAATATGCATTAAAAGGACCCGTCACGAAAGACTGGGTGAGCAATGGAAGTAAAATTGAATTCGGACGCCATGCAATAACTGAAGTTGTTTTTAAATGAGCAGTTCATTTCATTGTAGAAGCCTCATCAAAAGCGTACTTGAAGCGCCCGGTTTGACCCAACCAAAACCGTTACAATTCGGTGCGCAGATGTTTTTGTCATGTTATCCATTAGATATTCTATCCTTGCCAGTTGCTGGTGATTACATCTGACAGCATGGAGATTAATCATGCAATCATCTCAGTGTCAGTCAGTTTAGCAACAATTGCATTTTCCCCACAATTACTAAAAACACACAGGTGCAATCCACATGATAAAAGGGTCAGTTGCACCCAATAATGAGATAAGTAGCCCAAGTGCCTCATATGGAAACACAGGGAAGTCAATAGCTGGAAGAAATTATTCTATGCATTCCCACAGGGGCCCAGAAACTTAAATTTAGGCCCTGCAAAACCTAACTACAGCCCAGATTGTGGTGATTACTCATCGTCCCATCCATCATACCTAAGCATTCTGGATGATCAAAGCAGAATATAAATGTAGAATCAGATTATCGTGTAAAGACTGGAACACACTATACAACTTTTTGCCCTGATTATTTGTAGTGTCACAGACTACACTACTTAATAAAGCTTTAGGCATCAATTAATAAGTTATTAATAAGAGCACAACTGGCCCTCATACACTTAAAGACTGGGGATCACACATTATCACATTTTAAAGTTGTTACAATCACAATGTAAAATATCTTATGACATAACACCTTCGTACTTTAGTATAAAAATATAAAAAAGGGGAGGGGGGTAGTTAATAGATTAGGATGCTGTGCAGATAATGACATTTTAGCTGTTGAGATTTGCATCACTATTTCTATCTAATGCAGGCTACTGTAAAAAGATTTTTTAAACAGGCAGTGAGGTCCACTCTTTGCCACATGGTCCACATAAATTTCTGGTCTCGTTTTCACTTTCACTGCAAACAAAGGCACATGTATTATGTATCACTGAAAACTATACTGAAGAGTTTTCAGTGCAGTTTAACTTACTCTAATCTCATAGGGATGCACACATATCAGTACAGAGAGAGTGTGCAAACTTTGATGTAACAGGATTGAAGGGGTGCAACATCTAAACCCTCTACAGGGCCTCAGGAAACCGCCGCCCCATGCTGAGACTACTTGATAGTGGACAGAGAAGAGCTTTTGGATGCAGGTGTAGGTGTGTGTGTGTGATAGTTGAAGCATCCAGTAAAACCTGCATCTCAGCCAGAAGCCTTGGGCATACGATGCTGGAAAGACTTAAACAGAAAAGGGGATGGGTGCACCTTCCTATGATAAATGTGCACACCAGCTGTATTTACATCTTATTCTTTGCATGTTTGTCTGAGTTTTCTTGGTTTTGAATACAATATGTTTTGTTTTTAACATAAAAAATGGTTCTCTGTCTTTGTATGTGGGCTTGCAGAAGTGTGTGTTTTCACGGATGGTGGAGCATGACGACAGAAGCAAAGATCTGTGAAGAGGCAGTGGCCTGCATGCTCAACTTCAAATGCCAGAGTCAAACTTTGTAAAACATTTCTTTTTTTTTCTTTTCATTTTTTTTTGGCACTGGGCACTCTTTGAATTCATGTTGGTTTCATATTCCAAAACTTGTATACCATATTCACATATATAAGTGTTTCAAATTAATAATTCTAAAAATGAAATGCATAGTTGAGTAAATTCCTATTTTTAAATATATATATATATATATATATATATATTTCAAAATAAGAATGTACTTATTTACATAATTAATAATTAATTAATTAACAAAATTAACAAATAGTATTTGATGGTTTTTAGTGTACTAAATATTTTAGAGAATCTCACACGATCTTGAACTACCCATGTTTTGTCAATGTTTCGTTTAAATTAAGCCAAACTGTTCTTCTATTTAACTTTTTTATTTTAATGAGGTAATACGTATATATAACATTGATTTCATTTCAGAAAGTAAAATCATGACATTAAAGATGAGCTGTAAATATCTTGCTTCTGAAGAAAAGTGAGCATCATGTCTTATCATTGACCTATAAATGTCTGTAAAATTAAAAGAATAAAAAGAAGTCAGTGAAATAGAACTTGATTCGCTGTGATAATTGAAGGGTATTTCTCAAAGAGGTGAAAGTAACCCTGGCATCTTTGCCAAATTTGCCCATCGGCTACTATCAGTCATACCTACTAATCATTCACTGACTGGCTACAGTCTGATCGCTTTTGTGATGTGTGTTCTGGTACAGGATAATCTCTATAGATGGAGATTCTCACACTTTCTCTGTATAGTGTAAAGAAAAAACATAACACATTGCAGTTATTATTCTCCTCACACAATTAATCTAATTCAGAAATAGAGAGTTAACTAAAGCTTCAAATGATAGTATGTGTTTTGTATTATTAGACACAAAATAAGTCACACATAAGGCACACACACAAAGAGATAGATGTAAAGAAACTGAAAATGTAATTAAACCAGACTATGCCACACTCGCCTTCAAACAGTGTGGTCCAAAAATCAATAAAAGGTCCAGGTGGACAAAGGAAGCAGTCCTATTAATATATAATGATAGTGTGAGGGAGAAACAGAAAGAGAAGGGGGAAAAGGGTGAGGAAAGGGTGAGGAGGATGAGCTTTGTATATTGTAAACCTTGATGACAACAATATATTGTGGAACTGAAGAGTGGAGCAGAGAAAGACGAACAGTGATTTTCCCCCACGGTTTCTCAGGATTGGCTGGGAATGAAGCTACAACTGCTGCAGTAAAGAGAGACGCAGCAAAGTGAAAAGTGAAGGAAGGAATCCTTTTATTGATTCGCTCTCAAATCACATGCTCTCCCCTTCTCTGCAATTCAGCATCTCACACACACACATACAGGCAGGAGAGCTTGGCACTTAAAAGGTGACATTCACTGATGGATTAATTAGCAATAGGGGTGTGCGATATATATCGTAAAAACTGGCTGTGATTTTAACAGTAAAAAACTGTGAAAATGCTACAGGAAAAAAACTGTTAAATAGTTCAATGTTAAACTGTTAAATTCCAGTAAAATTTACAAGAAAAAAAATGTAAACTGACATCTTTTTAATTTGAAATAAGTCTGTTTCTTCTTAGTTTTTTTGTTCTCAATGATGTTTATTAGGGTTGTATGTTACGTGTAATTACGTGTACGTGAGTTACTGAAATAGAAATGCTTCAAATAAAGATGTGAATTTGACCTTAAACAAACCACGCTTTAAGTATCTCTGTTAGAAAAGTAAAACACTTCTTTAAAAATTAAATGTGATGGAAAGGCTGAACAGGTTGAAATAAGCTCATGTCAGCCTGATTCTGTTCTACATCATTCCAGTTACTCACATGGGTTTCTCGGCTCGATGGTTTCTGCCTCTGTGGTTCTGCCGTTCTTGTCTGTCTGTCAGTGCAGGACATCAGTGAGAGGTTTGTAATTATCTGCGACGCTCCCTTGAGCTCTGCACTGGAACTTCCCAGTGTTGTGGTTGTCCATGGCTGGCATTCACAGAAGGCCAGAGGGAACAGGGAAACAGAGCCACACTGGAAGCCACTGTAAATAACAACCAATCGTGTCCCCACAGGCCGAATCAGGATATGTTTCTGAGCTTCAAACCTTAAGGGAAAGAAAATGACCTTCTGCTAGTATCTTAAGTGGCTTTGCGTGTTTTTTTACTGTTGGCCACCATTAATTTCCATTGTAATTTTTTTACTTTTCCATTTTTCTTTCTCATAAGATTTGCCAACTCACGCTCTGCCACATACTGTAGTTGCACAAAAATGTGCAGTTCACACAGACAAGAAATCATCAGTTTTGAGTGACACGTTTGGTTATAATGAATCGTAACATTTGAATCCTCTTGACAGCCCCCTCCCCACTTTTCATTATTCAACCCAGCTGTCTCTGGCCGTTACTCAAACATATAACAAGCTGACCTTTTGAAAGCATAACAACTATATTTTAAATTCATGTCATTTATCTCATTCCACAACCCCATTGTTTGAAAGCTGTAGAGAAGCATCCTTCTGTTCAGCAGGGAAAATGGTTTGTAGACAACATTGTTTTTTAAATAGTACTACATTAATCCCAACCCCTGCTTAAAAAAATTCGCTTTGCTCTTTCTTGCAAAAATATTTGGCAGGAGACCACGTCCTATCTTCACGGCATCAGAAGTGACCCTTATGAGTCATCATTTTCAACAACCTTTTTTTTTAAATGCCACATACTGGGAAATAGCATTTATGTACGTCGGAAAGCACCATTTGATATTAAAAGATTAGGTTAGGGTTAAAAAAAACAGTGATGATGTGGGAAGAGGTAATTCTCATCCGGAGTTGGAACTACT
>JAUYWG010000038.1:8703676-8719333 GCA_034779775.1 Enteromius afrohamiltoni
GGACTGTGTTTTCGGATTTGCCTTCTCCATCCCCGTACGCCGTTGATTACCTTTGCCTGTTTGAACCTCCTTGTATCTGCAATAAAACACTTTGCGTGTGGATCCGACTGCCTCCCGTGCTCTTTCATGACAACTAGACAGAGTGAGACAGGCAGGGTCGATCATGAGCAAACAGGGTTATCCGAGGTATATACATTTTTATCCTTATTATCATTTAAACAAGGTAAACAATTGGGTTGAAATATCCCTTAAAATTGTGCAAGGTTTTTTTTTTTTTTTTGCTTTGAAAGCTAAGAATAACAAATTGTACCATAAACTGTCATACATGTAATCACACAGCACGATTGTAGCGAAATTGATTCCCATGCCATTGTTAATTTTTGCCCATTTAAAATGTTACATCTGACTGTATGCAGTATAAGTTAGCACCGTGTTCATTAATGTAGAGTGCTTTAGAAGATAAAACCTGAAATAAGTCAACAACAAATGTATAATAGTCTTCTGGCACAGCAGAATAATGCCAACTATTATGAACACTGTCATCAGTGAACTGTCACAGCTGTTTATAACACTGGTTGTGATGAGAACAAACTAGGTCACACCAAAGGTTTTGAGCAAACATGAAAGTAGTCATGATTTATAATAATCTTTTAGCTGGTTTATGCTACTATTTTATTTACCCTGCAGGCTGTAGAGTTGACAACACAGCTAGTGGAATTTACAGCTCGTTTCATGCCTCCTTAACCCTACACTAAATGAGGGCGCTCATATCAGTTTATGAATGTAGGGTGTAAATACTAATCAAAACCTCTTAAATCACTTGCTAACGGCTAATGATGCTACAACAGAGATTTAGGTAAGACAAGGGAAAGAGATATAACAAATGAAAATTGAGGAAGCCAAACACACATTCATCTGCGGTCTACCACCGTCTTAATCAGGTTATGTAATAGTCAAATTTTCTAGTTTTCAATATCAATCCCTCCTTATAAATGTTTTATGTATCATAAACAATGACAGTATAAATAATATTCGGTTCAATGAGAATGTGTTTTGCATTCCATTGAGCTGCGTTTCCATTGTTTTTCTATGTAAACATGCAAGGTTTTAAACTGTTTTGCTCATTTCTAGTGTCTTTTTGCAACATTTTTCTTCCAAATAACAGGATTTTTTCCAAATAACATTTCTGAAAATATAGCACAAATTAAAAGCTCAGAATTGTAAAATGTGTCTCTAGACCTTGCTTTTTTTAATTCCGCTGCTCTGTATTTCAGGTTTTCAACTCAAGAATACATACTGTGAATAAATGCCAAAACACAGTGAAGGTGAGAGCTTGTATTAAAAAAAGTGTCTCTTTGTAGAAACGACCCAAGACATTGTTTGCTCAAAGACCACAGACTTCCGGGGCAAACATCCAGTTCTATTCTATCTTGAAGCCTCAGTGCCTTGAACTTGATGTGAGTAGAAACTGGCAGCAAATAGGGCAAGACAAAAAGAGGTTCAATGTGGGCTCCTCTGGCTCTATTGAAGACCAGATGCTCCATCACCCAAATATGTTTCCTTGTATCAGCTGGTAATTCTATATAAAACACATTTATATAGAAATAATTGTTCTGACATCCTGCTGGCAATGCTAAAAATGTTAAATCATATATATGTTATACTCATATTGGATCCAGATCTTCTAGTCATCCTCAGGTGTCTAAAAATGCCAGCAAAATTTTGTCTGACACACCAAGCCATTTAACAGTTCTTGTCTGAAATGACTTAATAAAACAGTATGTTGTCTGGTAACCCAAACTACTAAGTACTACTTAATCCTGAATCAAAAAATAAGTACAATGTATTTACTGTTGTCACGAACCGCGCCTCTGTGGTCCTCTCCAGCGAACGGCAGGGGGAATATTACCCGAATATTAAAGTTTCCACCCGGACCCTTTTGCCCCACGTACCTAGGTCTCAGCGCAAACAGTTCTGGGGCTTCTCACAGTATATAAACACTGACTCTGGCCTAGATCAGACGCGAAGTCTCGATTTGCCCCGGCCATCGTTACTGAGCATTCTATCTGACTGTTTTGCTTACCCGTGTTTGATTTCTTGCCTGTGTATTGTTTTCTACCTCTTTGCCGCCTGCCCCGATCTTTTGCCTGTCCCTTGACTCTGAGTTTGCCTGTCCTCTGATTATCCTGTTCTTTGGTGTACCGACTATTGCCTGTTTTTCTACGAACATTAAACTTGTTGCATATGGATCCACACGACTCCCGCGACTCAATTACAATTGTGTTCCTATTGTCTTGCAAAACACTTTTGCCAATTAAGATTGGATATGGGACAGGTTTGGTTAAAGTGTAAGAGATGGGTCAAGAGCAGTGTAATTATAAATGTAATTGCAAAAATTATTTACAGATTTTAATGACCTATATGACAAATATAACTACAGTGTAAAAAGGTCTATGTTCACAGTTATTCATTCATTTATTCATTCAACAATCATCATCTGCTAGTATAAGAGTGCTTAAGGATTTGAACAGACTCCAGGTGTCTGAAGTGCTGCTGATCTTGTTTGTGAAGAACATAAGGGAGTCAGGAGGCCTGGAGGAGAAAGGAGTGGAGCACAGACTGTCTGAAGCTTTATTTAACTTTGCTCAGAAGTGGTTAGTAGGAGAAGTGAAGACCACGGAGGAAAGGTAGGTGGGTGAGAGAGTGGTGAGCACCAGGCACATGCCCTCTGGGTGAATCCAGCTCTCAGGCTGACTCAGGATATTGAGAGTTCAGGAATGAAATCATCTTTGTTTACAGCTGACTGGCAGTTCCAGAGTTCAACTGAGAATAAAAGATTTGCAGGTTAGGAAGTGCAGAGAAGTCATATACATAAACACAAAATTATGCCTCTTTAGAGACTTTCTTTTGTCTAAAGGAAAATTCCATGTACAAATAATGCTATTGAGGGCAAGGTCCGGTTTGTTTATTTATTTAACCCATTTTTTGTTACTGGAGAGTGAAACTACAAACAATCCGCTAAAGTTTGAAAACAAGCAGCTTTCCCATTATTATAGCAAAATATCTACACAGAAGTAAAGTACTTTCTTGGACCACAGGGGGCCTTGGAATCCAAAAAGCTGAGAACCATTGCTCAAAATACTTACAATGGATTGTTTTTGTGTATTTGTGCATCAACAGAGCATAGCACAGTCAATACATGAAAAAATACTGAATTACCACACTTTCGTTAACTGCAGGACAATTGCGTATAGTTTCTGTACACTATGAAAGTGGCTTCACTGAATGATCCCAGTTTGTTTAATTTGAACAAATTAATTTCCAGTTGTTTTGATGGTATTAACACAGATTAGTACTTATTCCATTATGGGTAAAGATGATGTATATCTGCAAATGTTGCCTGTTCTACAAAACAAAGCACAGCAGGTATCTGTGAATCTATACTGCTCAGAATGACTAATCATGTTGATTCCGCCTAGAGCTAACAGTAGGTGTAAAGTGTTGAACGATTGTATCGCTCTCATGGAAAGCTCTCAAAGTTAACAATGAACAAATCTCAAAGCTCAAGTTTCAATACTTCAGTTTATTATATTGAGAATAATTTTCAGGGCTGGCGAGAGCAGCGAAACAAGGCCCATTATCACCCAGTTATCTTGCCTTTTAGAGATCTCAGGATATATTTGAAATGAAATTTCACTCTAATGAGTGAAAGTGTCTCAGAATAGGCCTGCTTTTCAACACATAACTGCTTTAAATTGGAAACACCTTGGGGCAACTTTATATATTTTGCTGTCATGCACGAGGTAGGTGATCCAGTTATGTTTCTCATGAACTGTTTCAGTTCAATACAGTGCCTTGCAAAAGTATACAAACCCCTTCATTTTTTTCATGCTTTATGTTAAACTGCTTTCATTTTTAATGTTAAGTAACACATTTTATTCTTTGCAAATTTATAAAGATAAAATATAATATATATATATATATATATATATATATTTATATCCTTACATGGGACAGTTGAATGCTCATGAGCATTCATTTTGCTTGTAAATGTTATTAATTGAATGGGTATGATTTGGAAAGGAACACGTCATAAAAAGGTCTACATGCTGAAAATGCACATTACAGCACTGAGGTAAAAAAAAAAAACTGTAATTACTGGAGTGCCTTTGGTTACTGTGGTGACCAAGAAGCTGATGGTTACTCTAGTAGACCTCCATGATCATATGTGAAGAAATCTACAGAAGCACAAACATCGCTGCAACACTCCAGCAATCTGTGCTTTATACCAGTGTGGCCAGACTCAATCCTCTTTTTAGCTGAGATGCATGGAAACACACTTGGAATTTGCAAAAAAAAAAGCCCCTAAATGACCCTCAAACTAAATTCTCTGGTCTGATGAACCTCAATTCCAGGCATCATGTTTGAAGGAAACCAGTCCTGCTCATCACCTGCAGAGTACCATCCAAGTAAAATGTGGTGATAGCAGCCTCATGCTGTGGGGCTGTTTTTCAGTGACAGGGATTAAGGGGCTGGTCAGAATATAAGGAACACTCAGTGCAGAAAAAAATAGAGAGAGAGAGAGATAGCCGTAAATGAAACCCAGTCCAGTGCATTCAGAAACTCAGACTGGGTAAAATAATCACCTTCAGGATCACCAACAGGAAAATGACCCTAAGCACACAACAAAAATGACTTATAGACAACTATGTGAATGTTCTTGAGTGACTCAGCCAGAGTCTGGGCTTGAACCCAATCAAATATTTCTAGAAACCTGAAAATGTGTGTCTGCCCCATCCAACCTGACAGAGCTTGAGAACTGAATAATGGCAGATAATTGCCCAAACTGATGTGCAAAGCTTGTACTCGAGGCTGTAAATGTGCTTCAGCTAAGTACTTATGCAATATACTGATTTCGGTTTTAGAAATTGTATTGTTCTGTTTTTGCTTTGTCATTATGTTGTATGGAGTGAAGATTGATGTGGAAAGTAATTTAAAGCATTTTAAGATAAGGAAACATAATAAAAAAGGCACCATATATACATATAATCAGTGTTTCATCAGGCTAAATTGTCAATTGTCATTGACAAATGTGTTATAAATGTGTTTTGTTTGTTAATTTACATTGATTTATTTGTTGGCATTACAATTAGTGTAATGCTAATGCAGTAGAACTACTAATTATTAAGAAAGATCTCGAGTTCAAATCCAAACAAACGTTTTTTTTTTTGTGATCTGCTCTGCACCGTGATGCTATCATCCCTTTCATTTCACTTTCAGACAGCTTCTTATTTTCTGCGGTGCAGACTGATACCAGTCAAAGTGAGAGAGGGCAGCAAAGTGAAGCTTGAAAAAAGCAAGGTCACAATTCACTCTAAATGAGATGGGTGAGAAGAGCAATTCTGTAAAACATAGGTAACAGCACTAATCTTTTACACGTTTTATTCCTTTACATGTCTGATGTATTGCGTGGGCTAATGACCAAAGATATGGCAGACACATTGATTCCTTGAGCAAGTGGAAGAGAGTCGAAGAAAGTGAGAGGGCAGTGATGCATTGTCTGCTTGAAGGAGTAGAGCAGGATTTGAAAAGGAAATTCTTTTTTTCTCTCTTCCCTCACTCTCCGCCCCTCACTGTTTCTTAGCCAGATCTGAAATAGTTTAGTGCTTAATTAGCCTGTTAAACAAAATCTGCCATCTCTTTGCAGCAATCTTCACAGACACTCACACATACACAAACACTCAAGCACACGCTAATACTGCAGTCTCTCATTTGCATTCCCAGTTCTCCAACTCTCAGAGCCCAGAGCTCTGATTAGCCGACTCTAGGGAGGAAGCCTTCAAGAGATTCCTGCTAGTCAAGCCACGACAACAAAGTGTGCATATATATGTGGGTGTGTGTATGAGTGTTTCTGACCGTTTTCTGACAGATGATGTCTTCTTCACAGAATTTACTGAAAGCATATTACTAAATTAAATCATATACATCTTTTGATTCCACTGCTATGAAGAAAACTAATCTTTTCTCAGACCGTGTAGACATTCTAGCCATTATTTATGCATAGCACATTTATATCTGGTATGGGTATTATGTATGGATAAGTCTACCAAGGTTGCATATATTTGACTCAAAATACAGAAAAACTGTAATATTACATATAACAGTAATTTGTTAACTTCTTGAAATAATGTTTTTGTATATAAATATATTTATGGCAAAGCTGATTTTTCAAGAAACATTGGGTCTCATTCATAATGTATTGGTTTTCGTATTACATGTGAACTTCTCACAAAAAGATCCCCTCAATTAACAACACACGTGTACACACGATGTGATACGCTTAGCATAAAATATACTGTATGAAGCATATATAAATGCCCAGGCGTACATGTGGTATAGTTCTTTTCACATATTTAGAATACATTTTAGTGCGAACGTTTTTGATCAATCATGATTTACTTGTGAAAATGTCTGTACGCACATTTCAGGCAAAGATTTGTGTATGTTTAGTAAACGAGACCCATTTATTTTTATTCTATTTCTTCTTATTATTATCATAATTATTAATGTTGAACTATTGCTCAAAGGGCAAGTTCACCCAAAAGTGAAAATTCTGTCAATTACTCACCAATTCATTCCAAACCTGTAACTCACGTATGGGTTTTGAATGACGTGAGGGTGAGTAATCAATGACAAAAAAATAAATAAATCAGTTTGTAATAACTAATATTTGATTTGTTTTATTTTATTGAAAAACAACATTTATTTAAAATAGTTTTTTTTAATCATAAATGTTTACTGAGGATTTTGAGCCAGTTGAATGCAAAAAATCCCAAACTTTTGAACGATAACACATATACACACACCGACATAATTTTTTTTTTTACTTTTTATGCAAATTATCACAAATAGATTCCGCCTTGTTCATAAAGGTCTGCTGCAATTAATGATGCATTATTTCCCCCACAGAAAGCAGGTACACAGAAATTCATTTAAACAAGACATGTCAACATTTCCTACTAATCACAGCAGCAGTTATTCCTCAAATAATGGATTAAAAGCATTACAGTCATTTATCCAGACATGCAGTGTAGTGTTGGAATCAAATACTTGGACTGTAGTGGTGTTGAAGTGATGTTGTTTACAGCCCCACCAAACTATGGCAGATTCTGATAGTCTGCTGCGTCTTCCACAACGCCAACCCACAAGAGCAGAAACCGCAGCATGAAAATTACACTGAGCGTAACACTGAAACTGACACTAAAACAATACGGACAGTGCAAATAAACAGTGCTATAAGCAGGCACAATTCATTCTTACTGAACTCCCTCCTGAAAATAAAAAATGCATTCACAATGTTTTTTTTTGTTGTTGTTGTTTTTTATAACATTATTTTTTTTTCTATAACAATTAATTTGCATTTTTGTGTTCAATTCTGTCTCAGTATCACATGGCTAATCAATTGGGAAATTAATGCAAACATTAGAATGAAACGACTCTTATGGGAATAAACACAGACTGTTTACAGGCACCATCTTCCGGCATATTGCTTTCTCTTCTTCATTTTCAGTTTATTTCATCCCCTCCATCTTGCTATTAGCCTCCCTCTGTGACCGTGGTCTCCAACCATCATTACTTTCCACCTCTGCGCGACCTGCTTTACTCCCTCTTTCTGGTGGTTTACCAGTCTCCATCACTCTTCCCATCACTGAATGTGTACACGTGTCCCTCTCTGCTGCTCCCCTGTTGCCCTTCTTTACCCCCTTCCGTCTCCTCGCTCATATTTATTAATCACTCCATTTCCCTCCTCTTCGATCCCTCTCTCTCTACATGTTGGAGAAGATGCACAGCTTCCCTCTAAATCTGGCTGGATTACAGAAACTAACAGCTGCTGCTAATGTTACCACCATCCAACAGAGTGCTACAGAGAGGGAGAGGGAGAAGCGAAGGATGATGGTGCAGGGAAAGAAAAGAAGCAATAGAGGACAGAAATTAATAAGTCAGCAAGGAAGGGAGGGATGAGGGGAGCAATATATGAAAATGAACACAGGGAAACGGTAGACAGATGCTCTGTTTCAGACCTTAATGAGCTGCCTACAGAGGCAACACTTAAGGCAGCATAGGTGTGCTTCCAATGCAAAGGCTGTTCTAAAAGGTAAGCAACTTAATTATGCAATTTCTCTTTTGGGCCAAATTTAAAGGCAGCAGCATCATGCATTCTTCATAGGCAAAGCAATCCTGGAAGGGACTGTGCCAAGATCCTTGAAAAATTAAATCCTAGCTGGGAGACAAAGACAAAAATTATAGTTATATTATAGTTAATTATAGTTAATACATTTTTTTTTTTAAACATTAAACAGTTATCTGATAATAAAATTACTCAAATTCATTTAGAAAACAAGTCTCAGCAAGCAATTTTGCCTAAATAGAATGACTGTTCTAAATCAGTAACTTATGAGATTCCGTGACAATTAGGGTGCTTCCTATAAAGTCAGCTGCCTACCATATGTAGTTAGTGAGGCAGCGCACTAAGTTCTGGAACAGAGCCACAAACACAGCCATGGTGGTCATTAAACTCAGCACTCTTCTAAGCCTCAGTGGAGATGCTACAAGCTGCTTCACCTGCAGTATTCGCTAAGTTTTGAAACACTACAGGTACATATTATTAATGGGTCTTGTCTTGCAATGTGCTCTTTGCCTGAAAAACCACCTTCCATATCTGAAGATGCAGTGATAACGGTTGTTCATGATGGAGGATATAATACCGAACTGTATTGAGAAGCAAGCAGTATGAGATGCTTTTTTTCATTAGACAAACAGTGGAGGGTGCAACAATCCTGAACAACATACTTACACATGAACTCTTTTAGTTGTACTTTGTCATCTACATTATACCTTCCCCTGGGCCTGAAATAGATCATGTGCATCAGTCAATTAACAGATATCCGTAATGTGAGAAACCTGCTGCTGCACCATATCAGACACCTGGATGATGCATGTGTGAAGCTTTCTAGCACAAATGAGTGTACACAAACGCACTAATTTCTTGAAACATACACTGTATAGCTTGTGGCTATTGGTACTGTTAAGTAATCTAATCCAGTTAGTGCTTATAAAAAGCTTCCTAAATATAATTATTATATTTAAAGCTGCAGTCTGTACGTTTTGCCTCTTTGTCACCATCTATGTTTGAAAACCTGGTAGTGCAGTTTCTTGCGGAATTAAATTCTGTGTGTGGGTTGTACTCTGGCTACGAGTACCTACGACTATGAATGCATCTATGTACGTGCAATACATTTATGATCCAGCTTTATCTTTACAAAAGAAGTGAGTATAAGAGTATTTAATTAGTCTTTGCAAAACCTTATGCTCGAGTTAATCAGTGTTGTGGCTGAAGTTTACAATCAAATTTTATACATTATACATTTTATAAATACAATTGATTTTTATTCGGTTGACAAGTAACTCTGCAACTAAATGTCATTTCTTCAGCTGAAAGTATTAGCTATAGCTCACATTAGCCTCACAGGAAACACTCAATTAACATTCAGCACCTAACCACTCACAAGATGTTTTAAGGTACTGTGCAAATCTTAAATACAGATATGATATAGTCCATTATGGATTAAGTAGATTTAATATGGTGTTCATTGTGTGTTATAAATAATCACACTCTTAAGTTATAATCACAAACACAGTAATATTCTAATGGATTATAAATGATTTTATGATTATTCAAGAGATGATATAACACATTATACTGTTTTTTTTACAATTCATTATGCAGTCATTATAATGCCTTAAGAATATCCTTATAATGTGTAATAAATACGCTAAAGAATAATATCAACACATCAATATATCAATCATATCATTTAGAAAACTGTTGAATTTCTTTTCATTCTAACTGTCATTACTTTTATGCTTTTGTGTCCTACTGTATTACTATGACATTTCATCTGAAGAAGTCCAAGAGATTGCTTCCAAGAGTAACATACCGCCTTAGTGTGGATCAGGAGTCCTCGGGAGCCATGGTGGATCAGGAGCCCTGGGAGGGCTTATCAACGCGCAAATCACTTTTAGCCAATCAGCAACCTCGGGAAACCCTTTTCTGCAGCGAGGATCACAGAGATTCTGTGCAAATTCCCTGTAGAATCTTAAATGATTCTGATTTGATTCTTTGTTTGAGCTAATTTGCTACACATTCATACATAATAAAATCTTGAATAAAGCTGAGTTGGAGAGACGCTGGAAGAATTGAAGGGATAAAATGAACATCCTTCTCATATACTTAGACCTACATTTAATATAATTTCCAATTATGTTAAAAAGAAACTGTGCTAATTATAACCAAGCAAGTTGTCACAATGTTTCTATTGTCTTATCTGATTTAAGAAGCGATAACAATTCATGCTACAGTCTGTAGATACACAGCTGCAAGTATCTCACAGATGGAAAAAAGTCATACACAAGCAGACCTACACATCCACACATACCTTCTCTAACACACACTCATACTCAATCATCCATCCAACATTCTCAACTGTCACACACTCATAATCACAGAAACATCTGCCCCTGTGTTTTGAGAGAAACTGACCTTGTTTACCTCTTTTGCAGCAATTATGCATGACAAACACATCTGAATCTCTGAGAACATGAAAGAACACACTCAATTTAAGCTGCTGTCTCGGATAAGAGGCTGTACTGTCAGGTTGTGTACATCTTGTGAATGCTTTTGTGAGTGAATTTGTGTGTGTGTGTGAGGAGAGTCCATCAGAATGAACACAAACTTGTTAAACTTGTTAAAAACAGGGCTTTATGACTCAGATAAACAGCTTTAGCTCAGTTCAGTTTTGTTTTCTAAGTATTTATTTTTTTGCCCAAAGAAAATTAAAATCCTGGCACCACAACAATGACAGCGCAGAGATTAATTATACAGAGTGAAGAGTGAATTTTTTGCCTCCAACTTCTTTTGTCCAGCTCCTGAAAATCCCATATAATGTCTATTCCAGGCGATTTTCATTGGCTTTCCATTTGGATACATTTAAAGACATATTATAATATGTATTTTTTGTTTTATGGAACTCACTGAATATCTTGTTTGTTCAAAATTAAACTCCTTTTAATTGAATGAAATTCAATTCCATTTTTTATTATTATTTTGTTTCATATTATTATTTTGATTTAAAACTAATTTAATTAGTTTAGTCTTTAGTCTAATGAAAATGTAAATAAATAATATTATTAATAATAATAAAAACATGAACAATTTAATTTAACAATTAAGCCTTTAAACTGTATAATAAAATAAAATTATAACAATTAATTCAAAACAAAACATTTTGAAAACTGTGAACACAATAAAACTGTGTGAAAAATGGATGACGAATATCTTGTTTATGTAATATCCTTAAAAAATAATTTTGAAAAGAAAAATATATATATATATATTTTTTTTTAGGAATTTTTGATTCCAGAATAGCTCTGGAAATGAAGTGTCTGTGTTCATGTCCTCTTATATTGAGAAATAGACACTGAAAACGTGTTCTAGTTTGTGCAGTACAACTATGTCACTAAAGAGACCTACAGGACATGCAGACTTATGCCTTGACTGGCTGTTGTAACGATTATCACGATGTGATATCACATTTATCCATACAGAGAAAAAAACATCCACAGCTGAGCTTATCATTGTATAAACATAAATATGTATTATCTTGATTACCATCAGCATCCCTCATTTGACCTCAAATTTAATGTATTTTGGTAGCATAACATTATATTCATAGAGGTGGATGAAACGTATACATTGTACAGGAGAAAAGTTTGTGAGATCGTTTTATCGTGTCACTTAGAATAATTGCCTTAAGCCTTGCGATAACAAGGAATGTGTTTGAAATGTGTTTTATCAAGGCTCTGTTAAATGAAAGATTTATTGTGGACACATATAAAAGAGGTCATTGACTCTGTTGTTTCTCAGTTATAATTTTCCCTCCACAAATTACTTATGTACTTTGTAATGACACAATTTCTGTTTTTTTTTTTTTTTTTTAAGACATTATTCTGAGATTTCTGGAATCAGAAAGCATGAAACACTGAAAAATCAACGCACCAGATGTTCTAGGCGAGAGGAAATTTAAGCCGGGATTACTAATTAATAATTTATTTATTCATTTATTTTTGTAGTAAATGTATCATTAAATGCATTAAAGCATACTAACTGAATACGGTAAAATATGTAAATACAGACCTTCTCACATAGCTAGTAAAATGTACATTAACATGCCAAATGTAACTTTAAACATTTGTAATGTATGGTGCTTGTAAGAAGTCACTCCACTGCCATTGGTGTAGTAGTAAATTGTTTTTTGGGTCAAGCAAAATACAGCATATTCTTCATGTATCAGCACAGGGAAAAGAAAAGCATTTTGGGAACTGAATCTGCTGCCCAGTTTCAGCAATGCTATGCAAGCTGTTATCAAAAAAATAAATCCATAAATATGCATAATGTTGACTTGCATATTCAGACAAATTTTACAATGAAAATTGCTGAAATTTCCCCCTTCTCTGGACTGCATATAAGATGTTTCTACACTTTGAGTTGACAATCTAATTCACCAATAAAATCAAATTTACGATAACAGGTTTTCAAAAAGCACAGGTTTTATAAATGTTCCAGTAATATCAAAGGGAAATGGACAATCACATCTGCCACTGCTGCAACCCCAGACATTCCCTTTCATTTATACAGAATTTAGCTGCATTTATCTGAGATTTTATTGCTCACTGTGTATGTGTGTATCTCTGTTCTTACATAGCAAGATCTTATTTATATGATAATAGAGAATGGCTTAACACTTGGCAGCTGAATCATAATGGCGAATGCCTTCATAAAAACAACACATGAACATGCATTAAAGTGAGAGCAAGAGAGTGGGAGTTGATTTTTGATGCTCTCTGGGGCTATGAAAATGTATAGGATTACTCAGAACGGGAGTGCAGCTGCAGGCTTTGCCTGTAGTGTGAAAATCAAGTGTATGTGTGCATGAGAAAGATGAATTGTGAGAATTTGAACAATCTGCTGAGTACTAACAGATGCTGAACTCATCAACAAGGATAGCCCAATAGTCTGGGGAAAGCATCAGAGAACCTTTGGCATTTGACCGAACTGTTGCTTACTCTACTGACAAACTTGTCTATTAAACATTGCTATTATATTGTGCAGACCTAAAATATGTCAGCAAAGTTAGGTAATTGGCTAGATATTAGGTAATAAAAGATTTTGTATGTCTTGTATGTATTTTGTATGTTACTAGACAAAAAGTATGTCTAGTAACAGTCTTGTAAACAACTAGTTATTATTTATATATTGTAAAGTAGCCTAATGTTTTGTGCTTTAATATTTTGAACAATACTACAAAACTATAAAGCAAAACAAACAATCATTTATATGTATGTATATATATATAGCTTATGAAAGCCAAACACTCTTCATAATTTAGTTTGTTGGTAATTTAAAATATATAAACTATTTAAAGGTATATATAAGGATTTTTACTGCACATAAAATTGGATGACTAAAAACGTAAGGGTTCTTTTGCTAGCTGACTCTTTACAGCAGACACTTATACAGTGTCACTGAAATAATGGATGAAACATTTTAAAGTCACTATAAAAGTATTGACATGTTCAATCTGTTTTCTGAGAACAATTGAATTTAGATAAAACGCTTTCTGCTCTACGTGATAGGTTATCCATCGTAAGTCCCGTTTGTCTTTGTTGTGTGTTTGTGGGGAAAAAATAAACTATCCATCGCTTTCATTTTGCTGAAATCCTCCCACGTACCCATCCTTCCATTCATCCACCTTCACGTGTGGGAAGAAAGCATTAGCATTCCGCTAAGCATCATTACTGTATGTTATTTGTGCCATGCAAGTGGGGTATCAGGTTTTTCTTCTGCATTTAAAGTGTCCTGTGTGCTATGTGACGTGGTGGAAATGAAAAAGGTCAATTCCTATTGATTGATTACCACGGCTTGTTTACTGCCTAATGGGAAATAAAAGAAAAATGGTGAGACACACACATAGAGGGCCTATTGATAAACTGGCTAGAGCAGTAAAATCAACAGCCCGATCAACTACAGCAGGCAGAGAGTGAGAGCTGTTCCCAGCCTTCAACCACCTTCAGACAACCTCACGTTAACATTAGCATACACATTACGCAGAGGGGATGAAAGGGAGACGTTTTTTTATCCCAGCCTATTTTCCTAATAACATACAATATTTTGAGCTCCGAATGAGATTTTCAAATCATTTATCAAAGAAAATAATAAGACATCTGTGATAGAGCACCTATCAGAGCAGCAGAAATGTGGGTAGAGTTCATTGCCGCCCCGTCTCTTGATTTAATCCTACTAATGAATGCTCAGCACGAGACTCATCCAACCTTTCCATTCAAACATCCCTAGAGTACCTGTGACGTGAATGGGGGAAGGGGGGTGCCAAATGACTAAGGGTGAAGGCTCAAGAGACACAAACACATTCCAGCATATCTGAGCTGTCAGATGACGCCAACATTTTCACAGCTTTTACACAGACTGCTTATGGCAATATCCTGCAGATTCAGTCAATACTGGATCATTTTCATAAAATGTCATCTTAATCTAGTCAATCAATATATTTGTTACACAACTTAATCCAATATTCACAACATTTAAAATTTCAAACATGTATCAGCATTCTACAAAACTACATTAATTGTACATGTATTATTATTATTACATGTATATTATTATTTTGTGCACATGCCAGTTACTTTTAAAATCTTTTTTTTTTTTTTACTCTGCATAAACCAGCATAAAAAGTGCAAAATTACACTTACAACTGAACAAAGAGGCACAAAGGCACAGTAATTAATGCGTTATAAATGTATCAATCCACATAAAATGTCAAAAATAAATGGACAAATACATCTGTCAGTGCTCTAACTTCAGACTTTAAGTTGTAAAGAATTTTTTAACACTTACAATAAGCATACAATAATACTATAGTGAGTTCTTCATTGTGTTAGATGGTTTTGTTAACAACCTCATAGTTCTCATTCTAGATTAAGTCAGAGAAAAGTTCTAGTTCTAGGAACTAGCCAGCATTGTGGTTCCTACATAGGCAATTTCCCCCTCAGGCCATTTTCCTGGTTGCATTTGTTCCAGCAGCGAGAACTCTGGCTGACAGCAATGTCTTTATTCACAGCATTTGTGAATTTCATTAAGCAATGAATGGAAGACACCATGGTCTGTTCTGTTTTGTTGTGTGTCGTTAGATGGAATGTAGATACACAACTTATATGACTAAAAGAGCATAAAAATTGTACCAAATACGTATGTGTGTGTGTCTTAACTGTATTTGTAAAAAATTTAAGGAATACTGAATATGAATATGAATTAATGTTCGCTAAAGGTTGGTTTACAGCACTTAATTATATTTTCCCCCATTTTCTGTGACCTTAATCTAAAAGTGAGAAATATTCACTTCTAATATGCAATTAACAGTTCTATGGCCTAATCATCCAGAAATAACTGTGTGTCACAAATCGCTCCTCTGTGGCCCTCTCCAGTCAGCGTCAGCGGGAACCATCGCCTGAATACTGATGTTTCCA
>JAUYWG010000038.1:8728968-8741378 GCA_034779775.1 Enteromius afrohamiltoni
ACCATTCCTCCTATAATTATTCAATAAAAACCCTCAAATTTCTCTCCAGTCTCCTCCTCCTTACTCTGGGCGTTACACTTGTATTATTGTATTGTAAGCAAATACTTTAAAAACCAAATGCTAAGAAAATAAAGCTCATTTTTTAATTCAATTTTACATTCAAATTACTCTGCTGATAGCAAACAGAATTATGTAAAGGGAAAACATGTATTTAATTATAAAATGCAAATAGATGCATTTTCATTAGTTGCCTCAGACTTCTGGTCCACACAGAATATACATTTAAAAGTTCAGACTTTAAAAGACTCCAGCAGAAACTATAAGAAACTGTCAGTATAATATACTGTAAGTATTGAATTAACCTCTGAATCTTTTCATCCTAAAATAAAAATATTTGATATATTGTTGTAATCAAAATTCATCCATCTAGCCCTGAGCCCTGATTTTACACAAACTAAACCCTATGGTGAGAGTATGTTTGCTGTAAATATTTAGTTAAGCCCTCATGGGAGTAGAAACTGTCACAAATCCTTAACTACTTGTATTTTACTGTATCTTTGGTAGGATCCATCACAGTGTGGATTTGGTTACATTTATGTAATAAGCACAATTAAAAGCTTAAAATAGGTCTAGGAGAATTATTGCATACAGACTTTATAATCAGTGTCTGTTAAGTGGGTTCCTAACACTTATATTGGCATGTGATATGACAAGCAAGTAGCTACAGGTTTAACTGATGACGTCTGTGATGGTTTTCTCTGCTTGAGGTCAAAATGGAAGACATTTGTACTTTGACATCACACGTTACATCACTTCTTTCTTAGCATTTGAAACTCTACCCCAGGTTGAATGATGAAAAATCTTCCAACAACAAGAAACCAATCTTGCTGTAAAAGAATAAACTCTCACAGACAGTTTGATGATTTTTCAAGCATCATCTTGTCAAAAAGAAAGGCAGCATATATAAGCTCAAAAGAACAAGATAGAACTTTCAGCTCAGGTGACAGATCATAAAAAAGTGGTTTATTTAAAACATCACTGGATATTCCAGACCTATGATTACATGCATATTAAGGTCTGAAATTGTTCTTCCGAGAGGTACTAAAAGACCTACCAGCTCTTTCCAGGAATCTCAAAATTATAGAGATAAATCTCTGCGGGCAGCACAATTTTAATCATAGAGACTAATTTCATGTGAAATCCAGTCCATTTTACTAACAGAAAGACTGTGTGTGAGAGAAAAAAAAGTATAGTAGATGACTCCAGAACTGTTTTAGTTGCTTCCCTTGCAAATCATGCACCCTATCAAGGAAGAATGAGATATAAAGGAAGCATAATATTGTAGTCAAACACTGATTGAATGAAAGTAGCCTGTGCACCAATAAACAAATTATGGCCTATAGGGACATACGTTTTGTTTTGTTTTTTTACGTGGTTTGGTAAATAGATTCATGTTATGTTCATCAACCAATAAAAATACATTATTAAAATGTCACACTGTTTTGTTTAAATAAAAAATAAATAAATAAAACACTAAAACCTGAAAGCAATAGTTTTAAATGCTACAACTTTTGGTATAACAACATTACTGTACAATCTACGGTACAAAAAAAATAATAATTTGTTATACTAGCCTATATTTATAACAGTTCTTGTTTTGGCCAGGCTGGACTATTGCAATGCTCTCTTGGCAGGTGTTCCAGCCCTCTATCCAGAATGCAGCTGCAAGATTAGCCTTCAACGAGCCGAAAAAGAACGCACATCACACCTGTGTTCACTCACTTGCACTAGCTATACCAGTAGCTGATGTTTGCCTACAAAACCACTCATAATCAAACCCATTTATTTAAACTACCTAGACCTGTGCACTCTCTAGGAGCTTGCATTTTCCAAATAAAAAGCACATTATTGTGCCATCCCAAACACGCACAAAATCACTTTCACAGACTTTTACATTAACTGTTCCGTCCTGGTGGAATGCTCTGCCCAACTCAACCCGAGTCCCTTGCCATCTTCAAGAAAAGGCTAAAAACACATCTTCTTTTTTTTCCTTTTTTTTTTGGCCTTCTAAATATAGCACTCTCAATTCTAATTCTAAAAACAAGAAAGCAAAACAAACACACACACAATCATTATGCTAAGACCTCTACTGAGCGCATCTCAACAACGAGTCCTAATCTTGGTATGTGAAGATATCAAATCAGTCACTCTGTGATCACTTTTGGATAAAAAATTTACTGGCATGAAAGCCCAAGTCAGAGACAGACATCTTATAATAAGTGATAATACAGAATACAAAACAGACAGAAGTAGCCTATTATACTCTTACCACAAAGCGGGAACGAAAGTACATGCATGACCAGCTGTCTGCCCCGTCGTCTGATTGACCTGATTGGTGGGCCAGTTGTCTGAGGTGTTTGATGAAGAGGAAGCAAATCAGGCGTCAAACACTTTTGTGCAACATTACAGGTGACCTGACGTCCAACAACGAGAGAGATGAGGCGTGATGAAGGCTAATTATAATCACCTCAGCTACCACATTACAATCACTTCTTTCAGACACTTATTTGAGCCACATGTCATTGTCTGGACTGGAACAAGAGGATTCTCAAAGAAAAGTTTATGAAAATTCATGTTTGAGCAGATGACCTTATTAGTATTCGCAAGTATTTGTTAGCGTAAGTGTGGTTTTCATTTCATATAATATGAATGTACTGACAACAACAAAAAAGCAAGCCTTGTCTTTAAATTTAAATAACTTTAGAGATTAACAAATGTTTACATATTTTTTTAAGGTTCATTTATTACTGAATGCTGTAGGTGGGTGTTGTATTTATAATTAATGGGATTATTAAATATGTCTAAAAACATTACATAATGTCCCATATTGTACAGTTTTGGAGTTTTATTTTAAGTGATAATGTCCTTAGATATAACATCTCAATATGTTTTTTACAGCTCCTCTCTAAATAGTTCCTCCAATAACAGGTTGATTTAGCCTGTTTGATTAATATTCATTAGACTCTCTTCTGATTGGCTTGTTTTTTGTTTTTTGTTTTTTGAGTGACGCATCACTAGAGCTGTTGAGAATCAGATTTGCGACACTCCCATAGGCTTCCATAGGAACTCAGAAATGCAGAAGTAAAGCGTGTCTTGGAGTGTCAGCCAATAGTTCCAAACAACCAATAGTTCCAGCATTGAAGTCCATACATTTTGGTGCTTCTCAAGCACACACGATAAAAAGCTGAGGAAATTATTTTTTGGAATTTTAACACATTATTGTACCTCTTGGATACCTTGCCAGCAGTTTTATTAAATAAAACTCGCTATAGTTAATGTTTATTTTTAGATAATAGGCAGTTATGCTATATTTGGAGTTAGAGAGCCCAAGAAACACCTCAATAGCCAGATGCTAGTTATCATAAGTTTTTATTCTTTCTGCAGTCTTTCTCTAAGCTGAATTAGTTTCGGTGGAGACTGGCAATTAAAGCAATACAAGAAAGATTTTTACTGTTAGTCCTTGTGTTTTTTAAGCATTCTTGAAATTTCTTATTGGGTTAAATTCCATATTTGCTGACCTTTTTTAACATTCACTTGAATGTTAAAAAATGTTGAATGTCACTGCCTTGACTTTTGTCTCATCCATTGCCACCCCATCTGAACTGATGACATATCCCAGGAATGATACCTTCGTCTGGTGGAACTCACATTTACTCAATTTGGCATAAAGATGATGACTGATGAGACGCTGAAGAACTGCCCGCACATGAGTGACATGAAGGGGTAGAGACCTTGAGTAGAACCGAATATCGTCGATATAGACTATGACGTACTGGTGAAGCATATCCCGGAATATCTCATTGACCAGCGCCTGAAAGACGGAGGGGCTGTTGGAAAGTCCAAAAGGCATGACTATATATTCATGTCCCGTGGTGGTAGAGAAAGCCGTCTTCCACTCATCCCCCTCACGGATGCGCACCGAATTGTAAGCGCTGTGGAGGTCCAGCTTGGTGAAGTAACGTGCAGACCGCACGTTACTTCACCAAGGGAGGGAACTAGAGGCAGAGGGTACTAGAGGCAGAGGGTATCGATATTTAACAGTGATGTCATTTAGGGCCCGGTAATCGATGCAAGGCCTCAGGCCCCCGTCCTTCTTCTTGACAAAGAAGACACCCGCGGATGCGGGGGATGTAGAGGGTCTGATGAAGCCCTTAGCCAGTTTCTCCTTGATATATTGGTCCATACACTCCGTCTCGGGCTGTGAGAATGAAAGACTCGTCCTCGGGGAATCACGACTCCGGGGAGAAGGTCAATGGAGCAGTCTGTGGGTCAGTGCGGCGGCAACTGGGTGACTTTCTCTTTACTGAATGCAATGATAAGGTCCTGGTACTCAGCGGGGAGAGCGTTGGAGTCCGTAGGTTCCTCGGGAGCGAGCTTGAGATGGCTGATGTACCGGGGAGGAGTGTGCAGGCAGTGTTCGTGACAATGGCTGGACCAGCGAAGGATCTGATGCTGTTTCCTTGAAATGATAGGGTCGTGCTGCTCTAGCCAGGGGAGTCCGAGGATGATCGGGTGCTCAGGTGAGTGGATGGTGAATAGCTGTATTTGTTCCGTGTGCAATGAGCTGGTGCAGAGGGTGACTGGTGCTGTCTGGGTGGTTACTTTTCCTGATCCGAGGGGCCGACCATGGAGGGCTGCCACGGCCATATTGGGGGTACATGGAAGCAAAGGGAGATTATGATCAGAGGCAAATTGAGCGTTAATGAAGTTCCCAGCCGCCCCTGAGTCCAGAAAAGCTCTAGTAGAGATGTGTTGACCCTGCACCCTTAACTCTACTTTACTCTACACTACTCTAGTTTCATTGCGGTATCCAAGGTAACTGCACTCACCCGGTAAGTCCTGGGTCTCACTGGTCGGATGGGGCAGGTAGCGCGGAGATGACCCGGTTTGCCACAGTAGAGACAGAGGCCATTCTCCATGCGGCGTTCTCGCTCCTAGAGAGAAATACGTGTAGCCCCAATCTGCATGGGCTCGGGGATGTAGAAGAAGCCATCATGGCGGCTGTGACTGTAGGAACTGGGCGCCGAGTCCGCCTAAAGCGCATCAGCTGGTCCGTTCATACAGCCAGATCCATGTACTGTTGAAGAGTGAAATCCTCCCCACGGCAGGCCAGCTCTGTTTGCAGGTCCTCCCGCAAACCCTGTTGATAGAGGGACATGAGGGGGTCACTGTCCCAGCCAGTCTGTGCGGCGAGTGTTCGGAAAGTCATAGTGAACTCGGCTGCAGACATGGAGCCCTGCTTCAGGCTGAGGAGCTCATCCTTTGCATCCTTGCCGTCAGCGGTATGATCGAATACTTCACGGAACTGATGTAAGAAGCTCTGGTAGGAGGGGAAAGTCATGCGGCGGCCCTCCCATAGGGCCGTAACCCAGTCCAACACCTTTCCAGACAGCAGGGAACAGACCAACGAAATCTTAGCATCATTCTCCGTGAAACACATGGATTGAGCCGTCATATACAAATCGCATTGGAGGAGGAAACCCTTGCACTTGCCTGGAGCGCCGTTGTATTTCTCAGGAAGCGCGAGCCGCGCCGGGCTTGAGTTGCTTTGGGCTGCCGGGGGAGGTGCAGCGGTCGGCGGATTGGCGGATCTACTCTGCGCCATGGTCGCAGCGGTGAGGGCCTGAATCGAGCTAACAAGCTCCGCTGTCAGAGAGGTAAGTTTCTCCAACTGTTGACGATGGGAGAGTAACTCAGTGGCTTGTCGGCTAAACTCGTCGATCACTTGGCGCATGGTTGCTGGATCCTTTGATGGCGTAGTCTGCTGTAATGACTCACGGGGCTCTTGCGGATCCATGAGCAACAATGTTTATTAGAATAGTCAGACTGGCGTGGGTCGTAATTACAGACAGGCGGCAAAATGGCGGAAATCAACAACAGGCAGTAAATCAAACACGGGTAAAAAAAGTCTGAGCTTAAATAGTTCGCTAGGTGGGAAGAAACGGCGCGAAAACGCTGAGGTACGGGATCCTAAAGAGTTCGGGTGGGAACATTAGTATTCCGGCGAAGGTTCCCGCTGCTGATGGCCGGAAAGGGGCACAGAGGTGCGGTTTGTGACAAAGTGTTTGATAATGTCTTAAAGCAAAACAAATCAATGAATAAGCTATTATGCAATATTTAACAGCCATACCGGCATGTAGTGGTTAAACCATGGCATTTAATTTTTCTGGCCACTGAACACCTCTAATTTGATTCTTTGCACTGGAATAAAAAAAGAAAAATTTATTTTAACCCTAAATGCTACGCTAATTGTAATATTGTAATGACTCGCGGGGCTCGTGCGGATCCATTTGCAACAATGTTTATTAAGAATGGTCAGACAGGCGTAGGTCGTAAACACAAGGAGACAGAACAGCGTAGGCAAGACAAACTCGTAGTCAGAGAAACAGGCAATGGGTCAGGACAGGGACAGGCGGCAAAATGGCGGAAAACAAAGACAGGCAGTAAATCAAATCGAGACTTCGCAACCTAACAGTTCAAAAGTCCGAGGTTAAATAGCCCCAGAAGGCGGGAAACAGCGCCAACATCCGCCGAGGTACGCGGTTGAACAAAGTCCGGGTGGGAACGTTAATACTCGGGGGAAGGTTCCCGCCGCTGCTGGCCGGAGAGGGCCACAGAGGAGCGATCCGTGACAAATATAAATAATAAGCATATTAAAAATATATATTAACGCTGTCTCTTTATCACTCCCTAGAATAAAATAAGATCTTAAAACATAGTTAGCATAGTTATCAATACACCATCAATGTACACAATGTGTTGAAAAGCACTAGAAATTGCTGCAAATATATTGAAACTGCTGTAATCCCATTCAAACATACCTCCCGGCGGTGAGATCAAAGAGTGTCTGATTGTCAAACTCTGATTGTCAACGGGCCTAGACCAGGCCAATCAAATATAACGACGTCACAAGGACCTCAAGGACGTCAGCAAGCCAACCCAAGCACAGGAAATCAACGGAAGGTCATGTGTGCTAGACTGGGATTATTACTAAAAATTATAGCTTGCAAAAGAAGCTTGCCATACAAATTGCATGTGTGCTCATTTGCAATGAATATAATATTATACAAGAGGATATTTACCTTCTATAGCTTGTAACTCCTCCTCCCAAATCCCACTGCCGTGGATGTTGCTCTCTCATTGGCTCTAGGTAATTGCAGATGTTATTCAGTCAGAACACATTTCACACGGCATGATTTAGAATCACCAACAGGTCCTAAAATATTGCATGCATAATGCAGAGTTCAGACTAGAAATCGCAGCCAAATGTCTGAAATCACAGGCAAATAGGTACTTGTTCACATGAGTGACAATCCCACAGTGTGGACTAAAAAAGATGGTTGACTCGACTCCACTTCCTTCCACTACAGAAATTGAAGCCAATTGAATTGGGGGAGGTGTTACAAATGTAAATATATACTCCATAATCTGCTTTTCGTTGGAAATAGGCGCACATGCAATTTGTCAAATTTGTCAATTTTGACGCCAAAAGGTCTGGGAACTCCCAGGGACCACATCCTCAACGAGATAAGAAAAAGACACCTTGTGATGTTTAACAGAACTTGAATAGATCTCTTGTTAATTCATGTCCACAACCAGCTCATAAACAATGAATCTCAGAGCCTAATGCAATTAACACCGGACAGCTAATGTTCGGTGAAGATTGGAAACATCTGCCCAAGTGCTAAAATTTAACCTCACACACCAGTGTCAATTCATTACAGATAAACACGAGATCTGATTTACACGTGGGAAAGAGCCCACAAGCTCTGCTCACTGACCTGACTGACTGATCAGAGTTCAAGCAGTCAGGGCATGGTCTCCTCATGCTCATGGACAGAGACAGAGTGTACAGCATTAGGAAAAATCCTCAGTTGTTTGTCTATTAGAACGAATGTATGTGTTGTGTATTTCATTCATGTATTCTGTATTTTATCGTTGGTGTTTACGATAGTGAGATTAATGTGTACCTGAGTATTCGTATGACGAATGAATGAAGAAAGGAATGAACGTCACTCAGGCAGGACGTATATAAGCAAGTTTGGTATGGACGGATAAATCGTGATGTTCTGAATTTCGTTTTACGAACGGGTATTCAATATCTTTAATCAGGAAGAAGTTATAACACTTCATAAAAGTTTATACCCAAACTTGAGACCCTGCCTTTACATTCCTGGGTGTCACATGTATGCTTACTTTATTCACAACAAGGAACCACTAAGGGTGAAGACCCGCCTCACAGCACCCAACTGATTGGCCGTCCCACCTTGTAGGGCGGGACCGAATTCCACATGTTAAAACAGGTCAACATGAGCGTGAACAGTGTGCTTGGACCAGGTGCATTAACTCTGTACGTGCATTTGCAAAGATGTGAGGAAAACATCCTTTTGGCAATCGTTCTCCATAACAAAGATCCCCATCCAGCCAATGCATCAAGGAGAAGTGACAGCGGCAAACCAGTAAAGCAACTCAGAGAAACTTAGTAAACTCAAGAGAAGTGCAACTTAGTCTGCTTGACCGCCACACAGCGCAATCCATCACCGCAATGGATTTCTATGAACCATTTTCAAGGACCTCAAGGGCGTCAGCAAGCCAACCAGGAAATCATGGAACGGACGAATCATCTGACCAGCTTGCCGTGGTAAACACAAAGGTTTCCCTTCTTGCTGATGGTGTAACTAAACTTAAAAGAAGCTAAATCTCTGCTTTGTGATCCCTCTCTGGTTGGGTTCGAGAATTAGTAGCAACACTTTGGACTTTAGTGAATCATCATTTTACATATTTAGACAGCGTGTGTATGTGCGTGTGAATGTGTGTGTGAGTGTTTACGTAAGCCTAGGTTTGGTGTTTGTACAGTAGATTAATTCCAACAATAAAAGTGTATTCCCATTATTAAGAATTCCGTGCCTTGTGTATTGTGTTCTGGAAAAGTCAAATATTTCCCAGATCCTGAGCTACCCTGCTCTTAGACAGGAAGAAACATTAAACCTTTGTGTAGTTTGCTGATCATGAGTTAAGAAACTGTTTAAAATATGCTAATTAAACGTAAGGTTATTCCCCAAAGTTGATATAAAGTTGACTTTGAAAATCATGCAGTCTGAACTCAGCATTAGTCACAGTGGCATGTGAAAAATCACAGCTACTTTATGCAGGCGGTGTACAGTTTACTGTGGATTGACCCCTAGACCCATAGTCCCTGGATTAGACTTTTCATGAAAAAAGCCAGGAATTTTCAGATTTTACAACACTTATTGCATTTGGTGAATATTGCGTTTTGCGGTTTATTTAGTTCTATGTCAAATTAAAGACAGACAAGAAACATGCATATAAAGGTAAATTGGTAAATTTAGCAAACAAATTCACTGTTACAATGTAACATAAAGGTGTTTCATTTAGACTAGTGAGAAGCTATGACGCTAAATCAGTTCAGCCAAAAAGTGCACTTTGTTTAAAAAATAAATAAGTACATTTTCACGTGATCTTTCTTTACCCTTTGAGTCGAATCACTTTGACGTTACAAATGGGAACTCGCCAGAGAGACCAATCACCTTTGAGCTGCAAACAAAAGGCCAATTAATATTGGCGTGCCCTTGATTATGCTCAGGTGCACCTCATCACTACGTGAGTATAAGAGGGCACGAGCGCAGAGCACATGCAGCTTCTCGCATCAGAGCCTTTGGCATTCGAAGCTGGAGCTCCCCTTGGCTTTTTCGAAATTGACGGTTGATCTACTGAAAAGAGTTCCTGCTATCAATTGCTCTGCTAGTCTGACAGCTTTTACTGTGCCAGCTATCTTGCATTCCAGCAAGCAAAGACCTTACATGTAAGATATTCCCTGGGCAAACCGGGAGAAAGAGCAAAAAAAAGGGGACCACTCCACCGTAACAGGGCCGAGCGTATCCTTCGGGCTCCCCTGAGAGGCTGAGATGTCTTTGGATTGGTTCGCAGCTATCGACCTGAAGGATGCGTACTTTCATGTCTCAATCTTGCCTCAACACAGACCTTCTTCAGTTTGCGTTCAAGGATCGAGCATATCAGTACGGTCTTACCAGTAAGGTCTTACCCTTTGGCCTGTCCCTCTCTCCTGTGTCTTCATGAAGGTCACAGAGGGTGCCCTCTCCCCTCTATGATAGATGGCAATCCGAATCCTCAACTGGGGGCAGTTGTGGCCTAATAGATAGAGTCAGACCTGTAACCCAAAGGTCGTGGGTTCGAGTCCCAGGTCCGGCAAGGATTGTGGGTGGGGTTAGTGAATAATCAACCTTCTCTCAACCTTCAATACCAATACCTTGAGCAAGGCACCATTCCCCCAACTGCTCAGAAATTGCTACCCAGGGTGTGTGCTCTGGGTGTGTGTTCACTGCTGTGTGTGCACTTGTATGGATTAAATGCAGAGTACCTAGTATAGAAAACCATACCTGGCCATTTGTCACATCTTATCTTGATGACTGGCTGATAATAGCTCACTCTGTTGGATCTGTTGTGCATGCACAGGGACCTGGTGCTACAGCACCTCAGCCATTTGGATCTTCAGTTCAACCGAGAGAAGAGCAAACTCTCCCCGGTGCAGAGGATCTCTTATGTCTGGACTCGATCTAAATGACTGCCCGCCTCACCAGCTGAAATGCCTAGATACGTTCAGGCACAAAACAGTGGTTCCTCTCAAAACTTTTCAGTAGCTCCTGGGAAATATAGCAGCTGCAGCCGCCGTCAAGCTGCTGGGCTTGCTTCATATGAGACCGCTTCAACGTTGGTTACACGATCAAATCACAAGATGGGCATGGCACCGTGGTACACTCCGGATTGGTGTTTCCCCGCAGTGTCGCCGCCTATTCAGCCTGTGGAACAACCTTGCTTTCCTCCGGGTCGGAGTAACCATGGGTCAAGTGTCCAGGCATGTCGTGGTCAACATGGATACCTCCTTAACAGGCAAGGGTGCTGTATGCAATGGGCAGGCTCCTTCTGGCCACTGGACAGGCGTCTAACTGTTTTGGCATATTAATTGCCTCGAGTTGTTAGCAGTACTTCTGGCCCTGCGTCAACACAGCGCTGCAGGCTGGGCGACACCCAACACCTTCACCAGGTTCTACGACCTCCACATAGAGGCTGTGTCCTCCCGCGTCTTCACTGAAGACAGCAGGTGAGTGGGAGACTGGCTGGTGTAGGCTTGCTGCACCATTCATACCGGGATTTGTGCACCTTAACTCAGTGTTCCCCTTAACTAGGGAAACCTGAGTCCTCCTGCCTCGCAGTCGGCCCTAGAGTGTAGTAGCTCTGACTATGTTAATGAACAAACCTCTGTGTCTCCTTTGCCCAGTAGGTTGTGGCAACAAATCTCAATATTCCACAGTCAGCCAGTAGGCTGTGTTTCCCTTCAATTATATCCATATTCCTATCGATATATTGAATTTTCTTAAATCCGCATGCAGAATCTATGGGTTTAAGTCATGTGCTCCGTTCCCCCAACCTCCTGCTTCAGTACAACTGGCAGCCCTGTGGGGCCCCCAATCTGGAAGGCTACGTGCAGACTCTCTGCTGACAAACTTGAAAAATAGCTTACCTGTTGGCGGGGGGTCTCCTCGTAATGCGGCCTCAAGGGTCGTGCCCTGTTCCATGGGTGTTCCCATATGTAACGTCATAGTGATTCAACTAAAAGGGTAATGTCTAGGTTACGAACGTAACCCACGTTTCCTGAAGGAGGGAACAGAGATGTTAGACTTTTGTGCCATGACTCTGACGCCGACTCGGCTCTTCAGCAAAAACCTGCATGTGCACTGCGCTTGTGTCCTCTTATACTCACGTAGTGATGAAGTGCACCTGAGCACAATCAAGTGCACGCCAATATTCATTGGCCTTTTGTTTGAAGCTCAAAGACGGTTGGTCTCTCTGGCGAGTTCCCATATGTAACGTCTCCATTCCCTCCTTCGGGGAACATGGGTACAAATTTAACATCATTAATATGACTGATAAAAAGAAAGATTGCTATGTACTGTATATATATATATATATATATGTTCAATTGCTGTCATTATATTGTTATTTTATATTGCAGTTGTGTGTACGAATAGCCATATGGGAACGAAATCATCCTGAGATTATAGATGTCATTTAAGATGCTGTTAAACTTTCATATAATACCAATAAATGCCTGAAGAGAAAACAAAGCTGTTTGCCATTTTGCAAGTAATGCATCACCGTATTTTATTTTTAAGAGATATTGTGGCTGAGCCTGTGGAAAAACCCACTCACAGATGAGTTTTAATTAATCATCCTCCAATCAACAAATGTTTCTCTCAATCCTTTAAACATGTAGAGCTGAAGGCTTTTGGCATATGGCTTTAATGAGTATT
>JAUYWG010000038.1:8763723-8781265 GCA_034779775.1 Enteromius afrohamiltoni
GGGTAGGTTTAGGTGTAGGGTCAGTGTAGGGCAATAACACATACAGTCTGTACAGTATAAAAACCATTACGCCTATGCAATGTCCCCATAAAACATGTAAACCCAACATGTGTGTGTGTGTGTGTGTGAACAAAAACAAAAACTCATTTTAAATATATTTATAATTCATAAGTATAAGTATACTTCAAAACCATTTACATATTTATCTGAATATATCAGAAGACTTTTTTTCAATAATTATAATCAAACTTTAAATGCCAGATTTTTTAAGTGTACTTTACAATAGTTATCTAAAAGTGTATGTTTACATACATGTCAAATATATGACGTTTCACATGGTATGCAAAAGTTGTCACCCATTTTTACAGTTTGTAGTTATGCTGCTGCTTAAACTAGTTGTGAAACAGGCCTAGAATCTATTCACACAGAATGTGATTTGTATTTCACAGCACTGCTTTTGCATTGATTTTCTGTGTAAATGTGTTAGACTTATATGTTTAACAGAGGCACTGTTTCAGATCTTTTGCAGTGTTGCACGCATGATACACTATTCTAAGAATGTAGAGCATTAGTTAAAAGAAGTTTAACACTAAACTTCTGCCCTGTGTTCTGCAAGAATGGCCATGAATTCTGTCATTAAGGACTTCTTTACCACCTAATGCAAACTTTAATGAGGCTTTTGGACTTGGAGAGCAACTGCATAGGTAGACATTACAAGTGTGTGAAATGGCATCAAAGATAAAGGAAATGTAGGAATGAAATTGATTTATAACACATTGTAACCAATTAAATTTGACTCTACTTAGGAAGCTAGCACAAACCCTGACTATGCATTTCTCTTAACTTAAATCTATGTTTTCAGTTGTAATTCTGGTCCAAACATTGATTACTTTTGCCAGTTCCTAAAGGAATAGTTCACCCGATTATGTACATTTCCTGATTATATGTGTACATGACTTCCATGATTTTTTGCAATGGGACATTTTTGACAGTCCAAATCTCACAAGGGATTTTAGAGTTCAATAAGTGGAGTCCTAGTTGAACAATAAAATCATGGGTAAATAATCATGAAATTAAATTTTTAAACAAAACATTTTTATAACAGACTAAATGTGAATTTATAAATGTACTGTATATAAAACCTTGTCCGTGGTAATGAATAAGTATAGCCTTACAGACTGCCAATATTTTAGAAATGCAACATCCCATGTGATTTTACCTCCTATGCTCATACAGAATAAAATATTTTATGGAAGTAAACATCACCTATAACAGGGCTGATAAATCAATGTGCATGAAGAACCTTTGATAAAGTGAGTATTTTAAACACTCATATTGGATTTTTAGTTCACCCAGAGATGAATGTGTTTGTTGTGTCAGGGACTCTTAATCTGTTATCCTAAATGATCTGCTGATGCAGACATTGATTGAGAACAGGTAGTTATTTAACAGATGTTTTTATCCGAAGCAACTTGTATTACACCTATTAGAAGGACAAACGCACTGAAGAACCTCAGGTTAAGTGCCATGCTCAAGGGCACAGTGCCTTGTTTAATTATTGTGGTAACATTTTGCAGAAATGATCTTGTCTTGTCATTCTGGTACTTTGACTGAATGGAGGTCTAAGATGCTGCCATGAAAGGGCTGCTATCTGAAAATGGGCCTTTCCTTGTGAGTAAATGAATCCGATTTCCAACAACAATCTATTATTTTCATTTAATTTATTCAATCTATTATTTTCATTGGTCACGTGTGCATTAACCCTTAAAGCTGCAATTAAATGACCAATATGTTATACTAAAAGTCTCCAGCTGGAGTGACTTCCACAGCAAGTGTCAAAAGATCATGATCTTCAAGTATGGTAAACAGAAAAATAAGACTCCTTTACAGGCCGTTCATGATTTTGGAAGCCATGTTGCCAGTTGTTGTTACACTGTTAGCTTATTTAGCTACTATATATATATATATAAAAACTGATGCTAGATTGGGTTTTGGATGGGTATTTCACATGAAGTCTTGAAGCAGATGCAGTTATTTTCTAGTCTGTATCATAATTACGTTCATCAGCTCGTTCTTTTCTGTTTCACCTTGATTTGTCTTCACACGTTCTTCTTGCTTTCACATCTACATATTATCTCATGACTTCCTGCTTTGGTTTTCCCAGGTGAATATTACTATTCCTGGTTCAGGCACTGGCATGTATATGTGGCTGCATAAAACAAGTTTGACATCTTGGGTGCTCTGCTGGTCAGAAATAATGGAGAATATAGAATATGATAGTTACAATTAGCCTTGCGGTGACATCTCAGGAGATGAAACATTCTCCCTGTACTCACTTAAATGTCATCCAAGACAGAATTATAAACTGTTAAAACCATCTGATTGTTGTTCTATACTTTGGTTGTTATGTGCACACACAGCAAAACAGTTTTTTTGTGCCTGAGGATGTGTTTGCACACATGTCTTCTCTTGTACTGTTAATTCACAATAGAAACTGTAGGTAACACCAGGAATGAAATTAGCATTTTTGACGCATGGTTCCCTTTGCAATTTTCTATGGGTTTTTAGTATAGCAGTTTTTATGACTAAATTAAGATCTGTGGTTCACTGTACTCGCTGAGATTTTTATGTTTTGTTCTATAACATAAAGTACACACTGTCCAGAGCAGTTGTCCTATTAATTACTCATCAATCACGATGCACACAGATTGTGAGATGTAGTGTTAACTCTTTGTTCAAAGTTGTAGACCTATTCAAGAAATGAAGAAATAAATGTACAAAAATAACAAGGCAGCTCCGACATACTTCGAGGTGTAATTTTAGTGTTATCAAGTATTCTTAACCACAGGCTTATTTTACACTCTGCTGTTCTGAAATATTCAAGAGGGAACCCATGCTGAATTAGTCTTCCAGGTTGGCCTACAAATGGACATCATGGCCGAACAGCTGGATAGAGGTGTAGATACTGCTGAAAGTGATTAGTAGAATTCAAATAAGTCTCCACTGAAAAATGAACATGACTGTCTGTGTCACAGTAAGATGGAGGTAGGAAATATTCTGGGTCCCACACTCCCACTTTATATTAAGTGTCCCTAATACCTGTGTACTTCCATAGTAACTAGATGTGTATGCAGTATGTAACTAGTACACACCGGTACATAGTATCTACAGCTATAATATTTCTGTAACTACACACATGTAACAACCCTCAGAATGTTATGTGTAAGTACAAATGTGTAATAGAACATTGGTAACAACACTTTTGGTAATGAACATACAAATGTTTAACAGGACTAACAGCACTTTTTGGTAAATAAAGTGTTACACTTTTATGTTAAATAGACAATTGCTATGTATTTAGCATGTAATTACTCTGATGTTACACAGCAGTGGGCAGTAAATTAGGCTTTACATATAAATTGTGGTTGCTGTCCACAATGTTACACTTACTGTATATTAGGGTGGGCAGTTCCTGAGGAATTTCCATATATATATATATATATATATATATATATTACAGAGGTGCACCAACTATAGCAAATATAAGTTATATGGCTGGGGGTTAACTGATTAACATACAATAAGGAGTATATCACACTGCCCTTACAAATGTTGTGCTCATCACAAAATTATGCAGCACAACTGTTTTCGGTATTAAGAAGTATTAATAAGAAATGTTTATTATATTTATTAGAGTGAATTCTGAAGGATCATGTGCCTGCTGAAAATTCAGCTTTGCCAGCAGAAATAAATTTATATATATATATATAGATATATTAAAATAGAAAATTTTTAACTGTAGTATTACTGTTTTTACTTTTCGTTGTAAATACAGCCTTGCTGATTATAAGAGACCTCTTTCAAAAACATAAAAAAAATCTTACCAACCACTGGCTTTTGAACAGTACTGTGTGTTATACTTTGGTACTGTGGTAATGGATGGTTAACACTATTGTGAGGTTTCGATCACATTACAATGAGGATGTCAGAACATGACATGACTGATGAATCACACAATCAGAGCTGTCAATCAAGACCCAAGCTTTATATATTGTAGAAAATGACATAAAAGAGCTGTTGATTTCTTACTGTCTGTCTTGCTTTTTAACCAAGATCCTACCTGGGTCATATTGTGCACTTTGACAAGCAATCATACATGACACTGAAAAAACTAAATCACACAGTGTACACCTGTCTCAAGTGCTCCATTCAATTATCTCTGGATTTTTTTTTTCTTTTTTTTCATTTTAGAGCAGTGCTTTTTCTTTTTCTGTCTATTTCTTTCTCTATTTCATCTATTTCTCTGTAAGTAACTAGAGTTCTGCAATGACTTGTCCATTACACAATGATGAGTATCAAGCCTTTCTCTCTTGTCTTAGACTGTCTCAGCCTTATCCAGGAATGTGCCATCACATCCGATCTGGCTGTGTATCACTCACAGTCCCTAGATTTAATTAACAGCGGATTGGAGAGGCTGCCTATGGGGAACAAGTTTTCTTTAGTCTTAATTAGTCTGTTAACTTCATCAGAGAGGCAGCGCATTGTATAAATCCACAAGAGTAGCGCTGAATATGACAGCCTGGTTATTTTACTATGCAAAGAAACTTACCAGCTTTTGCACTTTTAGTCTATTATAATGAACGTAATAAATGTGTGCATGAAAACCTGGTTGGTGAGCATATGTTTGGTTTATATTTAATATTAGCATATTTACTGCACATAATTTCTTCCCTAGCACAATAGAACTACAAGACAAGAACAAGAAGATAAGAGGAATAAGGTGACTTTTCAGAGCTTTCTAGACAGATGGAATGAAAATCTTGCTTAAACACTTGGGATTACTGGAGCTCTCTCGCAGACACGCAATAATCTAAAGGATTAAAGGAAAACTTCACCCCAAAATGAAAAGGATTAATAATTTGTTTACACAGCAAAATAAATAAATAAATAGTTGCTAAAATGTAATAAATAAATTATAAGGCTCAACAATAGTTTTTAGTTCTACTCAATATTTTTGCAATAACAATAACTGTTGTTGAGGTGTTTATTTTTCTGTTTCCTGGATGAAAAAATTTTATAATAATAATAATTTGTAAAAAGTTCCTACATTATAATGTTTACGGTAACACTTGTTAACTATTAACTACGACTTTTCCCTCAATAAATTATTAATTTCCTGCTTATTTATAGTTAAGATAAGAGGATAAGAGGAACTTTATTTATCCCGAGGGATTTTTTTTTTTGTCACAGACATGCTCAATGTAGCAAAGGAACAAGAAAATAAAAATATACAATAAGTACAGTAAATAATAACAGTAAATAATAACAATTACAGTTGATAAAAAAATAATAATAATAATGATAGTTAACAGTTGTTAAGTTTAGGTATTGGGTTGGATTAGGGATGTACGAAAAAGGTAATGGAGAATAAGGCATCAATATGTCCTTAATTAGCACTAATAAGTGGCTAATATTCTAGTAATATGCATGCTTATAAGCAACTTATAGGTGTAACTGTAAAATAAGCCTCAATATATTTCAATACACACAAACATCAAGAATGGTGGCAATCAACAAAAGATGAGCTCTTTACATCAATAATTATAACAATAATAACAAAACAATGAAAAAGCTTAAATAAATTCAACACACAGTAAAATGATAATCCTGGAACAGTAACTGCATAATTTATTCATGCTGCAATACATGCTAGGAACTAACAAAAGCTAAACAATTCAGTAATTAGAAATATGTTGTTTAGACAACTGTTTGCCTAGTTGTTACCACATTTGAGTGAGTTTCAGAAAAACTGCATTTATTTTTTTAGGTTAGGGTCTTGCTGTTTTTGTCCATGCAATGAAGGGCAAAATCAGACTTTACTGACTTTCAATTGTATGAACAAAAAAAAATGTTTTTTTCATCATACAGGTTTGGTACGATGCAGGTATATTAGTTGGTACTCTTGAATTCCTTATTTAAAATAAATCTTTTAAGAGTCTTTCTTCATGTATTGCTCAAGACATTTTCTTTTCTTTGTGTGCGAGACAAAGAAGATGAATTTGACAGGTGCACAGGGCAGAAGTGGATTTATGGCTGCTCTATCAGCTGGCATTTACAGACAGTAATGACAAGTGACAAAGAGAAGAAAGATGAGGATGACAAGAAAGAGTGACGGAAAGACTGATAGAAGGTAAGAGTGAGAAGGTGGTGGCATTTGAATGTTTGCCAAAAGCCCATACATGCTTGACAGATCCTTGAAGGAGTTGAATTTAGTATTAAAGCCCCACTGACGAGTGTGTGTGTGTGTTTATGTCCGTATTTCTCTACAAAAGGCTGAAAGTCACTAATTCTAATATTTGTGAAGGATCTTAGACACGCTGACACAGCTTACTGTTCTCAGAGTTCATTTCTCGGTAGTTAGTCAGAGTCCTTTCGCCCTTGGTGACATGCCTCAGCCTGAGTTTAAGATAATTAAATGCTCTGAATAGCACCAGCAGCTCTGACCTGCATCATGTGAGTTTTACTGTGGCCCGAGGCACGTTTTAGAGATGTTGAACGTTGTGTATACACCATTTCCCTAGTGTACTTCTCTGTAAACGTGCAGAGCTGTGAGGCTTCTTTTGCAGAGTCTTATCTTTTACCCTCAACACAATTACTCTCATTAGAGTCTATTAGATTTGTAGGACGTACCTCTGAGGTTTCAAGATTTACTCTATAGACTTTTTTACTCTATAGCCCCATTTGGTACATGTAAGGACTGTACATGAAATAACCAGACTTATTTCAATTTGTCTGACTTATTTTGAACCATTTAAACTGATAATAAGTCAGACTAACTGAAATAAACCTTATTTAGTAAACATGTTTTATGAAACAGGCCCCTGGTCCTTGTTTGCCACCTCGTGGAACATAATGCAAAATAATTCAATGCGCATGTGTGACCTGCACATACAAAGCATGCATGATTAAAAAAAAAACTTCATGGTGCACTTACTATGCTGACCCTTGCATATACTCAAAAAACCAATGTATACTGGCCTTAAGAATTACCATAAAAACACTCAGTTGAAAACATAGGTTTTGTGCAAACTCTCATGATACCCTAAATCCCAGCAGTACTATGTTGAGGTCAGGAATTGCAAAACGCATTAGCTGTGCTCAGATTTTGTTCCCATTACAGGCAACACAGAGTTCAAGGAGAATCTAACTGCAGAAATAGGGCTACTTATATTTCTTTAGTGGTTCTCGCCAGAAAAGCAGATGGGCAAAAAAAGATATTTTGTGAATTACAGATGATGGCTTTAAAATTAGTTTATGGTGCTAACTCTTATTATTCATTTAAGAGCTACTGAAATCTTATAGACCTGATGATGACAGATCCTTTTTAAAAAGCATGCGACAGCTTGTAGGTTGTCTGGGGGAGAGATCCAAAGCTCGGGGCCATAGTGACTAAAGGTTGATGTAATAACAGCCTGATATTGATGTTATATTTTGCAATGTGACAGAACTGACAGAACAGTAACAAGGCATGGCTTAAGTCTGCATCAATATATGTTGATAACCACCTCTGCTGAACTGACTATAAATCAGGAATCCAGCTTTGATCCAGATCCATTCAGCCTTTCATAAACACATCTCACCCTGTTTCTCTGTATTTTGTTAAATTCAGCATCTCCCTTTTTTACCTTCTGCTTCAGTCTGACCTTTAACTTCATCCTAATCCTTTCATCATTCCTTCTTTTCAGTCTTTCTCTTTTTACCCCCACTGGTCCATCATATAACTGAAACCGGAATACATTCCTTTTATTTTCAAATGTAATTTATTCCTGTGATGCAAAGCTTTTTAGCAGACATTACTCCAGTATTCCGTGTCAAATTATCCTTCAAAAATCATTGTAATATGGAGATTTGGTGCTCAATAAACATAATAATTTTCAAATAATTTGTAAAATTAGATTTTATTCTTTCATTCATTTTCATCATTATTCAAACAAAAATGTACCTCTCCCTATGTGTATGCGTGTGTTTGTACAGTATAAAAACCATTATGACTATGGAATGTCCCCATAAAACATGTAAACCCAACATGTATGTGTGTGTGTGTGTGTGTGTGCGTTCTGTATATCATGATAAACTCTCAAAGCACATAACCACTACCCTCTTATGACTTTCTCTGGTTTCTAATGTTTTTATTACAAGAATTCTTGCTTTATTTCCCTGTTCATCTCTTCTTTTGTTTTTACATTGTTATACCCATGAGAACCATAGTAAAACATTCTCGTGTGTGGGTAAGGCAGTAATGGGTTTCTTCAAAGAGCATGGATGAATAAGTTTCTCAAAGGGCAGGCACACACTCACACATTTACTTCAAATCTCTATATTTCCACTCATAAAAAGTGACAAGTATATTAGGCCATTTTCAGAATCGAGACATAACAGCCACCGCAAAGGCTGTTCGGCTGAAAGAGACAGGCAACATTACAGCTCTGAGGCAATTATACGAGAGTTAATGAGAGGATGAGGTGAATGAAGAATCAGTCACTGACAGACAGACACGTACCTAGAAAAAAGAAGGTGTTTTAATGCAGAAATGAGCTGAATGCTCTTGACATATGAGTTTAAGGACGGCTGAGTTTTGTTTGCTTCTCAGACAGAAAAAGATATGTTAGCAGACACATATTATAGGTTCTGTGACAAGCAACGCCTCATCGCTGTGCCCTACGCTCAAGAGGTGTATAGGAACAGGAGAGGAAAGATATAAAAACAGAGAGATGTAGAGGGGCACATGTGGGCAGGCAGGTATGTTTGAGAAGAGTTTCTTTATGCAAGTGTGTACAGGTTTGTGTTAGGGATCAAATTGACATTTCCTTTTCTGTTGAGAGAACTGCTGAGATGCGAAAGAAGGAAAGGGTTGGTACATGTCTGCATTGGAAGTACTTTTGACAGCCTCAGACGGTGAGTCGAAATCTACTTCTACATTAAATTTGTTTCAAGGTTATAATTTCAGATTTTTTTTCAGATTATATTTCTTTTTCTGTAGTAAATTGCAATGTTTTTTCTTTTGTTTTTTGTTAGCTTCAGCAGTGTTTTTCACTTTTCATGTTATTTTGGCATGTCATCTAGGAATTCCATTCATACAGAAAATGTGCATGCCTCAAGTACCATACAGACTGAAAGAATTAAATTGTTGCTCTGATAAGATGTGATAAAATATTTGCCTTGAAATGCATAGCTACACTACCATTCAAAGGTTTGCCGTCACTAAAAGATTTTAACTGTTTTTGAAAAAGTCTGGCCAAGGCTACATTTATTAATAATTTTAAAAAAAAATTGATCCTTCAGAAATCATTCAGTTAATTTGGTGCTCAAACATTTATTACTATTAACACGGTTCTTTCATGCATCATGGTTGCCCCAATCCTACCCACCTCTAACACGCCTATGGCTATGAGGCCCCCCCCTTAAACGGCACTCCTGGCCATGACAGGCAGACTTGATTCTCAGGGACATATACACAATGACATAACGGGAGATCTAAAAACACCTGGGAAACATGGCTGGGAACAAATTAACACAAGTCTGGCACACACAAGTCTGAAACACACACACACACACATATATATATATATATATATATGTGTGTGTTTACATTTTTCGAAGTCCAATCCGATTAGTCCATTTAGACATTCTACTAACTATAAGTAACTTTGTAACTACATGTCATCTACATGTCGACTAATTCTCATTAATACATAACTACATGTCTACTAACTCAGTAGTAAAATAAAATGTTATAAGATATTAAGCAGTCTAATAATACTTTAATGACTGCCAGTTGACATGTAGTTGCAAAGTTATTGTTAGTAGATTTTCTAAAGTGGACCATCGAAATACAGTGTTACCATATATATATATATATATATATATATATATATATATATATCTTTATGTGATTTGAATTATGAATTATTTCGGCACATTTCGGCATGTTCAATAATAACTTCAGTTTGTGTACACTTATTTCAAATACGCTAGCAAACAGGCACAAAAACAATGAATGAAACCTAACCACACTGTTGGCCTAATGACACCTATTCATACTGTTGTCATACTTTTCGCTCCATGACATAACATGTCAGTTTTTCCCACAATGCAATTCATAACCTGGAATAAGAAATTTGTCAGATTCAAATTAGCTCTCTCTGAAAATGGCTTGCATATATCTACATATTAACATGGACTTCTCTAATATGTGCTGTAAGCGTTTGTCACTCTGCAAATCTAAAACATGCACCCATAAGTCCAACAGACGCCCTCCATTCACTTCACTTCAGCTGCACATTGCGCTCTCACTGGAGACATTCTCTTGAAGAATAGTGCAGCCTTGGAATCTAAATTCCCCATTTACAGTTGATGTGTGAGAGTGAGAGCAATAGAGAGATGATGATGAGCTTCCTTTGTTCTTCTGGGTCTTTCATTCAGTCCAACATCTATCATTAGTATGTATCACATAACCTTCAAAATTATTACAAGAGAAATAGCAAGAAAATAGAAATTGAGTGTATTATGAACACAATAAGGTAGCTGACAAAAGATAGAAAGGACTCAACTTGATTTGATGTGCCAGGAGTCAGGGGTTGTCAACCTTATTCAGGTCAAGGACCACTTGGGGGATAAAATTCATACAGAGATACAATGATAATAAAAAATGATGATCGATATCAGTAAGCTGATATTCATTCTCATATTCTTTTTTTTACTATTTAAATTTTTATCATTGTAAGATAATAAATATGGACAAATCATGTTAACTACAAACAAGTAAAATAAAAAACTTTGATAATATTAGCCTTGTTGGTTTCACTTTATTTTGATGGTCCCTTCTGTTGATTATAAGTAACATTGCACCTACATATCTACTAACTCTCAATAGAGTGCTAGCAGAGTATTAGTAGACTGGTAGGGTTAGGGTTAGAATAAATTGATATGCACTTGCAAAGTTACTTATAGTCAGTAGATCGACTTTTGGGAGTCCATCACAATAAAGAGTTAGCAGATATTAATTAGAGAGTGTACTAATATTCTAATGAGAGTTAGTTGGCATGTAGGTGCAAAGCTACTTATTCTCAACAGATTGCTTAAAAGGGGCCCTCAAAATAAAGTGTTACCGCATTGTTTTCTCAAATGAAATGCATATTAATTTATAAATGTTAATGTTAACACTTAATTTATATTTCTAAAAGGAGTTTTTAGTTCTGTTTATTTTTATGGTTTCAAATGAACTGTCTACAGCTGAACAGAAACTGTTTTCAAGAGTGGCACAAAGATGTGTGACTGTGTTTAGGTGTCTGACCACCTAAGCTGCAAAGATCATCAGTGTCCTTCTCTCCTCCCACCTCCCATAACACAACATGTATCTATGTATAACACCATGTGAGCGAGTAGGTTGTGCATAGGCGGGTGAGTTGACCTTACAAACCATCCCTTCTGTATTACTCTCGTCACTCCTTCTGTATACTACACACAATTGTTTTTTATTGTCCCTCTTTGCACTGGTTTGCCTTGGTTTTTTGTTTTTTGTATTTTGTTGCACTTATGTAAACTAATTTTGTATAATATTTTGTACAATATTTTGTATAATTCATATTTTTTCAGTCACCCAAAATTCTTTCTATTCTTTCACATTCTTTGGCTTACCTGTCAGTGTCTCTAATGGGCCATTAGGGGAGTGGCCTTTGTCTCTTCGGGTGACAATCACTGAATATTAATGGACCATTGTCACACCCCCGCATACTGGCTTTCAGCCTCAAAACAAAATTTAAAACACTATATTGTTTTCTGTGAATAAGTAATTGAAATAATTTTCACATCATTCTGAAGTAAATATTCTAACCTAAACAGCTGGTTACTCTAAATTGTTATTCAGGTGTAACGCCGTAGGCATGGTTCTGTGTGTAGTTTAGTCTTGTGTTGTTGTCTTTTCAGGTTAAGTCCATGTTCTTGGTGTGTTTGTTTACCTGGTCCACGTGCCTTTTATGTTTTGTTTTCATGTCACTCCCTCACTTGTCTCATCATTTGTAACCCCGCCCTTGTCATTAGTGTTTCATTCTCCGCCAGGTGTGTCGTATCTTGTCTTTGTATAAATTCACTCACCATGTTGTGTATTTTTGTCGTTTGTTAATGTTGCATGTGGTTGTCCTGCTCAGCATAGCTCGCAGCACTTTTCTTGTTTTAATAAATGTCAAGTTTGCATCTTATCTCTGGCTCTGTGTTCTCCCTGCTCGCAAGGAAGCGGGAGTACGGGTTAGATCAGCTCTTTTGTGACAGAACGAACGACCAAGACAAGAGATGGCGTTAGCTGGGGAACTCGCTGCTTTGAGTTGCCGTGGTCTTTCTTTCGAGGACTTTGTGGCAGCGTTTTACCTCCTCGCCGAGGAGACGGACTTTGAGGACGATCATTGTGCTTTTTAAAATGTGGCTCGCTGTCTCAGTCCCATGGAATTCCCGGATACTACGGGTTTGAGTTGGAGGACGGCTGTCTTCTTGTGCCTAGTGACAGTCCGAACACATGTGGGAGGATTGCTTCCGATCACTGAAGTTCCGCGATCACAGAGCCCGGCTTCTCCGTCGTCACCGCACACTTCACCCAATGAGCTATCATGGCCTGAACCGTTTGAATCTTCTGGTGACTGTGACGGGTTAGATCAGCTCCTTCGTGACATCAGGACCATTTACTATGGCTTAGATGGCCTTATTTTCACAAAACTTAATAACCACGCATAATATTTTTTTTTTTCTAAAAAATGCAAACATGTACATCCATCCTGGACACATATTATTGTAGCACAGTTTCTGCTGTATACAAAAACAATTTTATGTTATTAGTATAAGTAACTGAAATAACAACAAATATCAGAGCATGTCCAAACATCTCAGGGACCCCAAAATCACCTCAGAACCCAGAGGGTCTGTTATGAGGTATTTATTAGGGAAATGTGTGTTACTGATATGATTCGGGGTTTTGAACTCTGCCCCATCACCACTAACTCTCAGACTGTCACCCGGACTACATCACACCACCTCTGATCACTCACTCCTGAACTAATCAAGCACCTGCTACTCATCACCAAACCCACACACTCATTTACACTCAGCATAAAGGCCAGACTTTCACACCAGCTCACCGCAAGGTCTTGAATTCCTTAGTGTTTCATTTCTGAAGGGTTTTCTCTGTTTGTTTTCTTCTGTGTGGGATTTTTGCATTGTTTATCTAGTTTATGATTGTTCTCTGCCTGCCCCGATCTCTGCCTGGATTATTGACTATTGATTATTGATTTATCCTGTCTACGTTAAATCTGTCTGCCGTCGTTTTGACCCTGCCTGTATTTGACCATGCCCATTAATAAAAGCTTGCACTCGGATCCGCCCTCTTCTGTCCCAGTCATTACAGTAACATTTTGTATGTAAAGTTTTTTATAATGTTTGGTAACATAAATCTTTTTTAATAGTATGAAGATAATGTACTTGTACCTCCAGTATTTTAATATTAAAGGTATCTTTTACTATTTTTGCTCTTTTTTATTTAAGTGCAGAACAATTAATTATCACTGAATCTTAGGTTATTATATATTATGTTTAATGCAAATTTAATTTTCTTTTTTTCCATTAAAAAAATTAGTTTGAGATCAAACAATAATTGTCGGATCCCCTGCGGTTTTGCCTTAGAACCCTTAGACTTGGTTGAAGACCCCTGCTGTTAGAGTACAAGAGAGATCAAAAAATATAAATCAGGAATATGAAAGTATGTGATTACAAAGATATTTCAGTGTGTAAGTGGAAAAAAGAGAGCACTATCATACAGAGGAAAGTGGACGTTTGTGTGTTTATGCGTGCTAAAGAACAGCATGTTTGCCTGTATTAAACACGTGCATGGCTCTGATTGCTGCAGTGTTGCTTTGCATTATATTTTTGTACTGATACCAACTCTGGGTGTGAGGAAATTCATTAAGAAATCATTTAAAATTAGTTCTCTCCGGGAGTCGAAATTCTGGGCTTCATTCCAGCTGGAAATTTATGTGCGACATGTGAAGTGTCTCCTAGCCCTTTGAGACAAAAAGCTAAAGATTTTATTTTATTTGTATACACATGTAGCAGCTGAAATAGGGAATTGGACTTAGCAGGAGACAATCTGTCAACATCTATATGGGACTCAATTAAAAAAATGAATCTAATTAATTAGAGGCTTTGTTATTAATTAATCGAAATTAATCGCATTTTAATCGCATATAAATATTTTACTTGAGAACAGTGAGAGGTAAGTTTTTTCATATGGATTTTTAGTATACCACTGAATAATGACTGAATACATAAGCTTAAGCAATCAAAAATATTGTTTATTTTTGTTCAACCAAGTCCAGCAGACCAATATTGTGCCGTGCTGTGTGTAGTATATACGGCTCAATGTGAAATCACGCACCAGATGGCATTTACCGCTGATTACACGACCGGCTTTACTGACAAAACGCGCAAACATATCGTCCGATCCGGATCCGTCCATCCTTACTTTCAAGTACATTCACAACATTAGAAACGGTAGATGGTGCTCCAGTATAATCGGCCCGTCGAAACTCATCCAGTGATAAACGTTCCGCGGTGCAAAAATAAGTGTGATTAAAATGCTTTTAAAAATTTACGCGTTATTTTTGTGTAATTAATTCAACTAAATTAACACGCTAAAGTCGTTAAATATGTATGTTAACACATATTTAGCGATTTTCATTAACCTAAGAAAGCTGTACAAAATTGTTCAGTCTCTTCATGCACCTGTTGAAGTTGAGATTAAAATAACCATCTAATGTCTATTCCCCATATTCTTTAGCCACCATTCCTCACTTTTATAAGTTATATATATAGTATATATTTCTCAAAAGTGAGACAGTGAGGATTATAAATTGCAGTTTTCTTGACTAGGATTTAGGATGATAGGGGTAGAATCATCCTAAATCCTAGTCAAGAAAACTGCAATTTATAATCCTCACTGTCTTGGTCCTACATCTACATGCTTTCAAATTGAAGGTTCATGAGATGCACCTGCTATTTCAGAAAATTGGTTGATCATACATAGTACAGTGATTAGTGAAACTTGTTTTAAGCCTCTATTTTCTATTTTTTTATATTTATTTTCTATATTTTTTACTTTTCAAAGTCAATATAGTAAATGTAAGCATGTAAAAAAAGTACTAATGTAAATGCTAATAAACATATAGCTAGGTCAACGCTTAAAGCTCTGAAGGGACACGAGAAGCAGTTTAAATTCATCTGCTCCTACTTATTCATCCAGGATGCGCTGGCCAAGCCAGAAACCAATGAAAAGTCCACTTCTCAAAATGGCCTCGGGTGAAACTGGATGTATATGAGGAACTTCGTTAGAGATCAAAGTAACATGCGAGAGCAGGTCTGAAGGTGAGAAGGGTTTAAATACTGAACTCGGTCTCAGATAAAAGCCGAGTAGCTTCTCTTTGAATTTACAGAGGAAAAATAGGTTTTGATATTGCCCCACATGAAAGATATGTCAGTCTGATCTGTGTACAGGTCAGAGAGGCTTCAGTCCTGGACGGCCCCCCAGATGAAAGCAATACTATTTATGGGTCAAAGCGTTTAAAGTGCTCTTACAGAGACGCGTCTGTGTGTGCATGCATGCACGTCGCCCCTTGATTAAATGCAAACTTCTTCATTTCTCTCCTTATAATAACCAGACACACACTGGCTTTCTGATCTTCTGCTTCAGTGTCCGCTTCTTGCAACAAACATTTAAAAAGCATGCATCAATATTTAAAGTTTAATAATGGTGCCAAAGAAAGGGAGAGGAAATTTGGATGAAGGTGTTTGTTTGAGCTTGTATTACAATTTAAAAATGCTTGTCAGAATGTGAAGCATTTGAACTTACTGGTTTCTTATTTATGAAGATAAATGCGAATATCACACTATAAAGCTCAGAGCATGTTCATTACGACACATTCAGATTTCTCTCCAATTGTGATTACGAGGGAAACACTGTTGCTGAGCTTAGAAATTGGCGTTTAACACGCTTGGATTGTTTACTTATTCCAATACATTATGCATCCCATTTATATTTTGAATTTTGTTTGTCAGTTTATGCAAAGCAAGCCCACCAATAACACACTATTGTAACTTTGCAGCCACACTAACAAAAAAATAAAGACAATGAAATTATAATTTCCTCCAGATATTTTGCTAGCCCTGAAGTGCAAAAAACTCCCTAAATCCCAAAACAAATCAATTATTTCACAAACGGCATAACACATTTAGTTTTTTTTTTTTTCTGAATTATTTGTTTAGCACTTCAGGGCCACCATATGTTTTACTACAGTGGTGTCCAATCTCCTACTGCAGGGTCAGTCTCCTGCAGAGTCCAGATTCGACCCTAATTAAAAACAGATAAACAAGTAATCAAGGTCTTTCGAGATACTAAGCAGGTGTGTTGGAGGCAGTTGAAAGCTAAACTCTACAGAACGGATTATGGGTTGTGTGGGCCCCTGTGTAAAGCGTTCACATGGGCCCCTGCGCAAAATATTCACACAACGTTCGCGTGGGCCCTTCAGCAAAACGTTAGTACAGTGTTCACAAAACGATTGCACAAAATGCCTTCTTTCCATTTGGCGATAACAAATGAAATCTATTACGTCTGTTGCCAACAAAGTGAAAACGAACATTAAGACTGCTCACATTGCACTGTGTATTATATTAGGCGTTTATTCAGTATTGCATGTAGGGACGTTGATTTTAACCGCTTAATTATTTTTAAAAATCATATAACGTTACCCTGCCTCTAACCGGCCAGCAAGAATTTTGATCTATTTTACAATCGGTTATGTACTTCATTAATTTATCTAGTTATTTTAAAATGTTGTTGCATGGTTACAAATATGTGACTCATAGCCTATGTGTATTTTATAAGGAAAAAAATTAATAATAAACACTGTAAACATAGGCTATTTCTATTTCTAATTTCTTCCACTCCACAACAAATCCTTTCAATTTATCAGTATTTAGAAAAAAAATATAAGAAGTTATAGCTATATAAATAACAAGACAAAACAAATTATTTTAGGCTAAAACGAAACTGAAACTAACTTGGGATTCTCATTCCACACAAAATCAATAGATATAAAACAGTTCAAGCATATCACAATGTTAGTTTAAATGTTTAAGCTACATAAATGTGAGCTGTTACAGAAGCTGAAGTGCACTCTTCAGGACACAGAGGCGCCAACGTCATCACTTGCATATTATTTAAATAAATATATTTTTTTAATATATATTTTTTTAAGGCTGTTTTAGTCTGCAAAAATACAGATCACATGGGCCTACAATTTAGGATCCTGCTGAAATGTTTGCGCGATCTCTGACAGTCTGAGCATTCACGCTGTTATGAAAGAGCACGGGAGGCAGTCGGATCCACTCGCAACAGTGTTTAATAGAGGATACAGGGTGGTACAAACAGGCAATGATCAACAACGGC
>JAUYWG010000038.1:8781365-8800226 GCA_034779775.1 Enteromius afrohamiltoni
GAAAAACACAACAGTTAACATAGAGGCTGGAAGTGCCTCACAACAGTCTGACTGGCACTTCCAGCCGATCATGACACACGCACAGTACAGCCGTAGGCAATCCCTTTTTTCTTCTAACATTAGAAACAAGGATACATGAGGTCGCTTTTTGTCGTCTCCTTTTGTGCAGCACAAAAATGAAATGAAACGCTGCATACTAGGCTACATGCAGTTTTTCTTTTGTTCTTTCAGTTTTGGTTATTGATTTATTATTTAAGAAAAATTAAAATTCTCGTTTAGGCCTTTATTTATCCTTTATAATGTTTTTTTTTCTTTTTCTCCGCTCGGAGAAGCGCTTTAGGGGCTGGATGTAATATAAGACCATGTGATTCCTGGTGTTTGCTACCTTTTGTACGATGAGTTTATGAAAAACATATTAGTAATTTTAATTCTAATTTAGTCTAATTTAAAATAATCTTGTTGGTTAAGGGTTATTCGTGGGAGAGTCAATTGTTGGTTGGCAATCGAACACTTTTTTTTATTACTATCAATAGCTCTATTATTTATTGTATTTATTTATTTTTGAGTGTTCGCGATAGATCAAAGTTAGTGATAATATCACTGTGACGCAGGCTCAGGTACGTTAGGATCCATTTGCGGCTTTATTAAGAATGGTCAGACAGGCAGAGGTCGGTACACTGTGAGCAGATACAATACAGGCAATCCAGAATCCAAAAACGGGGTACAGGCAGAGAGAGTCGGGGCAGGCAGAGAGTATCAAAAAACCAGAGAACAGTCCAAGATCAAAACCAGAATAAACAATAGAAATAATGCTCAGAGTTGGTACCAGGGGTAATCAAAACTTTGCGTCGAGCTGATGCTGAGCTGGCGTTTAAATAGTCCAGATAACGAGCTGCACCTGGCGTGCAAATCAAGGAAGGTACGTGGGTGAAATAGAGTCCTAGTATTCGGGCGAAGGTTCCCACTGCTGTTATATACATTCTGTATATTCTTTAACCCAAACCCGCATACCATGAGTATGTCGGTTCCAAAACACCTGGGAAGAGTAAGTTTAATCAACCTCCTACTGGTTACCCACAGTTAATGCGCGTACATTAAGACATTTTTAATGGATCGCCGATTTCAGGAGTCAGAATGGAAAATGGAGCTGGAATTTTGAATGCATGCATATAAAGAATTTAAGCCAATAATAATGAATAAAAAGCAATACAACTAAAAATAAAGAAAATAACGCTATGTGTGTTTATGTTCAAATTAGTTTGGGTCATTTGCAGCCCTGTTATAAAAAACAAACCTGTAACCGTCATGGAGAAAGATGTGTAGGGGAAAAACTTCGTGATATTACCATGCAGATGAAAGTATATCAATTATTAATTAATACATATCAGAATTGAGGTTTAGCCTTTTTATTGGTTGTTGTACTTAGAGTGCATACTTAAAAAGAGATGAGATACACAGAACAGGTTCTGCTGTCTTTCAGCATTAAATCATGACACGGTAACGTGTGATTCGTCTCATCGCAACATTCCGTAACACATACTCACATTGTTGCAATAAGGATGCAATAGTCCTCTGCTTTTTTCTAGGGTGCATTTTACCCCAGACAGCCAAGTGGGTGAACGAATGAAGATTCACAAGAGCAACAAGGTTTGAAGCTCATAGCAGACGCCCAAGAGATTCTGCTGTGATTGGCTAAATGTTCGTTCACTCAAATCTAACTAACAAATCAGACAATACGGGCAGAAATATTGGCGTTTGTTCAAAAAAGTGCGGGTGACAGAATCATCTGTTTACATACATACCCAGAAAGTTACCTCCGTTTTTGGAACCAAAAGTTGAGGTTATCCACTAACTTACCCTTAAACTTACCTGGGTATGTCACATGACCTGCTTTTTGGAATACCCCCAGGACTGGACACTTCTTCTGTGTCAAAACTAGCCAGGCATAGCTACGTGCAAATATGCCTGACACTTCACATAATGGAACAGATCTACCTTTCACCATAATTGTGACCATGATAAAGCATGAGCAGTGCTGACTATTGAACGGTTTAATTGGAGTTAATCTATCAAAGTCTTCTTTCCATGCTGGTCCGTATCACATGTTAATATTTTATAATGAACCCCATAGAGGACTGAACTAGATTAGAGCTTTGAGGCACTGTGGTTTCGCTTTTCCTGTCACCTGCTGATTTATCTTGATCGCTCTATTCATGTTTATCTTCGTTGTTTACGACTGCCTTCTCGCTTCCTTTAGCTAATTATACTTGGAGGTCACTGATATCAGACTAATTATAGGAAGTAGATTATTGTCATTATTAGAGTTATTTACACTTTTACATGTGTGAAGGAGATGCTGTCTTTTAAGTTTGTATTGACGTTAAGAATGTCCTCTAGAGGGCGCACAGGACCTGGCTTCACATTTACATTTATTCATTTGGCAATGTTTTTATCCAAAGTGATTTACAAAGCAATAAATCAACAATAAAATGTAATACAGCATTCAAATTTCAGTTAGTTTGACCTACAAACATGTAGGACAAACGCTGTAAATTTCGTTGTGTAGTAATGCTCATGTAGTAAAGTCTTTTGGTTGAGGTTGAAGTACAGAGGAATTATTTTGTGCCTCTTTGAGACTCACACACTGACCTTATAGAAAACCTGAATGACAATGATCTTTTCAGGTCAAAGTCGTCTCTTTGCTAAATATGTAATGTTGTATTTTAAACAAATGCTGGTTTCTGTTTTTGGAGAAGTTGTTGTGATGCTGTCAGCATTGCTTTGTTTCAAGACTAAGATTGGTTTAAGTAGTGTTAACAAAGCTGTGCTCAATACCTTTCTTGACAGTCTTTGTCTTTTTTATTTTGGTGAAAAACTATTGACCTCAGGCTTTTAGTTTTGATGCTTTGATGTTGATCTGACTACCTCTGTAAAGATAATTTCAATTATGTTTGTCTCATTTACTCACCCTTTGGTCATTCCAAACTTATTTGTGTTTATTTCATGTGCCAAACACAAAAGAAGATATTTAGATGAATGTTAAACATTCATGACCATTGATTTCTGTTGTACAAGAAAAAAACAAAGGCATTTCTAAAAATATATTTCTGTTACACACACGAAAGAAAGGATGTAGAGAGTAAAATATTGTCTAATGAAAGTGCATTATATCTGCTTATATCTCTTTATTTATTTTTTCATTTATCTAAGTCTAAGTCTCTTTTGAAATCTCTTTTATTCTCCCTTCGTGATTCTTTTCACGCTTCATTTCCAGTGCTGAGCATGCTGAATGACTTGGAATACAATAACATCAAACCAATTCTGGCTAATATATTAGCATTGTAGAAACTCCTACGCGCCACTTTACAAAATAATTCCATTACCTGTGCATTGCAGTCACTGAAACATGAATATTGAGTCTATCAGATTCACAGGTGTACAATAAAATGGCTGTAAAGAATCTCAAAGGCATGCCAGCCCAAACTCATAGAAAAAAGGTTCATTAGGTGTCTATATTGAACCATTTCTTCTAAGAGTGTAACGTGAGCCCTCCACCAGATTGAGGTGAGTGAAATGATTATGTATGTTAAATAAGATTAGGTATTTTAATGCCCATGAACAGTCCTTTCAAATGTGTGGAAAAAGCTAGCTACGAACAATTTTAGCACAAATGTAAGCTTGATGCACAGCCACATAAGATGATGTGAAGGGAGAGATGTTTTCAGCAAAGCTATAGGAGAAAAACTACAACTGAATGTTGATCAGGGGTCGACCTGTAGTACTGAACCTGGATTAGTTGCAGTAAATCATCCTCATGTTTTCATTTGCACGTTCGAAGAGAAGTTATGATTGATAAACGTTATGTGTGGGAGGGGAGGATAATGAGCATTAGAGAATAAGCCGTTCACATTAGCAATTTGCAGTTAAAAAGTGACCTTAAGCTTTCAATGAGATATCCTGATTTCTGGTTCAGTGTGCTTTAACTGGTTTAAATATAAGGAGCATGGTTTGAAATATTACTGAAAAAGAATTTTGACAGACATGTCTTATAGTAGCCTAGGTAGTAGCTGTACTTGCCTACAAACAGCAGCCCAGAGGCATCATGAAAATGTCCGCCGACTTGCCTTGAGGGACTACAGGAGGGAGTTACTGACCCATCTTTGTCAGGTTCAGTGATATTGTGAGAAATGTTCTTATTATCGTCTACATTTCTTAACAGGAGCTAAATAGCGAGCCTCAGTCGGGGTCAGTTGTCTAGGTGGAATGAGTCGGTCATTAAGAAATGATTTACTCTTTAGTCGTTTGAAAAATGGGCAGTTAGAGAGTAGCTCATTTACCTTCCCTGTCAATGGGACATGTTGTTCTCCCTGTATGAATCCTGAAGGTGAATGATATATATAAATGTGGGTGGTTCTTGACAGCTCAATAAACCTAATAATCGTAAAATGCCCATAGGCACGCTCGTTGGACCTCATTGGACAGTTTCATGGCCAAGAGTTCTTAATCTGTCCATGGGTGTTATTAAGCTACAAGTGAAATATACTGTATATCATGCCAGCCAACTACCCTTTGATCCTTTTGCACACTGGTGGTCAAAAGTTTGGAATAATTAAGATTAGAAAAAATATATATATACATATGCATTATATATATTTTTATATATATACATATATCTTATGCATTGTAAGTCTGCACTGTAAAATATCATTGCAATTTAAAGAACAGTTTTCTTAAATGTAATTTATTGCTGTGACACAGCTGATTACTGGGCAATATTATGCAACGCATCTGTTTTCAACATTAATTTTAATACAAAATTAAAATGTTAAATATAAAATATTAAAACGATTTAATGTGACACCCAAAAACTCTACCGCTCTCACCAACACAATGGGTAACTTAAACTAAAACTATGAGTGGGAACCCTTCCCCCGAAAAGCAGCTGACACCAAAGCAAGGCAAACCAGGGCTCGGATTCCATGGCAACCGACTGATAAGACTGGTTTATTGCTTGAAGGAATGTGAACAAAGTAACTCTGACTCTAGTTCTCCCTGTTGAAAAGACAATGGACTTTTCCCTAAACGAATTCACAGGAAAACTTTCTTTGAGTAACACACATCTTTCAGGTCATAATGTATATTATTATTGTGTTATCGTATGGCACTGTGTATGGTACTGTTTCATGCATGTTTTTGATAGATCATCAGCTTACGCCACCTCATCAGATCAACACATTTTGTGTTTGGTATCTAAGGACTCTTCTTCAGACGATCTATTTGAGAGTATATGTTGTATTATTCATATGTTTGCAACATTCAGTGTTTTAAGAATCTCTTCTAATTTGGATATCGGCCACCAATCCTGTGTGTATGCAAATTAGCATGCTTAGAAACAAGGAGTCATAAAATGTCCCTCCAAATTAGCAACACCCAATTGGCTTTTTGACCCACAAGAGGTGTGACCTCAACAGATTTCAAAAGCCTCCACAGCTCGGACCCACCTAGCTTTTTGGATTTGCCTTGGATGCAGGAGCCCACCATTCTCTCTGTTCCCCCGGAGCGATGCAGCACAATCTGCAGTCTTTTTGAGACACTAAGATGAGAACTTAGCTCCACGGAAATACTTAAGTTCTGAGCCAGACCTTTGTTGTCTCATATTTTCCATTTACCCAAGATCCACAGATCGCGACAGATCTCTCTCCCAGCTCTTCTTTCATCTAACAATCACTAGAGTCAGGACATCTTTTGGAATTCATCACTCTTTGAACCAGGAAGACATGATTGTCCATCCAAAACCTTGGAACCATCAAGACTTTGAGACTGCATCAGACCCTCACCAACAATGCAAGTATTGTACATATAACTAAACAAAACATAGGTGTAGTGTTATGGAACTGATGGTTCTACAGGTGGTCAACTTCCTTGCACTTTCCCCTTTGTGTGAGTGTATTTATACGTGTGTTTTCAGTTATGTGAGTTAACATAGAGTTAATAAAACATTTGCACAAATTACATGAGTTTCTTATTCTGCCTTGCAAATTAATGTCCCTTTACGATTTCGGCCCTTGCTACATGCTTTAATGCAGTGATACTGTAAGGTATTAAGGTATCTGTGGCCACAAAAATATCACTTCTTAAAGTCTATATGAAATTACACTCAATGAACAGAGTAGTTGATGGTAATTCTGCTACAGTTACTACTGGCAGCTAATATAAATAATTGCAATTAATCATAATTAATAGTAATTATTTATATACATTTCCCTAAATGAGTTAATATGTTACACTGTACAGTATTTTAGATCAAACAAATGCAGCGATGGTGAGCGTAAGAGTCTTATTTCAAAAACATTTTAAAAACATTCTGTGAAAAAAACGCAGTACAGACCCTGATTTCTACAAACAATAATAAAAAATTATTATTATTAAATAATAAAAAATGTGTATAAAATACATAATGTCCACTTTAAACACAAAATAAAAAGTACTCTTTACTGCCCTTTCATCTGAAAATGCAGTGCACAAGTGGTACAGTACTCTTTGAATGCATCTGAAAACAGGTATGCTTTAATGGCTATATGAAAAAAGTTTAAGTGAAGGTGTGTGGTTAGCAGCAGTGCTGACATGCAGTCGCAGATGATATTATCTACATCTCATTTAAAAAAGCAGAGAGCCAGAGCCTTGACTATATAGTCCTGGCTCTCAGCCAGTGGTGATATAGGCCACATCACACACAACCTCTCAAACCCACACTGGAGGTTTTGTGCATGCATGAAGTGGAGAAAAAGTATGTAGGGATAGAGATGAGTCTTGACTGCCCTCAGGCTGTAATCTTCCTGCCTAGTCTCCCTTATTGAATGTGCAGACGTTGCCACTGCAAAGGAACATCAGACATGAATGCACTTAATTAATGTAAGGCTCCATCCCGAGAAGAGTGAGCTAAAAGCAGAGAACACAAATCTACTTCTTTACGCTAAGACAATATACAGCACACCAAAATATTATTTTTATGTGAAGATATTAAAACATGCACAGATAGTGTAGAGAAACAATAGTAGAAGCACAATGTGGCCTAAAACACACCACGCAACCCCAGGAGCCTAGTATTGACGTTCCACTTATTATTCTGCAATTAACGCTCCTCAGGGGGGAATTAGCCGGAAATCTCATTACTACACAAAAACCATAACTCCACATGAGTGATAGTAAACAGTGTTCAGTGCTTAGGGAGAGCTGATGACAGTGACAGCTTTGCTTTTTCATTCCTTATTGACACGCTGCATGCTTCCTGCACAAGTCGTCTAATCGCAGCACACACCCCATAAATCATATTATGGCTTTAAAAACCCCTCTGTCAATTGAGCATGTTTGATAACAGTGATTGGATTGAGAACGAGTTTATTTGCATAAGGTCTAGGCTGCATGATGGAGGACCATTTTGCCATGTGCAAGTATTTGTAATTCAGCCTGAAACTGATTAATGGGTGATTGGTACATGTTGTGTGTGAAGTGCTCCACCCAAGCTGCAAGTAGCTTTTTGTAGAAATGTTATTTCTAATGTTTAATTGTAGCTCAAGAGACCTTATATGATTCTCGCATGCATATAAAAATGTATTCACATCTTGGTGTTTTCCAACATATATTTATTTGTTAGTTTGTTTGTCCCAGTGATGTGCATAAGAATATGTGGCTGAAACCCACTGTTTTTGTATTATTATTATTTTTTTTATGTTTAATACTCTAGTGATATTTTAAATTAGCTTTAAAATGAGTCTTCATGTTTTTCATGTTAAGTTAATTGTTTTAGTGTTTTTGTTGTGTGTGCTTTTAGCGTTTATACTTACCTAAAGTAAACTTCATAAAGCATATCTCAGAATCCTGGTTTTGTTTTTCGCAATTGCGAGTTATCACAATTCTGACATTTTTCTCATAACTGTGAGATATAAACTTATGACTATTATGACTTTTATGACTTTCTAATACAGAACCACAAACAATTCTGAGAACATATCTACAGTAACCTAGAGGACTATGCAGCTTAAAATAAAAGCCAATTAGCAAAATAAAACTCCAGCATGTTAACATACACCTTTGCTGTTCTCTTGGCAAATAAAGTGCAGATTTTTATCTAACAATTCTGAGAAAAAGAAAAGTGAGATTTAACTGTGGATTATACAACTATATCTGAGAATTATATAAACAAATTATATAAATTTATTTCTCTTTTTATGACATTTCTGGATTGTGATTGGTCAGTTGCAGATTTGACAGGTCTAACAATTGTATGTAAACCCAATGCTTTATATATTTATTATTATTTTATTTGTGGAATCAAAATAAGTTTTTGTTTACATAATATATGCATTACTTTGGATGAGATTAATGGCTTGACAACACTAATATTTAGCTAACTTAAACTTATTTATTCCAGTTAGTTGACAAGGCAACTTATCTTTTTCTTTCTTTTTTTTCTTTCTTTTTTTTGTAATAACAACAGTATTAAACTGCTTGTCTCAGAGAACTAGTGTCATTTAGTTTAGTTTATTACTCATATCACTTTTCTCAATGTACTCTTTTTCTATATAAAACATTTATATTGTTTGCTCAGTTTTTGTCATGGCAGTACAGTGCAAATTGCAAACTGAGAGGGATGAGAAAAAAAGCTAAGAGAATATTAATGGAATGTTAGGTAGATATGAACTGAGTAAGAGAAGTGAGAAAGTAAATCATATGCATTATTTAGGCTGTGAGAAGGGTATATGTCAGTGAATGTGTTATTGCATTAGAGATGCAAACGTCCACCTGAGAAGGGGAGCGATGTCTGGAGAGACATATGGGCCGGCGTGTGAAGAACAGTTCCTTCATTCTGTCTCTTAGAGAATGTGCTGATTGACTGACTAATCTCCACTGCTGACAGCAGAACACCAGTGTGTGTGTGTGTGTGTGTGTGTGTGTGTATGTGTGTTTGTGTGTGCGCCAGAGAAATACATATAAAGGGCACAAAGGAGCAAACTGATGAATAAATGCACAATTGCCCAAGGCACCTTGCCTCAGGGAGAAGGCGAGCAAGTGAGAGTGAGAGAAGCGTAGATGGAAAGAAGTGAGGAGAATGAATTCTGACAGCTCGTGAAGAGGAAGACACAGAGCTGAAACAAGGATTACAGAAGTCTGAGCAAAGATAAATACAAATGCAAGCACACACACTGTGAGCAAACAAATAACACAATGATTGTCCTGAGGTAAGACAAGGGGTCGGCGTAAGTTATGCCTGTTGTGAAAGAACACACACATAGTTGCAAAAAGAGTGAAGGGAGAAAACGGAGAATAAATAACAGGGTTCCAAAGCATTTTTAAAATAACCATTGAGATATTGAAACTTAAAAAAGCAGTGAACAAATATAGACACTGAACAACAGAATGACAAAAAGCCATGAAAAAGTTTAGGAAGGAAAAAGCAGGGATTATATATTAAACCATTTTTTAAGACTGAAATCAATTCATTTTCTTAAGATGAGACTCAGTTATAAAATTTCACTCTGATCCTATTTTTATCATGTGCATTTCTGAAAAAAAAAAAAAAAATTATATATATTAAAAAAATAACAAACAAAAAAAAGGAAGTATAAGCGATTGATGATTGATTGATTGATTGATTAATTGATTGATTAATTCTATTATGACAGATTTGGTAAAACAAAACTAAACTGGCAGCCTCTTTTGAACTTCCATTGCTCTTTATTTCCATCTAGTTAAGTTCCAGGATGTTGCCTTTATAATTGCTTTGCCATCAAGTAACAGAATAGAAAGTCTGATTTATCTATTGTAGAAAAACAGGAGAGACATAAAGGACAGTTTTTTAGAGGAGCTCAAAATGCACCCCGTTACAAGAATAACCTAGTAATCCACCTTACCACACCACTTTTTCAAAGTCACTTATGCGTTCTCTAGCTCATCACTTTATGCTGATGACATTGATTTTTTTTACTACTTGAACATTGACAAATTAATTCCTGGATTAATACAATGCAGTGCTATTAATTATTCATTTAATTGCTATGCACTAATGCGTAGCAGCAAGCTGTCTCTATTTCTATGGAATTCCCATCGCTGTGGATATGGTACAGTCATTATGGCACTGTTATTAATTTACCGGGAAGAACACAGCAGTAGCACAGTGAGCCAGATAAAAGCTGTTTTTAGCAGCAGGACATGTGTTATTCGCTTAGAAGGTTTTTTTTTATTGTATAATGGCGATATTAGCCAAGATGGAGGTGTGATGTTAGTAAAATGAGCAATCATACAGCAGACCTAATTTATATTTATGCTCTCAGCAGACAATTAGTTACCAAAGTGCCTAATAGACCCTTTTGTTTGATAGTAAACAAAAGCAATAACTAGAGAATTTCTGATCTGATCTGCTTATGTAAGTTTATTTCATACACGACTTAACTTAGTGAGATGCATAAAAAAATCGTCATATCAACAAAAAACAATACTTTATTTAACCTTTTATGATAAGAAGTGTAGGCTGCAAACGCAAGCAGTTTTGACGATCATTTATGTACAGTCGTCGGTTTATTGTCTGGCGGTGGCATCAGGTATGCATTAAAAATTCAAACTGAAGCCTACACTACATTGATTCGGAGCCCTAACATCACAACAAGATATTTAAGCCCCTTGTGCCGTCAAATCTGTGCTGTCTGAAAAAGTTGAACTACCGAGATATCAACTGAAAAAATTATTATTAAATTTACTTTTTTTAAAAGGTAAGTCTTTGCAATCCATTTATTTTAGCTACATTTAAATAAACAAACTCAAACCATATTGATTTAGATTGTTTGTGAAATATGGCCTGAATGTCAGACAAGACCACAGACAATGACAGACAAGACCACCAAAGCAAAAAAATGCACATTGCCATAGTGATTTGAATATTTAAAATAGTCATTAGCATGTACTGTGCATATCCGAAACCTGAACTGCATGTCTAGAGTGTGCACGTGCATTTCTGTGGGACCGGACCCAGAATGCTCTTTTGAGGCATGTGAAAAATCAGTTTCCAAATTAAAGATGACAGCTAAACTGAATTTCACTGGAGATGTGCATGTATGTAATTTACAAAAATCTAATTAGTCAAATTCAAGTGTCTTTTAACCTCTCACATGTTTTCTATATAGTCTAAATCTGTCATTCACTATGTATTTTTTGTTGCTTATCATTCCCCCCATTTCTCCCTTCCTCAATTTTTTAGGTTTTCTCTTTCTTCCATCTGTGGAGTATGGGGTTGATGCTGTGGCATCCTGCTGGTTCTTTTACTTTGTTTGAAAAACAGACCTTTACAGAGAGAAGACAGATAAAGAGAAATGAGAAAAATAAAGGGAATGATGGTCTCCACCTTTCCCTCCACCTCCCTAAAGTTTAGTTGGCACCCCACAGAGACAGTCTGGTCAAGATGACTAATAATGAACTTTTGGAATTTGTAAAGGTCACATATACACACATACATACTGCACACACACATATACACCCCTGAACTCCATACAAAAAACCATGGATTTTTTTTTCTCTCTTAGCCCTACGATTATCCTATGTTCCATATTTTAATGGCCTTGGCACAATGATCATCAGTCTTGTTAAAAAGACTTTGCTGAGGATCTGACTTTTCTCATTTTTGTGGCCTTTGCTGATATATAAGAGCTATGTTACTGTCATTCATCTGATCTGGATACGGAATGGATCCGACTGACTAGTAACCATTTCTTGTTCAGTGTTTGTCTTTGAAAGAGACTCATTGAGAGCAGACACATCTCTGAGTCAGTGTGCCTGTTTTGAAACCCAGCTGTGAGATCCCCGCTCTTTGAAAGAACAGAAATTAGTGAGATGTTAATTGTGTGAATGTGTGTGAACATCTACCTTTAGGATACATTGTGTATATGGGTAGGACAGGTTCATTAGTGAACTAAATTAATGATGTTTTAGATGATTTATGGTCACTGGAGCTTCTAGCCAAAAGTCAGTTAAACGTCTCTGTTTTTAATTGGTCTGGGAGGACAGCGAAAAGGAAAGTGCTTGTGATGTTACTAGGGAAACCATGAACCTCTGCATGAAACATATTAGATGCAGATGACCTGCATGAAAGTACAATAGTCAGGGTACTGGAATTTGTTTGCACAAGGCACTAAATATTTTCCCTTTCTGGAATGAATAGATAGTTTTGAAAATGAAATTGGAAGTCACTCTATATTTTTATTTGAATTAATTGAATGTAGTAACCATGCATTTTAAGATAATGAAATCATTGGTCTTTGTAGAGTCTGAATGAAACAGTTGACACACAGCTCCCAAACAGCCCTTTCTTGGACAGTCTGAAGATAAGCAGAATGAAAAGTAAAAGCACTCCGGTTTTATTGGTGCTACTGCTCTTCATTCTGGGTCTAATGGTGAAGCAGCCATGCCATTTATTTCCCATAGCATTCTCAATTTGACGTTTACAGATGCTTATCACTGACCGCAATCTGTTCTGCTGCCTCTGTCTTTCCAAGTCTTTTTTACTGCCTGTTTCTTTCACTCCATTTCTCCTTCTCTGCTTCTGTTTCCTTGTCTCTCTCTTTTACCTTTTTCAGTTCTATTTTGTTCAGCTTTATTGACAGCAGTAATACATATTGTCTCTTTCTTGCACTCTTTCTCTTACCAATTAAATTTAATTCAGTTCTGTTTTGGCATAAAAAATGTAGTTTAGTCACCTATATATCTGTTTATTATAATTGTAATGCTTTAAATGTCACAAATGTAATATATGCACTATGCACTTTGTGTCTGTTTTAATGCACCTCATTTAATGCTTATTTTTTTTGTCTCAAAACACACATTTGTTCTTAATCTCTGTGAAATGCATGTAAATAATTTTCTCCCTACATTTACAGTACTGACCGAAAACCACAGTTTATTGGTCTATGAAATGTGCTCAAACTGTAATCAAAACACAGAGGTGAGTGAAAACATCTTCCGTTTTATATAGAGGTGTAGAATGGAGTGGGTTTTAATGGCATGAAGCAGGATGCTCCAATGGGTTTATGTATGTATCCTCACTGTTCACAGTCAGCACACACTCAAGATTCATTTGGGTTCTGTGTAGAATCTTTTCATCTAACAGTCTAAATACACAGCTTGATGGAGTGGACTAATCTTTTTTATATCTGCTTCTCTCCACCACCCCCATCCCTCCATTATTGTCATATTTTTTTCATCTTTATGTAACATTAGCCTACCTTCTATGCATCCATCCACCTTTCCCTCTTCTATCACCTAATTGTCTACCTTCGCCTTACTTCCATCCTCTCTTCACACTCTCCTTTCACTCATGTCAAATGTGTCATTGCTCTCTTTCTCGATCTCATTTGCCAGAAACTTCCTAGGCATTGTTTGAGCCTCTCTTTTCATAATCTGACAATCCATTGTGCAATTAAAGTTCCCTATGCAGTGAAACACAGAAGCGCATACTCTCTCTATCTCTCTCTATTTCATCTAGATAAGTTCTTTTTCTGTTCACCCTCTGTAATTTTTAAATTGGCAGTCAAAATCATTCATAAATCAAATACTTTTGTAATAAGTGTAATAAAATTTTAATACATTTTTGCAATAAAATTTTGTAAACTGACTGACTAAGCACCATGTTGAGGTGCTCATGCCTTATTTGCTCTTATCAATTAGTTTTTAAAACACTCACATTTAGGTTGCCAATTCATCTAAAAGCAGTCTAAAAGCTTACATCAGCTTGTCTTTTTCACAGACTGTAACATGTCCTTTCTCAACTATTGTTGTATTTCATATACATTTGCAGCTTTATGGACCTGAATGCATTGTACATGTGCAAATACAGCATAATTGTTGTGCATTATACACTAAATAGATAAAAAATTTGTCAAGACAAACTTTAAGTTGGCTTAAGAAAGCCAAAGCTGGCACAGCAAGGCTCAAACCCACAGTGTGTTATTGAAAACCCAAAGCACTAACCACTGTGCTATAGAGTAGTGTAGACCCAAGTTGCAGAAACTTAAAAGAGGCAGAACTTGAAAAAACAAAAGTCTTTACTTGGTGTCTTTATAAAAGACTTTACTAGCATGATTAGCAAGTCACTAGAATGTTTAACATGTTGCTAGCAAGTTACTAGCATGATTAGCATGTTACTAGCAGTTTGTACAGTTTGGAGTCACAATGGCTAGTGAGGACGTTTTCAATTCCAGTTTATACAGAAAAAATATATATTTGGGGTTGTTTGTGTCACGCAATGTATGAAGCACTCAGGAGAAGACGAGAGCGGCAGGTGAAACATAAACTTTAATAAAGCATTGACAACAGACAGGAACCATACATAAAAATAACCTTAATGATCGACTAAACGAGACAGGAACAAGACCATATACAGAGACACAGGAAATACTAAAACGAAACCAATACTAACTAGTGACAGATTACAACACAAACATGGGCGTAATATTACACCCCCCTCCGAAAGGCGTGTCCTTGCGCCGTGACATCATTAATACACAGTGAGGGAGGGCGGGTGGGCGTCCTGGAGGCTGTATGAGACAAAGTCACTAGGTGCCTCCACGACAGCATTGTAGACTTAATGTGCCCCAGATAATCAGGAGACACGGCCACATCCCCTTCCCACCCAAATTTTCTTGGGGAGGTTAAGGCGCTCTTGCAGTGCGTGCTCAGGGAGGCGCTCTTGCAACACGTGCTCAGGGATGGGATTCGGGATCGGCTCTCCTGGCTTTAATTAGGGAACTGGATTCGGAAACGGCTCTCCTGACTGTAAATCAGGAACTGGAATCAGGAACGGCTCTCCTGGCCATAATTCAGGAACTGGACTTGGGGTCGGCTCTCCTGGCCGTAAATCAGGACCTGGACTCGGGACCGGCTTTCCTGGCCATAACTCAGGAACTGTACTCAGAAGCGGCGGAACAGAATCCGCAGGGATCAGGACTGCATATCGGCCCACAACTCTGGATGCGGACCCTGGACAACGTGGACTGGAATCCACGGGGATCTGAATCCGCTTCTGGTGAGCTGGCACTCATGGCCTCCCCATACAGAGCAGATTCCTTGGGGAAACTCAAGCCGTGCCTCCACCGATGGCCGCATCGGTGGTATGGGCATCGCACGGTGTCGATGTACGTGTAAGTCCATGAAGAAGGTAGAGGAGGATTTCCTCTGCGCTAATCATCCTCTGTGTCGGTTTTATGGTCGATCATTCTGTCACGCAGTGAAGGCAAAGATGAGAGCGGCAGGTGAAACAAACTTTAATAAAGCATTGACAACAGATAGGAACCATACATTAAAGTAACCTTAATAATGCTAAACTTTGACTGAAAGAACCACTCATTACAACTGAGGTATGCAGCAAAGCATTTGTGAAGCCACAGCACGCACAACCTTGAGATGGATGGGCTACAACAGCAGATGACCCCACTGGGTACCACTCATCTCCACTTCAAAGGTTGCCTGGTCTGATGAGTCTTGATTTCTTTTGAGACATTCAAATGGTAGAGTCAGAATTTTGCGTAAACAGAATGAGAACATGTATCCATCATGCCTTGTTACCACTGTGCAGGCTGGTGGTGGTGGTGTAATGGTGTGGGGGATGTTTTCTTGGCACACTTTAGGCCTCTTACTGCCAATTGGGCATTGTTTAAATGACACGGGCTACCTGAGCATTGTTTCTGACCATGTCCATCCCTTTATGACCACCATGTACCATCCTCTGATGGCTACTTCCAGCAGGATAATGCACCATGTCCAAAACGCGGAGGCAGGGGGTGGCCGGGGTCTGACCACAGCCATCCATGCAACCACCACCGCGTCGCGGAACCTTTTTTGTACTGCCACAGCAGTGCCGGACACTTTTGTGTGCGCACATCCTGGTACCACCAGTGGAGTGGAGTTCTTTTACTGTCATTGAGTGGAGCGGATATATTTCTATGAGTGGAGTGGAGTGGAGCGGAGAGGAGTCCAATACCACTGGCGGGAATTTGAAAATGCGACGGAACAACAAATAATTACAGGTAATTTTTACAGGTTTACAGGTTGTTTAAACACTATTAATCTAATACAAAAGAAAAGTACAGTACAGTAGTTGACCTAAATATAGTTCTAATTTATGCCACCCCTAAAATGATCACATAATCATCCTGGCCACCCCACAGAAAATTTCCTGGCTCCGCCACTGACCATGTCACAAAGCTTGAATAATTTCAAATTGGTTTCTTGAACATGACAATGAGTTCACTGTACTAAAATGTCCCCCACAGTCACCAGATCTCAACCCAATAGAGCATTTTTGGGATGTGGTGGAACGGGAGCTTTGTGCCCTGGATGTGCATCCCACAAATCTCCATCAACTGCAGTATCCTATCAATATAGGATAGGATAGGCAAAATTTCTAAAGAATGATTTCAGCACCTTGCTGAATCAATGCCACGTAGAATTAAGGCAGTTCTGAAGGCGAAAGGGGGTCAAACACTATATTAGTATGGTGTTCCTAATAATCCTTTAGGTAAGTGGATATATACTATGGGTAGTTGAGATATAATAATGTATTTTTTCCTATGGTGTATCATAGCGAAAATGTAGGGAAAAAAACTTAACACACAAATAGCATGAGACAAATCTTTATATATATATATATATATATATATGTGTGTGTGTGTGTGTGTGTGTGTGTGTGTGTGTGTATATGACACACAAAGACAAGTCTTTCAAATCATGCACTAATCTAAAAAAGAAGCACTAATCAAAGCCACTGAGGCGCAGCTGAGTAAAAATGTGAAGCCTTTTATATTGACAATTCCCTGACTTCCTCCATTAATTAAACAGAGACAAATAAGGGTGAAAAGACAAAGGATAAAGAAAAAGAGGAAACTAATGTTCACATAAATATCCCTGAACCCTTTTACCTAGGGTCTTCTCATGCCTTATTTTATTATGTGTTTGATTGTACTAAATAAATACATTTAACTGTAGGTAGTTAGTCTATAGACTGACCGTTCACATTGTTTGTAAGGTTTTGGTTCAGTTACAAAACACACTTCATAATAAGAGAGATTTTGTCCAGCAAATGATGAATGAATATGGTCCCTTACCCCTTGCACTTCTCACTCCCCTGAATGTTTAGCAGGTCCTTAGAGTGAAGTGTGCTCATTCATCTTGATAAAATAATGATGGGCTGTTTTTACAGTTCTGGCTCAGAGGAACTGCACAGTGGCATGGTACTATAAAACCACTATTGCACCCTGCATACTTGGAGACAAGGCTAATTATATATTAGTTTATCAGTGCAGCTTTGAATATTGACGTGGAAAACATGGAAGAGAATTTCTGAATTTACCAAAAGCAGTTATTAGAGAGAAACAATAAAAAAATCAATACAATTTCATTAGCAATCTGCATTTTGCAACCTTATGTTGTGCCAGAATGAAAAGCCAAACTCCCATCATTTATTTTTACATACACTTATCTCTTCATTAAATTGTATGGTAATTTGCTTTTGAAACAATAAAATGCAGAAATTCCTGTAGGAATGAAAAAATTCACAGCTTGAAATATAATCCACTTATCCAGCTATATTGCAAGCATGACACTTTACACTTGGAAGTTAAATATGAGACACATCATTGCCTATGCCTGAATGATGCTGTCTTTTGCATTGCAGTCTAAACAGAGCAGAAATTGTGCCACAGCGAAATTGAATTACTTTCCAATCGCAGTCCTGTCAATGAAAAGCAATGTCATGAGTGTGGTGCATTTATTCCTCATGTTCTTCTGTAATGATTGCATTTGCGTGTGATGTGAAATTTCCTTCATATAAAGGAAAGGAAAGGTTCCCAGAAAGGAAAATCAATCATTCTATTCTCTTTAGTGCATACTGTGTCCGTTAAACAAATGATTATGTTGTTGCTTGAGATTTCCTTGACTTAATGAGTGCACACAATCAAATTACACTCAACTGAAATGAATAGTTACATTGTCATTTAGCACAAACAATGCAAGTCTGTCAGTTTGTTTGCTAAAGGAGGAGTCAAGCGCTGGTGATTGCTTCAAACATTTACGTTCACATGCACTGAAAAAAATGACTGTGATTTTAACGGTAAAAAACTGTGAAAATGCTACAGTAAAACCTGTTAAATGGTTAATGGTAAATTCCTGCAAATTTACAGGGAAATACAGATATTCCCATAATTCCCTGCATTGTATTTTAAACTTTTTTTTAATTTGATGTTTTTTCTTTGAAATAACTATTTTTCTTAGTTTTTTTTAATCAGTTCTGTTTATTAGGGTTGCATGTTACATTTAATGTTGTTAAATTAATGTTTATTGCACATTTAAGTTTAATAATTCTTACCATGATGGTGTGAAGTGTTTGTGTGAATGACACTGAGCTCCTCCTGTATATGTTCATATTCAAAAGCTGCTAGTGATGAGCTTTGGTGTATATCAGTGTATTTCAAAGCTGCAAAAGAGATTTCAGTACTTTAATAGGTTGGTATTTTAACATTGTATCAGGTATTATGGTTTATTATTAGAAATTACAGTATTTAGCTGTAAATTTAACATAAAAATATTGTTAGCATATTTTTCATGGTTTTATTCTGGCAACCTCAACTGCCAGTTTTTTTACAGTTTTGTTTTTTAAAGTGTAGGAAACTTCAGGTTTCTTCAGGTTTCAGGTACTTGGAATAAGTATTTATTGACTGTTATGTTTTAAAAAATATGCGTCATTGGTTGTTACCCTTTCAGTCGAATCACTTCGACGTTACATATGGGAACTCGCCAGAGAGACCTATCTGCTTTGAGCTTTTA
>JAUYWG010000038.1:8804275-8817446 GCA_034779775.1 Enteromius afrohamiltoni
GTGTATATATGGTGAAACTCTGCACATAAATAAATGGTGGAAATAATGTGATGACTCCGACTCCCTGATCAGAGTACTGAAGTGGTTAACACTCTTTAAAACCGGCATTATTGGGGCAGTCCCCAACATACCCACTTTCAAGTTCAAGTTTTACTGCAAAAGCCGGCAAACGTCATTGTTGCTTTTGAGCTAGTCTCAACCTCAGACATCATGCCCACATGAACATTGGCTAAATGTTTGATGCGTATGGCACGTTCAGCCAAAAATAAAAAACTTATCCCAATCCCTAAACCTAACCCTACCCAAAAAAGGTATGCCTAAAATCAGTAGGAAATTATAGATAAAGGGTGTTGGTCAAACGTCCTCATGGGCGGGCCATGGCCAATAAACGCTACCATGTATTCCAGACCTGAAGTTTGAAGGTCTGGTTACTAAAGACAATTTGAACAGAAGCCATCCACGAATCAGCCCGCTGTATTCAGGCCAGGTGACATGGTTACCTTCGCTTTGAAAAGACGTGTCAGAGCTGACTAAAACTGATGGAGGATGGATCATTTCAACACAGTTGCAGTTTGATTGATATTACTTGGAATAAAAAATAAAACAAAAATATATATTTTTTTCTTTTCTTTTTTTTTTTTACTATTAATATTTTTTTATTTATTACCAAAAAAAAACTTTTTTAAAGCTATTTTTAAAATGTCAGTTATTTTATGATGTATATTTGGTAACAATAGTTTCTCTTTACCCTTTCAAAAGAGGGCGCTGCTCTTCCAAACATTCTTTCTCCTCTTACTACTTTTTAAAAAATCTGTTTTCTCGTGTTGCCCCTCCTCCTATTTATCTAATTATTGGTCAACCTCAGTCAACTCCCCTCCAGCCCTCTCTCTCTTCCCTTTTCTCTGTCTGTCTGCAAATCTGTAAGAAGTGTGTGTCCCAGGACTCAGAGGGGAAACACATGCTGACAGAAAGGGGGAAAAAAGCACTGAGGACAAAGACTGAGAATGGAGGATATTCCAGTTTCTTTAAACCTTTTTCTTTAAATGAATGCATGTGCAACTCAAATGAAACTTTACTGCTGCATGCAAACTCAGAAAAAAATGTGTCTATCTGTATGTGTGTTTGCTATGTCACATACTTTATTATGCTTGCCTTTGAACACTGAACTACTGAACTTCCCTTGAAGTTTTTCCCTGTAGCATGTGGCTCTGATTTTGATTATTTGCTAGACTTGTTTTGGTTCGCTCAGCTCCTTTGAAGTTGTCTCTGTTTTAGGCTGTTGCACAGAAAGATGGATTCCTCTGTACTTCACTCTCTTTTATTTCTGCTTTTCACCTTCTTCTCTTATGTTATTGCTGGAATGGACTCTTGCTACGATGAGGAGGGCTTCCCGAGCCGCTGTTTGCCTAAATTTGAAAATGCGGCCTTCAATCGTACAGTGATAGTTTCAAATGTGTGCGGTATCCCACCTGAGGACTATTGCATGCAGACGGGATCCACGCGGTCATGTCACTTCTGTGATGCCTTGGACTTAGAACTGAATCGTAACGCCACTTACCTGACAGACTTCCACACAGATGAAGAGCCCACTTGGTGGCAGAGCCAGTCCATGTTCTATGGAGTTCAGTATCCTAATTCAGTCAACATCACTCTGCATCTTGGTAAGACAACCTGTTTGGGCTTTAATATTGATCAAACAATGGGAAAAGATGCCTGTTTCTGCACATTAAATGAAAAAATCTGTAAGCCAAAATACAGATAATGTTATTGTTGACTAAAACTTAAATATATATTTGAAATTGTTTTCAGTAATTAAAATAAAGCTGAAATAAAATATAAAATAAATTTAAAAAATAATATAAGAAATAAATATTACAAACCTTATACAGTTTTATTGGCAACAAGCTGGAAATAAGTTCAAGTTCTAAAATTACTCAAATAGAAATAAAAATAATTCAAAGCTTTAAATAAATGTAATATATATATATATAAAATAGTTTAAAATGAAAAGATATAGAAATAAAAGCCAATTTAAAATACTAATATTAATTAGCAAATAGTAAATAGCACTGGTAGAGACAACACAATTGCTAGTCACAATGAGTTTTCCAACTGTGAGTTTGATGCTGCCTGTAAATGTGAACATCTCAGAAGTCTAATGTCATTTTGCTAGCGTATAAGATTAGATGACTCTGATATCTCAGCTGGTTTCTAGTTTTATTACATTACTGCCCTGCAGACTTTATGCTACAGTGTTTTCAATCACAAGCATTCCCATATGTCTCTAAGAATATAATGATTTTGAAATTTGAAATGTCATTTGTGTTATGTAAGGTAAAATTCCCCTTGTTTTTCTTCTTTAACCCTCAGAGATCAGCGCAATTACAAATACCTAACTTTCACTCAATAGGGTAGCTGATACTCTAATATTTATCAAAGCAGTGGTTTTGGTTATTAGTAGAACTGCCACAGCTTCACAAAAATCTCACAAAATAACATAAAGTCAGTGAACACAATTTGTAGCACGTTTATAACAAATTTAATAAATAAGCAATATATTGTAAATTATATGCAAGTAATGTTTTTACATGTTGTATCTAGGAAAGGCTTACATGCCCTGATATTCTGGAGGTTTTTCTTAGCAAAGCAAAAATGTAACACAAGACATTAGAGGTCAAAGTTTTTCTATTGCTCATCATAGAATACGTAATAGAGAACCTACAGCCAATTCAATGAATGGTGCAAAAACAATTGTTTAGGTTTTTTCAGCTGTTTTATCCTTATTGGCTTATTGCTTTAATATTTTATACTGTATGCTGTTTTTTGTTGTTGTTTTTTTAGTAGTGAAATTATGGTAAAACAACTTTTTTAATGTCTAGTTTTGACATAAATGTTTCCTACAAAAAGTTCAAATAATGAAATTTCTTCAAGTATTACAAGTGTAAAACAATTTACCAACAATCATATTGATATTTTACAACCAGAAATGCATAACAATTTTAAAACAAATAACTTAAATCATGTATAAGGATAAAGACAAAGTCAAGGGTTTGTTTCCCAGTGAATTTACAAACTGATAAATTTTTTATCCTGAATGCAGTGCAAATAGATTAGATAATAGCAAATAGAATAGATAGTCTGTGTAAATGCAGTGTGAAGTTACAAAATTAGTTTAAAAACGTGCGCACACACAGACACACACACAGAGAAAGAGAGAAACTGTGTACGGTCTCTATATGTCACACAGATGGTTTCTTCCTGTCTCAGTGGGCAGTTCTAAGCTGCAATGTGAAGCAGACTTGCTTAGTTAAATGTTCCCGCTATGAAGCCTACACTATAGTTACACACTACAGTACTGAGCATGTCTTTGCATCTTTTTCTTATCATTCTCAAGGACTGCAAATGCCGTCGATTCATAGTGAAAACAAACATCTGTTAACTAAACAAATTATTGCTGCTAGCTGAAACCGTGCAGGATATGTACCTTGTGGCTATTTTCATAACAGCTTTTGCACATTAAAAAATTTGATGTGATTTGGTGTTTTTCTTGGAAGCACATTTATGAAAAAGAGAGAAAAAAAGGAGAGATGAAAGGGCGCAAAAATTATGTTTCAACAGGCTGATCAGGCATGAATGCATATGTTCTTGTGTTTGCTCTGATTTAAAAATGCCTTGCAGTTGGGTGTCTATGAAAGGCCTTCTCACATTTCCAAACCAAACAGATATATCCTAGGGAGCCCAACACAGACAGTCAGACACACACAGCAGAGAGCAATGGGGGTGGTACAGAAAACACTACAAAGAATAAGACAAACACAAAAAGCAGCAGAGGTCCAGTTGCAGGTCAGATCTTTCCCATACACACAAGTAAACATACACAAACACACTCGTGTAGACTTCTAAAGAATGTTTCCACATCTGGTTTCCATTGTGGTTTTCATTCAAAGATGTTCAAAGACATGAGATACAGATGTTTGCTGCAAAATACAAAATAGACTGAACATTAAAGATTGTTGCATGCGAATCAGACCATTTTAACAAAGTGTATCCAAGTGCACTTAGAAACGGCACGTATGTATATGCTAGAAGAACACAGTTAATAACAGCATTTTCTGCAGTGTGGATATGTTCAAGTTCAAGTCAGTATAGTGCACTGAAAATTTCAAATGTCAACAGGAATTTGTTATACATTCATTTATAGTGTTTAATATCATGTCCACCAATCCAAATTGTAATAAAATCAAATAAAAAATCATTCCAGTTTTACTATGCACAGACATGATTACTTTACGGTTTATTTATAAATATTGAGTCTAGTCAGGTTCAGTCGAGTTCAGAACCAAACGAAACACACCCACACATATACACAGATAGGTTTAGTCTACTCATTCTTTCTGTGATAACAGCTAACACTAATACTAGTGGCTTTCTATTAAAGTACATATAAAGACATATTAAACCTGTGGGTGACAAACATTACATATTCAAATTCAAGTCCAGCTAAGTGATTTTTGTTTTGTTCCAGACACCATGATTAGAACTGGACACCATTTAAGCATGAAATTATGCTTAAATGATTTCAACATGGCAACCAAAATAGTGCGGGTGAGCGTGCCTATGTAGTATATGACTGAAATTATGATTTGTAAAAGAAAGAAAGAAAAAAAGAAAGAAAGAAAGTGAGAGCCTTTATCGTAGTAGGGACTCATTCTGCAGATTGGGTCTTCATCATTTGCCAATAGGTGGCGACAAGTGACTTGTGTCTGAGTGAGTCTTTTATTCATTCACTGAATCGATTCATTTAAAAACTTAATTATCAAAATAAATCACCGTTTGAATTTGGAATAGTTTAGCATATCACTCTATATCTTACTAAGAAAATGGTTTTAAGAGAATTTTAGAGTATTATTAGTACTATTTCGAACTAAACTACTGTAGCGAGTGAGTCATACTGAATGCTTCACTCAACCGATTCATTCGAAAACACTGATTCAAACGTCATTACACAGTTTGGACATATTGACTGGTGGACAGACTGCTAATAGTGGGTCTGAAATGTAAGTAAATACTTTTTTTTTTTTTTTAAATTTGGAAACACTGGCAGTCGCGTTGTTCTTTCTTTATAGATATATCAGTACTGTAGTGGTATTGTTGCTTATTGAGACCTCATGCAGTCAGATTCCAGCTGTGGGCTTTATTAGTTGATGACGACCCAGTAATCTTCTGGCGGTAACACTGGTGATAAACATTAGTTTTACAGGAATGGCAGCAAATTGCAAAATACTGCAGTAAAACAGTGGACTCTGTTGACGAAATATAAATGGATTTAAACAAAGTAACTGTGTTATTTGTCACAGTGTATCTGTTCCATTACATTGCTGCAGGAACAGTCTCCCTGGAGCAACCCGGGGTTAAAGACTTCTCAGGAACTCTCCAGTTCATTTGGACAATTATTTTCGAGCAGCAATTAAACTGACAAAAGTACCACCAAGTATGCCATTTTCTCAAGTCTCACGTATTCTCGGCAGACACAGAAGAAAGCTACTTTACGCTCTAAATTGGATAAAGCGTCCTCATCCTCTTTTTCACTCACAATATTCCTTTGGCTTATTACACGCCTCTCTGGAATGCTTAATTCTGATTGGTCAGTTGAGACATTTGCAGGTTCGTTCTTTTCAAATAATAACTTATCCAAAGTAATAACGCATAGCCGGTACTACATGTATGTTTCAAATCCCTCCGCGCCAACAAAGATTACCGTTTGGCGCCATCTTGTGACAAACACTGGACAACCACAATTAACAATGGAAAATTTAAAATACATCCGTTGTTATATATTGTGTTGTTATGTAGATGTTATAAATTGTCCTACCAACGTTTACATGTTAGTCACGTGGTACTATATCGTTTCGCGGAAGGATTAAATTTTTTATTTAATACAAATAATGCCAATAAAATGTTTCAAATTCATATTCATGTCAGGTTATTTTCCTTATGTGGCAAGTAGCCATATAATAAGCGGGATAATCCCGCTTATTATAAAGCCGTATAATCCGCTTCGCGACGCTTCCTGATCACACTGTCTGGGCTTATTTCTGCGATAACTACCGGCTGCCTCTACATTATCCCGTACTTAATCTTTCACCTGCTCACTCTCAATTTGGCCCATCATCACTTACGTGTTAAAAATGAAGGGACATAGATGTAAATCTTTAATTACATGGACTTTAATTGTTAGGCTACAATAAATACAATTTCATAGGACCTGCCCACAATAATTAAAATGGCATTAACATAGTTTTTTGTTTTTCCAAGGGAAGGCCTTTGAGATCTCGTATGTCCGTTTGAAGTTCTACACCAGTCGACCAGAGAGCTTTGCCATCTATAAGCGCACCGATGAGAACGAACCATGGCAACCGTACCAGTATTACAGCGCTTCCTGTCACAAGATGTACAGGAGGGAAAATAAGGGCTTCATACGTCCAGGCGAGAATGAAAGGACGGCACTCTGCACGGATGAATTTAGTGACATCTCACCTCTAACCGGCGGAAATGTGGCCTTCTCCACACTGGAGGGAAGACCTAGTGCCTACAACTTCGACCAGAGTCCTGTGTTACAGGTATATCATGTTTATTTTATGATAACAGGTAATGCAATGCTACAGTTTATATTTAACCCATCTGGATGCATCTTTTAGCATGCCAGATATAAACATGCACAACTTCTAATGTAAACCCGAGGCTTTTACAGTGTCTATGAGTGCAAAATATTTATCTTCATGGCTTGTTGACAGTAACTTGCGGTTTTAGTTAGCGGCTCCTCTCCTTGGCCTTTAGATATGTAGATGTGCATGCTTTGTTGTTCCAGAGGAAAGCTTTAAGGCAAATATACCTCACTGTCAAGTTTCTCTAACTTTCACACTTTCACAACAGAATCTCTTGGCTTAACATGAGTGTGCTCAGCATGCCATGCTACTAAATACAGCCTGCAACCTTTTCCAAAGATTTCTAGGGAGCTTCTTCTTTTACACAGTGATGCAGTCACAGTCGTCAGATGAAGTTCAGGAAATCACAGACGACAGGCCAGAGCTCACCCAGCTATTTGACAAAGTATATGAATACACATATATATGAGTGCAACTATAGAGAATTGGTTTTGAAAAAGATAAACTCATGTTCCACACTCTTACCAGCTTATTTGTCTAGGAGCAATTTTGCAATAGCACATCTGAATACTTGACAGAAAAGTTCTATTGTTTTTATCTTCTTTTTTGTTTTTCATAGTGGTTACTAGCATTATGTGGTAGGAATCAATTTTTACAATTTTTAAAGTGAACTTTATATATATACGATTTAAGTAATATTTTAATGTTTTGCATGCTTTGACAAAATTGTGATGTGAACAGTAATTTATTACAGTAATTTATTAATTTACAGTAAATTCTACACAATAAATAATCAAATGATTTGATTTTTGATAAGCATGGTTAAATCAATCAAATGTACATACAAAGCATTTAAAAATTATTTGAAAGTTACTTTTAGTTGAAGATATTCCTAATACAATTTTAATGTGACCTTCCAAAAAAAAAAGCTATTCTGGCTGGAACATTAAAGTGTCCAAGTTGAAGAATATCAAAGCAGATTTGACAGGATATTAGATGATCAGTACCTGCAAGAAGAGCACTCGGAATGGGAGCTCACCGCCTCCACATCTATTTTTGTAACAAGAAATGGATGGAAGGGAGAGATTGTGTTCTCGCTAACAGAAGGTTCTTACCGATTGAAATTGATGTGCATATAATTCCCCATAAAGTGTTAAAAACAAAAGATGTTACAAGTATGCAGGAAGGAAAACAATTGAAAAGGATAAGGATTTTATCCTGTGGTTTTTACTCTGTTTTACTACAATGCAGCAAAGCTCGAATCATTTGTTTTCATTTGTCTCATAATGATCACATATTAGTAGGTGGCTAATATCCAGTCACAAAATGTGCAAGGCTTCATTTACACCTGTATTAAGCACTGATCCTATCACAAAAACGAATGTTAATGGGGTAAACATGGTCCTTGACATCCAGCACTTGAATAGACATAAAGATGTTTGGACCTACTGAGGTTTGGTGTGATATTGTGAACAAGCCCATTTTAGGTAAAAGCTTTTTCACTTTCAGTCTTTTCATCATTCTCTTTTCTCAAAATTTTTCAAAGAAAACCAGCCACCCCATCTGTTTACAAAAGCAAAAGCCACTAGAGGAGTACATGAGAGCGAACAACAGAAAGAGGATGTCATTTTATTTAAGAGCAGAGATAACAGTTTGGCTTCTTGTGATTGAGACTTGTACTCTGATGTTTGAAATAGAATCTCCCTATCACACAGATGGGAGATGAATTGTTGTTGTTTTTTCTTTTAAATATGTAAGGGGACTCCAGTGGCCCCACAAAAAAAGAAGAGGAACTGGAAGAGAGTGCTTGACTTGATGTAGTCCAGCTGCCGGGCTGAGAGGTACATAGTAATCAGCATATGTGCATATACGTACACACATTGTCCAGTGTGTATTCCACTTTATACCTGGATTTTGAAGGCTATGCATCTGCATTTAGCAGAACCTTTTATCCAGGTCAGTCCATTTAAGAGCCAGCAGTGTTTATAATGTACAATACTGGGTTTATTAAACAATTTAATTATGAGTAAGCTATAGAAGAGAAGAAATGTTTAGGTGCATTAGATTGAGGTTTTGTTATCTTTAAATCCCTGTGGAAGAGATGCTTCTTCAGGTGCTTCTTTAAAAATGTCTCAGCAGTTCAGTTGGATTTGGATTCTCATTCCACCAGAGAGGAATGGAGAGGGTAAAGGTTTTGAACTTTTTGTCACGTTGCTCATTAGGTTACCTAAACGGGCATAAATTGAGGCGAGGAGGTGCTATTCTAGTGGAAAGACAGCGTTGAAACCTTAAATTTAATTATGGCTGCATATTTGAGCCAGTGAAGTGAGATCAGGAGATATGACAAGAAACACTTTATTCACGGAAGCTTGTTTTCGTTCGACCTGTTTATAATGACTAATAGCTCATAATGTATGTCTCACGCATCTGTATTGCTTCTCATAATGAGCTCTCTGCAAGTGGAAATGGATCATCTGTGCACAGGAGAAGAACTAAAATTCTCCAATTACCCAAATGTCACCGTAGTTATTTTAATTAATTTACTTGTTTTCCTGTGATTGACATGAGGTAATGCAGAGAGCAGGAAGGATGGCAATAAATGAAACGAAAGCTGAAAATAATCACTTGAGAATGTGAAATTTCTTATTTCATTAAAGGGTTAGTTCACCCCAAAATTGTCCATCCATCTTCTTTCGCTTATCCGGGACTGGTTCGCGGGGGCAGCAGTCTAAGCTGGGATGCCCAGACATCCCTTTCCCCAGACACTTCCTCCAGCTCATCCGGGGGAACACCAAGGTGTTCCCAGGCCAGCCGAGAGACATAGTCCCTCCAGCGTGTCCTAGATCGTGCCCAGGGCCTCCTCCCAGTGGGACATGCCCGGAACACCTCCCGGACATAGACTTTCCCGGAGAGGCTGAGGAGTGTGATCCCCCTATAGTTGGAACACACCCCCCGATCCCCCTTTTTAAAAAGAGGGACCACCACCCCGGTCTGCCAGTCCAGAGGCACTGTCCTCAACATCCACGCAATACCATAGAGGCGTGTCAGCCAAGACAGCCCCACGGCATCCAGAGACCTAAGGTACTCCGGGTGGATCTCATCCACTCCCCGTGCCTTGCCACTGAGGAGCTTCTTAACCATTTGGGGTTTCTGGACCGCTCTTTGTCTGGCCTGTCACCTAGGACCTTTTTGCCTTGGGAGACCCTACCAGGAGCATATAGCCCCCGACAACATAGCTTCTAGGATCATTCAGGCACTCAAACCCCTCAACCACGGTAAGGTGGCGATCCAAGGAGATTCTGTCTTAATTACTCACCCTCATGTCGTTCCAAACCCATAAGACCTTTGTTCATCTTTGGTTGTTTAGCTATATATGGAGGGTCAGATGACTCTCAGATTTTATCCTCATTTGTGTTCTGAAGACGATTGAAGGCCTTACGGGAGAGTAATGAATGACAAGAATTTTTGTTGTGACAAATAATTCAAAACCTGTTAACTTCCAAGAATTACACATTAGATACATACTTTAAAAATTTTGATTCAAAGGTTGATCACTTTAGATTAGGGAAAACTATTCACTAGTTTCTTATAAATAATAATAAGTATTTTTAACAAATAGTTCTGTTTTATACAAAAAAACAATGATTGATGAATTACAAATTCATAGTAATGTGACAAGATCTGATTTGAGACACTCAAATTTTTACTGTTTCTTCTCTGCTCTGCACAAACACACACACTTGAACTCCTGCCTCCATTTATCTCCCTTTGCACTCATTACTTTAATCATTAATTCTTTCACTCTGTAATTAGAGAGTGGAAGTAGTGATTTAGCCACTTTGTGAAACAGAGGTGAAGTCGGGTGTCTTTCATTTTCTTGCCACCCCTCTTTTCTGAAGTCCGAGCTACTTAACCTTTCCCGGCCACCAGGCTTCTTTTACAGCACAGTTTTATTTATGGCTGTCCCGGTCTTACTGCTGTGATCAGATGCTTCTTGGGGAATAAATCCTCCCCCTGCTTCCACATGAAAGGCACCAATTTCCTAGATTCAAAAACTTGCTACATTTGCTTGTTGTTTATATTTGGTAAAGATCTCAGTTACTCTGCTTTTAATATTTTAGCTGTCTAGTCTGGCTTATAGTTTATGATGTTCTGACTATGCTGAGTGCGGTTCATGTAAGATAGCTAAATAAGAGATTTTGGAGAAAAAAGAGAATACAACAGGAAATGACAAACATCCATCACACATGGAAAGGTTTAAGTATTTTAGCTGACAGTGTGCCATTCTTAATTGTTTGCTTCCAGAGTTCATTTACTACTGCTGTTTTTAAATATTCGAAATAGAGATATCTAGTACGTGTGTGTGTACAAAAATAGTATCATAACCTTCTTTTGATCTAAACATAACATTTTTGATATTCATTTGTATTTTTTTCTCTTGTTAGGTTTTAACTGATTCTAGCAGGGTGTGAATATTATTTTCTGTTGTTTGGTTTTATGCATGTTTATACACCCGAACTCGTTTTAGCAGATAGATTTATTAAGGTAATGTGAAACATGTAAAACATCTGTACACTGACACTCATGTTATATTCAGTCACTTGTTGGAAAGCATCTGAGCATAAAGTAATGTAAATATGTTGTGCCATATCTCTCTGGATTCAGATTCAGCTATTTTTTTCCGGTACCACCCAAGCTTTCATAACTCGTCTGAAGGTTTTGTGGCAGTGCAGTTCTGCATTTTTGTGATCGTTAACAAGAATGATGGCACAGCACGCTTCCCATTTCCCTTTTCCGTCATTTCTTTGATGATTGATCGTTTTTAGCTTTCAAAACCTCTGTCAGATTTTTTAATAGCTGAGCTTTCCCTAATGGCCCAGTTGCCCATAGATTTCTGCTCAGTGAGGCGTTCATTGACGTGCTGATTATAAAGCAACGGCTGATCAATGCGCAAGCCAGTTTGTACATGGAGGTGGCGACTAATCAAAATCTAAAATTTTTTGTTTGTTTGTGTCCACTTGGAGTATTATAATCTTTTTTTCTTGTTCTCTCGTTCTTTGTATTTCTCCATCTTTGCACGCCTTCTTATTTTAACGAGAAAATGAGCATACTTTCACTTCTAATCTGAATGAAAGTGAGATCAATGAAGTCACACTCTTTCATTACCACACACACAATTTTCTCCCTCCCTCTTATTTCTTCCACTGACATATAGTTAAATTAAAATTTGAAAAGGGAAAATGACTGGCCATTTACAACTCTTAGTTTTTTCCTCAGCTGAAGGAGCCTGAATTTTCATGTAGATGAGCTGAATTCTTTGGACGTTATGAAGATGAGCTGACCTTTGTTAATGTGGCAGACACGGCTTGTGAAGCATGTTCTTCATTATGGCAACTTGCCTTTTTCAGTCTAGACAAATACCATTTTATATCAGTCTTCCACACTCGCCAGAAAATCTGCTTGTATATTAATCGTATCAAAAACATACGTTTTTGTTTTCTTAAAGACCATGTAAAGTCAATTTTGAGAATTGTTTGTAAACCCATTATAAATCTTGCTGATTCATGTTACAAAGACTGAACTATATAGTACTAAATGGTGGAGTAAGAGCGTTTAAAAGTGTTTCACCATTTTCGATTTATTGGGCGGGTCTTGATGAGCACTGCCCCTCTGGCAAAACTATAAGAGCTATGTTGGACTTGAAGCAGCACTGACTGCGTAGACTGACCGCTGTGTGACATCAGTACTATGAGAGGTATAGAGAGCAGATGCTATCAAACACTGATCATTCTGCGCAGTGCTGCTTCAAGTCCAACACACACATGCTATCTAGCTATGCCTTTATCATATTACGTGGTTGCTATAATTTCTAAAATAACTGAGCTTGGTCTCTTTATTAAAATTAAACTGCTTGAGAAATGCAGTTGAGAGAGATGGCAGCTTTGCCGTGAGTGGGCATGGTTTCAGCACCACAAGCGGACACGCCCACAGCGTTGAGAGCACAGGGGACCGCTTATTTATTCAAGATTTTGCCTTATATTATTAACTTAGCTTTTTTTGGCGTTCAAATTTGAATGGGTGGTTAATAACAAATGACTTTATACGGACTTTAATGTATGTGTGTACTGATATTTATTATGTATGTAAATACAAAAACATGTAGGCTATATATTTAAGAATTTTTAATGTGAATTACATATTTTTATGTATAATATAAAATATAAGAAATATACATGTAAATATTTTAAAATGATATATGTATGGGTATTTTATATACTAAATATACCCAGTACACATGCATATATAAACAAAAACTGTTGTTTTGGATGTGATTAATTGTTTGACAGCACTAATAGAAATACTAATTGATTATTTATATATACAGGTCCTTTTCAGAAAATTAGCATATTGTGATAAAGTTCATTATTTTCTGTAATGTACTGATAAATATTAGACTTTCATATATTTTAGATTCATTACACACAACTGAAGTAGTTTCAAGCCTT
>JAUYWG010000038.1:8833874-8882456 GCA_034779775.1 Enteromius afrohamiltoni
CCCGAGCTGACGAGATCCAGGTGTCTCCTGTGTGTTGCCAGGGCGACGCTGATAGCCACCCGCCACAATATATATATATATATATATATATATACCCACAAAACAGCCCAATAAAAGAAATGTAGACACTGTAGACATCTAACATATGACAAATATGAAAGTGTCAAGCAGAGTCTGGAATATCTGTTAATTTATTTTAATTTAATTAACTCTTTTTTTCTGTTAATGTTGAAATAGATGCTTAGGTGGAGGCAGAAGAATGTAACAGTTATCTATGTTGTTTAATTTATGTCTCATGTTAAATATATTGTTTTAGATTCAGTTACAGATGTGCTGTTACCTATTAATTATTTTAAAAGAAAGAAGAAAAAAAAACATTTCAGTATTGAGGTGTGTACAGATTATATCCACCTGAGAAGATTTAAACTTTGCATGTAGCTTAGTCAATGGCGCAAATAATGGCGTAATGCAGAAGAAAACACAAGAGAAAGGCAAACGTCAAACTAAAATTTTATACACCACTACACTTTCATGTGGCCCATGTGGGTCACTGTTTTTGGGTGCAAATTACTTGGTTCACTGGAGCGAAACGTGAAAGAAAAAGATAAAATGAGAGAAACGAGAGGAGGGAGGTTACTTGTCAGATAGGAGAATTATAGGTAATGGCAAGCCAGGTAAAATCATGGTTTCAGGCCAGGTAGCAGATCATTGTGAGATAAAAAAATAAAAATAAATAAAAGTTTGCACCCAAGAGAGATGCTCTGACCTGAGGCAGTCAACCAACTGACCCACACACTACAGGCATATCAGTTGTGGCTCTCTCATCTGTGTGTGTGTGTGTGTGTGTGTGTGTTAAAACAGGTTGTGTGAGTGTGATAACAGGGGCAGTTTAGGAGTGTGTTCAGCCGAAGACGGTCGCTGCCATTGCAAGAATAATGTGGAGGGTCAGTCCTGCAACAGGTGAACTTCTGCTTTTCATCTTCTCATACCTTCACTAATTACTTATGTATTTACATTGTTACTTAAAGAGACAGATCCTCCAAAAAATTGCAATTCTGTCATTTACTCTCCCTCCAAACCACAAACAGAATTACAATTTTTTGTGTGAACTATTCCTTTAATAAGCTTCCTTTTAGGTCACATCATACACACATACACACAGAGATACCTCCAGTAATAATAATAATATATCACTGGAGAAATGCTAATTTGCGCTCTAGTCTGCACACAGCAAGTTCAAGAAATAAGCACTAGATTTTTCAGGTCTCTACATAAAATGTATGAAAAAGGGAACTTTACCATTGTACTGTATGTCTGCTTTATGTGTCTTTATATATATATTATAGGTGTAAACCAGGCTCTTTTAACCTCCAACTGGAAAATGCAGATGGCTGTATAAAATGCTTTTGCTTTGGACACTCCCTCGCCTGTTCGTCCTCCAATCAGTACATGGCAATTAATATTACTTCAGACTTCCTAGAAGGTGATTTATCAAACATTTTTGCTGTTTTGACATGATTTACATTCTGAATAAGTGTTCACAATTCCCGCCTCCCACTGCAATCACGCTTCTTTCTTCACTCACTTTATCAGCACTTTTAGTACTACTTTTCAGGTAGTAGTCGAGATATGCACAGGCGTCCAAAAACACACACACACAAGTTCAAAATCCCATTTGACGTTTTGGGCCTTTTAATGTTTTAAATAAGAGGAACATCTGTGGTGCCAAATTAATTAGAACTATTTTAGATTTTACACATTGATCGTGTGACTTTTTGTAGAGATGGTTGGATGTTCTTGCTTATATTGAAGCACAAGGTACTCTTTGACCATTATACATCAGGCAAACATTTTGAGCTAAATGCAAAAGATAGACCAACCATGCTAAATCAGTTTGTGTAGAACTTTTTTGTATTAAATAGTAAAGCACAATGGAAGTACATTTGACCAATGATCTCAGACTTGTGTATGCTCTTTGTTCAGATCCAGATGGCTGGAAGGGTGTGTTCACCAGAGGGCAAGAGCAATCTCTCATCTGGAAGGAGGGAGAAGTCTATCTGTTGCCCTATAGGGAGGAGAATGGCTTCTACAGAGCACCTGGTAGGACAACAAATATACAGTCCCTTTCAGAACATGTGTTGGTTCTGCAAATATTGGCCGCCTTTGAAATTATTCTAGAATAGTTACATGATTTCTGTCATGATTGCTGAGCTGTTATATACTGCAGATTTACGTGTTCTACATGAAGTCTGTTCTTTTCAGAGCATCTCGACTATAAGCAGAACCTACCAAATGAATGTGTGTGGTAGTGTAATTTATTCAAAGCTTCCTTTTTTATACAAACAAACAGATGATGCTTGGCCATAAATAGTACTTTATAGAGCAGCCTTTGAAGATAAACCAGCTGCACAGGCCAGTCCAGAGGCTAGTTTTAGTCCAGGTCCCCTGAGTGTAGTGGATAGACTGAGGGGATTTAGTCTTGTCTACACAGCAATTTACCGCCACGGGGAGGCATTTAGCCAGACCAACTTTGGCTGCTAGTCCTGGGAGAAATCCTGTTAACGTCACTTCATGTCTCGCATCGTTTTTTGATGGATTGCGAGTGGCACATAGACAAATATGACCATTACCAATAAAACGCTATTGTACCGAATACTCTTAATGCACAAATGTAGCTTATTTTCAGAATAGTAAGGTTTCATATGCATCCACAAGGTTCTAATGTGCGTGTTTAGTCTCATCCATCTTTGTTTTCCCACTATTGACTGGCCACAGAGATGTAGCGTTGTCCTTTTTGCAGTTCTTTGCTGCACTTGGTGCCGTTTCTCTTATCGCTGTGGTGCAGAGCTTGTTTGTGCCGTTCTGGTTTCTCGGCTAAAATGCACTGAGATCTATTGCTCCCTCGATGCGTTTAACGATCTCATTTGCTCTCCTCCCCTCTCTCTGTTTTCCCTCTCACTCGCATCTCCTCATTCACGTGCATTTGCTTTAGAGTACAGCCATCCTGACAACTGGAACAACACCCAAGGACTTTTTAGATTATCCTTTTCATGAACGTCACCCTCTGATTTGCGGCTTGCTCTTTATTTGGATCTTTAATGCTTTTTACACACAAGCGGTGTCAGGAAATTTCGATGTGAAGGAGGAACTTTTTCCTGATTACGTCTGTCTCGAGAATTGGAAGGAGTTTAACAGATACTATGAGTGTGCGTTTGTGTGTTTTGAATGTTTCTTCACTTGAATAGCTCATCTAGCTGGGCACAGCTTTGGGCTTTTGACACCGCTGAGGCTGCCATGTCAACAGAGGGGTGAGACAAGATACCATAGCCAAGCAGCCAAGCCAAGAGTTTAGCTGGCTGACTGAGCCAGACTGTGTGTATGTGTGTGTGATCTCCCCAGAGGTACATCTGCTCCATGGTGAGAGGACAGAGTGGAACATTTATCATAGCTTTGAGGAGAAAACAACATGTCACGCACACACACACACTCACATAAACACACATACACACCTCCCAAAAGCTGGTCGCAAGCTGTCTCGGAGTCACAAACACAGATGGAGTGAAACGGAGGTCGCTGTGAGATTAGAGTTAGAGAGAGATAGGTATTGGAGGGAGATCTAAATGTCTCCCGTCCTCAGAGAGTTACGTCCAGGTACCACGTTGTGTCCGTGAACAACTTGGCCCGTGCACCCTGACAGCCAACCATATGCCTGGCATAAATCTCTGCGGCAATCAGAACTCGCTGCTGAAACGTATCAAATGTGATCAACAGAGACAAGTGGCACAAATTAGGCTCAATCCTTTAATCACTGAGATTGATGTTTAAGCCGGGGGTTTAATCGTGGTATTCAACCCAACTTCTCCTCCCGTATGTAAGATTGTGCCGATTGTAAAATGCAGAAATATCAATAGAACTGCAGCAATAAGGCCAGACTCCTCTGTTAAAAGGTCTGATATATGCCGCATTGATGCTCCCGCTGGGTTTTTTAGTACAGTGGGAGGCGTGGGATGACACTGGGAAAAAGTGCAAGCACACCTCACTGTGGTTGCAGTGAGGTAAATACTGAATAAATACCTGATTTATAAGCCTGTCCACCCTCACTGACTGATCTGCCTCTTCTGTGGAATAGCTGGAGGATCTTCACTGTGTAACTTAAAGGGATTGTTCACCTATACATGAAAATTCTGTTGTTGTTTATTCACGCTATGTTGTTCAAGACCTGACTTACTTTCTTTTGTGGAACATGAAGACATTTAGAGGAATGTTGGTAGCTAAACAGCTTGGTGACTATTGACTTAGATAGCATGAGAGTCATTTCATTTTGGGGGATCTATCACTTTAATATCTATCGCTTTTAGCAGTTTATTTTTCCTCTTAATCAAAATCCCACTAATAGGATAGACTTTATATGTTATGTGATCCAAACAAAAATGGGGCTGTAAAAGAGAGTAATTATGAATCAATGATAAATATTTAAGTACAATTAAAATTATGCATTGGCGTAATTTATAAAAATACATTTTATTCATATGAACTTGTGACGGTTGGCAATATCTATCTTCATGTTCTGAAGAAAAAAGGCATACATTAATTTGGAACCAAATGAGATTAAATTACGAATTTTAATTTAGCATAGTGTTGAATGGACTGAACTCACAGCTTTGCTTTCATTCACATCACATTGACTATGTGGTCTACCCGGTCAGAGTTTTATTGCAACTGTTTAAAAATTAAATGTAAAAAAAAATTTCATTTGCATTACTTTAGAGATTATTTCTTCACATTCTGCCCTTTAAAGTACAAACCCAAAAACCCCAAGAAAGATTTAGAAAATGTATTTCAGCAGGCCTTACAATAAATACGACCCAGATACTCGATCCATCCCCTCAGAGAGATTGTTTGTGTGAAGCTGAGGAAATTTAATTGAGGCTCAGTGGGTTTAATTGAGTCAGGGAAAAGTTAAAACCTGGATTGATTGTTAAGTTTGATGGCGGCTCGCTAAATGTCACCAGGCTTTGTCGTTGTGGTGACGATTAATTTGTTTGTCTGAGAGAGGGTTAACACCTCCATTTAATCGAATCTGATCTTGAAGAGATGGGCGTTAAACAGGTACCGCTGAAAGCGATGAGGAAAACTGTATTCTTTTGAACTGCTAACATTACTTTTATATTACATTTTCGCATTTCTAGTTTCAGTTGTTTAACCAGACTTAGATTGTCGAGCGTCTCGCATTAAATATAAAAAAAAAAAATGTAGATGTAGATTTTTTCTAGAAAGCTTCAAGAAGCTCTTCTCCCCAAGTTAAAAATAGCATCTCTACGGGTTCTGGAGTTTGTGAGCAAGCTCTCGTAGTAAAGCTTTCAGCGTTCTGTCAGACCTGAAAACAACAGGAATCCAACAGGTACAGAACATTTTAGCCTCCTTTTGTTGAAGTTGACTCATACTTGTCTCCGCATGTGGAACGGCAGGGGGGCGGAGAAGAAAACACACTCCTGCTAAGTATCTAACAAGCTTTCAGGTTGTCGGGGCTTAGAATGCTGCACAGCTCTTTGTTTCAGGTGATGCATGTGGCGCCGTGCATGTATTTCAGGGTTCAGTTCGATAGTGAAGAGATGATTGGAACTAGAATCTCCTAGGGGTGCCTCGTAATGGCCCTATTCGTTCCCACAGAGCGGCCAGTGCTTTAGATAACAGGAAGGACAATCATTTTGCTATGATTTGTGTGTTGATTTGCGACAGTATGCAACAAATTATGAGTCGCCACGTAGCCATTACAGCATTACCATTAGACAAGTAAATGGTTTGATTGTGTGTATTGATTGAAACATTGGAGCCATTTAGCTTTTTCCTGTTACTTCACACATACAGAATCTAAATGGGTAACTAAAGTTTAAGGTGCCACAGAATTGCAATTTATTGGACTTTATTTATTTCAGTTTGTTGGATTTTTTTGTACTTATTTTGCCTTGCAAAGGCAAGAAGTGTGAATGGCCTGTAGAAAAAAAGCATTGAGACTAAAAGAAAAGGAAGGGTTGACATTACTGAACTTCTATCCCTAAGCAGAGCATCTAATCACCGCCAGCAGGTGTAAGTGTTTCTCTCAAAGTCCCAATACAATAAAACAATTTTACTGTAACCACTGGCCATTCTAGCATCTGGGCAACAATTTTACAGTCTGTCTTTCCCTTAGCTCACCCTCTCCATCCTATTCTATCACATTTTTCACAGGTATTACTATCGTTTCATGTCCCGAGGTGTGTAACTCATCTCTGGAAAATGTTCTTCGACTGAAGCAAGCATTAACTTCTGTGAGGAGTAAAGACTAACCGCCTTCAGATACAGTGGCCCCAAGGAGGAATTACGGTCCTACGAGACCCCGGGGCACACGCTGCTTGGAGGCGCCCCATCAAAAACAAATAATTAAACTCACATACACACGCACCTTGGCATGGGTGTCAACATTATTTAAAAGGGTGTGCGGCATAAGAGCTTCAAATAAGATAAAACAAAATTATGCTACGTTTTAATAATCGATTTTCGTTCTACAGTTGGGAATTTATTCTCAGTCATAATTTTGTTTTATATATCAGAATTCCTTCTCATACTTGCAGTTTTATACTAGCTGACACGTTTATTCTATATTATTTACATATTTTATTTTAATTATTGTGTGTTGGAATCCATAACTTTGTTTTGTATTGCTGTCAACCTTTTAATTTTTGCAATTGATTGTTTTTTTTCAAGTGCTGGCTTGCTTGTTGCTATATCTTTTTTACATTTGCAGTGCATCTCAACTTGAAGCTCCTAAAGGCAATAATCCATACATGTAGTACAACCTGACAAAAACTCACATTTCGGTGGAACTGTTTTTAAATATTAAATTTCATGGCTACTTGTTTGTGCATAATAGGATGGCTCAACTTTTGCAGTGTTCGAAAACATTTTTTTGCATCATGCAAATTAATTTGGAATGCATAAAAAAAAGCATTAGCATTTTTCCACATAAATTCACTACTCTATGTTTGCACAGTAACCAGAAAATAGCACTGCACAGTATCTACACATAAATATAGTATACCACCCTGTGCTTTAGAATTTAGAAATGAGACTCGGTACCACATGCTTCTCTGCTGGTGTTTTAAAATGCTACTGTTACAAAAGGAATGCCGTTGAGATAATGGCAAGCTTGACTACTGATGCTATTTAAAATGTGCCAGCTACTTAACATCCGCTCTGGCCTTTTCTATATCACAGACTTATTCAATGGAGACGACTTTATGAGCTTCAAAATGCACACAGTATATATTTATGAATGTGTGTGTGTGTCCGTGCATGTGAATTTTTGCGGAAGCTCAGCATGGAGTTCTTTGAAGTCTTGTTAAAGCTCTTTAATGAGGCTGGAAGATATGAGTGGCAATTATGTTCGTCCTCTTACAATCTCTTGCATATAGAGATGTACAAACACAATAAGATCAGAGAGATACAGCCGTCTTATTTTCTCTGAAGCAGAAAAATCCACTTTCTTTCTGTAAGCTGAACATTTTGGCCTCCTATTATATTTTTACAGTTGTTATCTTTCACAGTCACACACTCTTCATTGTGCCGGTGTTTATCTTTGGTAATCGGGTCGTTGCGGCTCAGTGGCTGGTGTAATGTGCTAGTAATCTGCAGGTTGTGAGTTTGTGTTCCAGAAAATTCTGCGCTGCCCTTGAGCAAACCACTTAACTCAATTCACAGCTCAGCTGTTGCTATCAGATAGATGTTACACTTGTGTTTGCTTAATCACACCATGGTCATACAAATTGGAATATGCATGGTAATTGTTAAATGTTTTATCTTTATATTGCAGATAAATACCTGGGGAACAGGTTGCTAAGTTACGGACGGACCCTTAGCATGTCATTTACAGCTGAGCTGGAGGAACTCTTGCCCAGAAGTGTGACCGTGATGCTGGAGGGCTCCGGAATATCGGTTACTGCTGATTTGTACTCCCAACAGGAGACTTATTCCTCATTGAAGGAGACACCGATCAACACCTTCACTCTCAGGTGTGTGGGTGTTATTCCCAACTATTTGCTTACCTGGGCAGATAGTGAATACATTGCTGAAATAAGGCACATGGGTTAAAAGGGATTTGAGGATCAGGTTTGGTTTGAACATTTTCAAACTCAAATGATTATTCATATGTTTTCATATTAAATGAATGTACTTTATTTTATGTAAAAAATAGGGGTGGGAAAAAATATGTATTCTCCCATGAATCGCGAAACTATCTACAACGATTCTGAATCGATTGTGAGCTGAGTTTTTTCCCCTGAATATTGCATGTTAGGCTGTTAGGCTGGTTTCACAGCGCAGACTTTGCACTGTGACATACATGCACGTTGATAGTGTGTGCTTCCATCCGCCGCGTTTTATTTTAGATATTCTTTAGGTTTTACCATTTGGAATGCAGTGCTATTAGATTCATGAAACCTGCACACTGACAGACTTCCACGCATGCAAAAATTAAGTTAATCATATAAAGTTTATTGTTTGGTTTCTGCATAGACCTGCATTTGCCGCATCTTGTCATTTTAACAGGCAGTGCTGTTGAAGCAGATCTTCTGTGGAGGTGGTGTTTAGCCACACTATTGCATCATAAAGTGACACATTCCACAAGTTGTCGTTTTAGCAGACTGGCTTCAGTATAAGCTATTTTTATAGTTTTGAGCTCTAAAAAAGTACAGGATGTGTTTATGGTACAATGACCTCTTATTTGATTTCTCAGTTGATAACCCTTTTAATCCCTTTTTATCTTTTTTGTGCAAAAAATAAAACACTGAAAAATAAATGTATACTTTTCTAATGCAATTCTACTCAATACTGTTTCTTTTATAAATTGTCTTTATTTTAGTCCACTCATTTTTTTTATTATTGCATTTCAGTTTGAATGTATAACCTGTGAAGGGTGTAAAATATGCCATATTTATCACATGAATGGGCTTTCTGTTTAAAAATATTATAATTGTTCTGATGAAAGTGCTAGAGTTTTAATTTCCTCTTTCAGTGCTGCTAAAAGCTGGGTATTAAACCAATTACTATACATTTTTCACCTCTATATAGCAGTGACAACTTATAAAAAAACTTCTTAATACCAGATGGAAACAGCTATGTTATAGGAAGAGAAATTGTGTCATTTCAGTTTCCATGGCAGACTGAATTATTTGCCCACTGGGACCACATTTGTTTTTAAATATAATTATAAATGTGTGAACAACAAGAATAAACATCAGAAAACAATTGTATTTCCAGTCATGGCATCTGTGTGTACTGTGTCTGTGTGCATATGGCAATTTTACTTGGCAGTGTTTTCTGCTAACCTGAAGCTTTTCTGTTCAAAGAAGATTTTTACATTTGCATTTGTTGTTTTGACAGGCCCTTTCCTAGCAGAGTGACAAGAAAATTCATATATTTTGTGACTCGCTTATACTGAGAGACTTTCCTTATTCCGTATGACTGAAATTGACTAGACATAGTGGGCCTTAATGAAGAGGCTCAGTTTTACGTAAATAAAGACTGAGGAGCGCTTTTTCTTTTGAAAAACACTACCGTAGTTATTACGGCAAATGAAGTCACATGTTCCTAACCATTATCTCTGCTTTCTGGTTTCCAGGTTAACAGAGAAGAGAATAAAACCATCTATTGCCCCATTTGAGTTCCGCAGAATGCTTTACAATCTAACTGCACTGCATATAAGCAATGCAGGCGGCCAGAACTGTAAGTCATTGTTTATATATGTATATATGCGTTATTTATATGATTTTATATGTATATATGCGTGGTTTATATGTGTGTGTTGTGCAATTCTGTAAGGAAAATACATGCTCTGAAATGTGAAATAAATGCAGTCATTAAAGACTAAGCTAAATTTACTTAAAATAGCAAAGGGAACATGCATTTTAAACTTGGCATTATGGACTGTACTGTAATCAGCCATCGATTAGTAGTTTAGTGGAGCCTGTAAGTTTGGCCATGCCCCCAGTTCGTTCCTGTGCTGTGATTGTGTTTAGTGCCCTTCATTGTGGCATGATTTCAGTTCTCATTGAGATACATGCAGTAATGTGCCACTGTATTTGCCAGTTGGAAAGAGCCACACACTGAAAAACAATTCAGCTGAATGGATTATAGGTGTGGATGTTTCCCATTCTGTCATGAATTCAGGGTTTCATTACTTCAAATTTTGTTTTACCTTAAATCAATTGTTTTTCTGACATTAAAAACAATAATGTACTGTAGGCCTATAAAATGCTTTTATACTGGAAAAAGAAGTAAATACTTATGAAGCTAACCAAAAGCAATATCATAAGTGTATTAAACAGTACTCTTGTGACAAAACAAAATAAAACCTGTTTTAATCAGTGATGTTGTTAAATCCCAGACAGTAAAACTGACCATAACTAAAAGACATCAGTGTGTGTATTTCCGTACATTTTTGAAATAAGGTACATTAAAAGTCAGTAAATCCTTGATTATTACAAGTTTATTAATTAAAAACACAACATTTTCAATCTATGCTTTGTAACAGCTTCAATTAATACACTGTTTTATAGGGAATAGTTTGTGAGTTGCTTAAAACAGGTTTTGCTTTATGTTTTCTGAGAAAGTTATTTCAGTTTCCATGGCAGACTGAAACTTGAGTCCACGTGCCATTTATTTTAAAAATTATTATTAGAAATGTGTAAACACCTCAGAAATCAGAAAACAATTGTGGTTCCAGTAATGACGTTCGTGTGTGTGCAACATCAGCATATGGCAATTTCGCTTGGCAGGGTTTTCTGCTACCCTGAAGCTTTTCATAGATGCTTTTTTACATTTGCCTTTGTTGTGGGTCTTCATTCAGGAGATAGTAAGAAGCTGTAGTAAAAAGTGAAAATGATTATAAAAGGAAACTAAACTCTGAGAATCCCTGCCAAGCTGCTCTTACACATACTGCACATGCAGCAAAGAGTTTGAGACAAACCGTGTGATTCTGCGTGGGAGTATACATCTTCTCTCACACGCACACTTTGTCTCACTCTCTTCGGTTTTCTTCGTCAAAGGAAGTAAATTACATCTTACCAAAGAGCGTAATTATTTTCTTACCACGTCCTGTAGTGACAGGTCTTCTCATTGATTCTTGGAAACTGCTGAGCTGAAATCCAAACAAATCTGTGTATGCATTTAAACCGCTCTCCTCTTCTGCTACAACGTGCACATGATAAACGGTTTGTCTGTATGCTGGTATCTCTCAGAAGATACCAAACATTAGTTTTCCTGGCCATGTCCTGATATGAAAGTTGAGAAGTTGAGACGATAGGACACACAGACCCTGGAGGAAGAGAGAGAGAAATTCTCTATCTATCACTATTTATGAGGCAGTATGGATCCCTGAGAGAAACAAAGACCCACTCACCTTCACCATGTTCCACCTCTCCCCACTCAGCCCTTATTGATTAATTCATTCCTTGTTCATTTATTCATATGGTGATCAAAGATTCTATCTGCTTGCACCCAGTGGTCCTGATGTCTGTCTGCGTGTAAGCAAAGGTGAGAGAGAGGCAGAGGGGGGCTTTAACAGGCAGGCTAGCTAAGCTACATCGTGAGGGCAATTACAAGTGGACGGGACATAGTGATTTCACATTCAGTGTAGATTCATGGTGGAATGCTCTTTCCAAATCCATCAGAAGTGCTGAATCCTTTTTTTCCCTTCAAAAAAATATAAAAATACGTTTGAATGGGCACTTGACTTTTCTAAGACAGCACATCATGTTTCTTTCTCTTAAAATATGCCCTTTTATCACACAGTGTATTTACTGTTTTACAATTTCTTTGGAACCCGAGGATTGATTATTTATTTATTAGATTTTTATTAGATTTATTAGATTTATTTTGTTTGCGCTGTTAATGTTTTTTCTTTACATTTTCTACATTAAGGACTCAATAATGCCACTAAACACTAATATTGTGAAATTTTTCTTTAAAACAACTGTTTTCTGTTATATATGTTAAAATGTCATTTATTCCTGGGAAGATGAAGCTGAATTTTTAGCATCATTACTCCAGTCTTCAGAGTCACATGACCCTTCAGAAATAAAGATACTAACTCAAATTGTTTTAATATCTAATGGGCTCAAGAAGCATTTTCTAAATGAATAATATTATTTATGTTGAAAACAGTTGTGATGCTGAATTTCTTCTGTGCAGATCCTGATACTTTTTTGAATTTTATGAATTATTGAAAATAAAACCTTTTGTTTGACATTAAATATCGTACTGTCACCTTTAATGTTCAATGATTTAATGTATTTTTGATGGATAAATGACTTAATTTATTTTTAAATTGTACTAGTCTTAAACATTTACACTCTGGTGTATTTATTTATTGTATAAAATGTATTAAGTAGAATGTACAATTATATGTGATATATCTTTTTTTCGGTAACACTTTATTTCAATAGTCCACTTGAGACATTCTTATAACTATGAGTAACTTTCTCAACTGCGTGTTAATTCGTGTTAATTAAACTGAGTAGACTGTTGGGGTACATTTAGGGTCAGTAGAATAAGTTGACATATACCTGCAATGTTTCTGATAGTCAGCATGTAGCATGTTGTGGATCCACCAAAATAAAGTGAGAAGTTATTTAGCAGACAGTCTACTAATACTCTAATGACTGCTAATTAACATGTAGTTGCAAAGTTACTTACTGTTAAGTTTACCCTATTTTTCTTATTTACAGACACCTCCCAACTCTCCCGGGTCAGCCTTGAATCTGCGGTCTGGACAAACTACAATATTGTTCCACATGCTTCATGGGTGGAGGAGTGCACTTGTCCTGTAGGGTTCACTGGGCAGTTCTGTGAACACTGTGCTTCTGGATTCACCAGGGAAACCCCTAATAGCGGACCCTTCTCCCCTTGTGTACCTTGCAACTGCAATCAACATGGGACCTGCCATCCTGAGACAGGTTGGGAGTGTATTTGTTTGTTTGCACGCAGTCTGTTCACAGCTTTTATGCAGGGTGTCATCAGGTGATGCAACGTATACTGTTTAACATTTCTTGGTTTTCCCTCTAGGCAGGTGTTTTCCTTGTATTTGGGAAACACTAATGCATTCTTGTTGTTTAAATGAAAATGACACTAAAGATTCAATACATCCATGCATTACTAATCATTTTTTATTCAAGTGTTAGATATGGCTTTTTATTTGGGCTATTGAGTCTTCTCTACTGCAAATAAAGCTGATGTTTAGTGTGTGCTAAGCATCAGTGAGGGGTCTTTTTCTCAAACTGCAGACACTTATGTTCTCCTTATTTGTTTGTGAATCTGGGCTGTCCTCTTCTCTCCCATGTGCTGGTTCAATTCTATTTGCTTTGTTCTTGAGTACAGAACATCCTTCGTCTCTTGAAAGAAAAATAGAATCACTGGAAAAATATGTTTTTGCAGGGCCGTTTAAAAAAAACTACATTTCAAAAGCGATACTGTATAGTAACTTACAAATGCAGGTACATTAACTCCTTTAACAACTGAAAGAGACTTGGTACTGCTATTTCAGCAGTTCATTAAGCAACACAAGCATTTTCAACTGTACTAATAAGAAGAGTCTCTTGAATTTCTAATCAGCACATTAGAATGATTTCTTAAGGATTATATAGCACATTTTTGTCTTAGTAGAATGGAGTAATGGTTACTGAAAATGTGGTATGGCAATCATATCATATTTTAATATATGTTAAATGCATTTCTCTCCTGGGATGGCCAAACTGAAACTTGAGCAATCATTGCTCCTTAAAACACACACACGCACATACACTGTATGCATATGCACTATAAGTAACCAGGATATAATATCTATCTAGTAGATAGTATATATAAATCTAGTAACGTTAACACATTACAGTTACATCAAACAGCAAGTATTCAGATTACAGTTACATTTTGCAAAAAGTGGGGATACTATCAACTATTAGTTACAGACACTGGATTTTTCACTTGAGCTCTAATCATCAAAAAAAAAAAAAAAAAATTCAAATGTTTGTAAATCAAATCAAAATTTGATTTACAAATAAAAAAAAAGTAATTGTAACTAGAAATCTTTTATTTATAATTGTATTATAAATCTCTTTCTAGTCACTTTTGTGTAATTTATTGCCTCCTTGTTGATTTTTTTTTTTTCACCTGATCCCAACCTTTTTAGTGGAAGACAGAATTTTAGAATTATAATTCTAAAAACATATAAATTTCCAATAATAAATTATTATTAAAAAAACATATTTAACGGTAATAATAGTTTCAAATTAATAAAAAGTTTTAAAAGCATTTTGACTAATTAGGAGCCAAACACAAAAAAGATTAATTTCCCTCAAACAATGTTTTACTGTAACTTTTAAATAGTGGTGTAGTAAACCTTCAAGTACAGTCCTTATTTCTTCTAGGTAAAAAAAAAAAGTTCCATCAAAAAGCCCATTTGCTCTTTTATCTAAAAGATGGAAGTTCTATTTCTACAGCTTCCATATTGACTGCTGCAATTTCCCCATTTATCTACAAGTGGTCTGCTTATACCGTCTCTGACTGTAAGCTTCCAAATACATTTTTACACCTCCAGCAAAATCACTCAAATGTTCCTATCACAATCCTCTTCTTGTTCCTGTCATTTTCTGCACTGCTTCCCCTTGTTCCTCTCTCCCTCTTTCATTCCTCCTCTTGTTCTTTCCGTGACCCCATTAGCAGCTAGAATGCTGTCTGTCTGTACAGGGTAGATAGTTCACTCTCGTTCCTCTCCCCTCTATTAGACCTGCGAGCCAGCCACAGGCTAATTAATTGTAATGTCGATTGCACAACAAAGAGTGTTTGTTTGTGTTCGTCTTCTTTCAGCGGCGACTCCTTGCGTGGGTTTGAGCGCTCTTTCTCTCTCTCTCTCTCTCTGACTCTGTCTCTCTTTCACACTGATGAGTAATTTCACTCTTCTAATATGCAGCAAATTAAACCTCCATCGTTCTTATTATGAGCGTAATGTGTGATTAGTTTGGTACAAGTCTTTAACATTACAAATTAATGTCAGACATGACTTTATCTACCACTCGGGGTAGGCAAAAGGACAAACGAGAGCAAGCGATTCGCATGTATGCGAGAAAGAGGGAGGGAATGGAAGGAAAGAAGGAAAGAGGGAATCAAAGCAAAAGGAGCTCAAGGGGGGCGTAAGATCGAACGAATGTATGCACAGGAAATCTCCACCTCTCCAGAGAAAAGGAGGAGCCTGTTCCTTTTATTTATTTATGAACCTGTTTAACTTCAAAGCAGATTTCGCCTAAGTCACAGCGGGCGCTGTTCATTGCCATTTAGCTGCTTAAATATTTTCCAGGTTTGTAAATAGAACTAGGCCCGCAAGGTCCCTACTGAAAACCAGCACGCTTTTCATTAGCATATGCATACGTCACTCTTCATTTTTCTCCGCGCCAAAAACCAAAGTGTGTTTTAATCTCATTTCGCATTGGTATGCATAATTATGTTTTGTTAGTCCTTTGATGAGAATTAATTCAATCTCATTTCCACTTCAGGAAGGGTTTGGGCACTGATGGGCCACACCCATTTGATTTATCATTTCTGATCGAGAGGGTGTTTCTCACAGTAATGTAATATGGTTGTAATTGACTGTTAATTGGTTATTAGTCTTGTCACTCAGCACAGGTGTTGTTTGTTTGGTCTGAGATTAGAGAGGAGGGAAGCACACCTCTCCCGGGCTGGATCCAGTGGTGCTTCGTAATTGTGATTTATTTAAAGTCTGCCTGTTCATGTCATTTCTATTTTCCTGCGAGCAATACAACAGATTGGAAAAAGTTAATATTTGCAGCGGAAAAATGGAACGTGGCACAGTGTTGTGCTGGAGGGCTAATGAAGTCAAGCATATGTCCTTTGGATGCACATAAATTTTGCGTGCCTGAGTGTTTTCTGGTTTCTTTTTTGAGTACTGTTCCTGAGCATGTTGATTTAAAGGATCCCATCCATAAAATTAGGCTTAGAGGGCTTGTATTTGCCTTGAAAGAATCAGGAAAAGAATAGAGAGCAGCAGAAAAAAGAAAGGTTTGCTGAGAATGTGGGTTTTCATGTGTTTTATAAAGGTGACTCATACATTTAAAAGGCTGTTTTTCTGTATCTTCCATTCTGATTTTTTTTTTTTCTTTCTGTTCATACCGTTCCTGTTATCAGTTTCTACAGTGAAGCTGACCTTATAAAGGAGGTGAAAAAAGATAATGAAAGGAGAAGGGAAAATATAAGGAAGACGTTCTGTAGAGAGAAAAGACATCTGTCTGTCTTTGTCATGATCAGCGTTCTGTTTTTGAGAGTCGGGAACATAGTTTCAATTCAAGGACTGAATAAAAAGTCTCAGCTTTCAGTCTTCGTAGTTTCTCTACTAGAAGTGAGTATTGGTGAGTAAAATTATTCTGAAGCTTCAGGTGTCTTTCTGTTTGCTGGATAACAACTAGCACATAGTATGGAATACAAAAATGATTTATTAAAGATTCATTTTATTTATTTCCAGTCTGCTATATATTTCTTAAAGGGGTCATCCGGTACTACATGCATTTCAAATATCCACCAGTAGTTTTCTTTTAATTTAATAAAAATAAGTTGCCCCTTCTGAAATCAAGTCATTCTCAAATGCATGTCAGTGTCACACCGACAGAAGCCACTCCCACAATAGCTGATTGGCAGCAGCGTGTCACACACAGATTGAACTGTTGTCTTACCTCAGCCCTGCCCTGAGTGAGCCGTCATCAGACCGAGACGCAGAGACAACCAAGACTCCTAAGTGATTGAGGTGTATTGTTGTTGAATGAATTAATGAACATAGCAGTAGTGATTTACTCCTGACATCTGAGTGACTGAAGATGCAGAAGAGTAACGTTATGATTGGTTCTGAAGGAAACGCGCCCTTGATCAACCAAAATGCATTTTTGCGCTAATCATTCATGATCCAGCCTCACCTACAGAATCATTTAGTATAAGTAAGGGATAATGTAGAGGCAGGTAGCAAGTTTCACTATGAATATGGCTAAAAAATATCCTCTGAGAGTGCCTCAGAGATTTAAAGGGGAAGTACACACAACAGAGTGATTTCAAAAGATCTGTTTTTGACAGGGTAAAATTAGCGTTTTTTTAAACTATCTTTGAGAAATTTTAAAACAAACTATTGTTATATTACATTATATTACAAACTTTCCATTAAGACCCTAAAGAATCATATTAGCTTGTGGAAAATTGGCTTTGTATGACTCCTTTAAGCCCTATTCAGACGGGACTAGTTTTACAGGGGGTCGTAAGAGGAATTTTTGTTTCACAGACGTTACTGTTACTTGGTGATTTTAATCCTGTCCAAACATCTGCCATGTTTGTGTTTTTTTCTCACAACCTCTGTGATAATTCTAGAGCAAATGACAAACTGTTTTTCAGCAAACTCAGTAATATATTTTGATATAGAAAAAAATAAATAAATACAAATAAAGAGCCAGATCACGAAAACAATTAATACAGGCTATTGTAATATCAGTATCAGGTAAGAATACTCGCGTTCATTCCTGCAATCGGTTATTAAAATTAAACTTGAGTTTACTACAAACTAAAAAAAGAACATAATTGTAAAACTAAAGTAACCACACATTAACATGTTTTTTCTGTACTAGACATTTAGCTTCACCATGGTATTTTTGATTATACTTATTGTAATTAATCCGAATGACTATACGCAATGCACGTATACAGAGTGTATACAGATCTCTGTGATGCCCAGATGTACAAAACAGACCCTCCCACCTCTGTAATATGAAATGAAAACCGTGGACGTAAGGTGATAAGAATCGAAACTCACACACAGTTTAGAAACTAGTCTCATCCGAATAGGGCTTTAGGCTGCTTATATTTGTTTAGTGAAACTGTGATATTTTGTGTAATGTGTGAAATGTAATTAAAGGTTAAATTAGGGATAATTTATTTTAAGATATTATAAAATGTAATGTATTCCTGTAATAAAAACGTAAATTTTCAAAGGCCGTTAATCTGGTCTTCAGTGTCACAATGATCTTTTTAAATATATATATATATATATATATATATATATTTACTGCTCAAGAAAAATGTCTTCATATAACAGAATAAAATCATTTAATTTTTAACGATAGTCTATACTCAGAAATGCTCTGCTAAACAAAACAGCAGACGGTATAACAGCATAAATAAAGACACATACACACTCTTAAATAAATCTTTTTGCTGTAACTGATTCAGAAGATGTATTCCATCTGATGCCATTGCAACATAAAAAAGTATTTGACTAACCATCTGGAGCCTCATAAATGAAAATGCTACAGTCTAATTAGCTCTTTAATGTAGACCAAACTGTAATGAATATTCTAACGAGCTCGACTGCCTTATGACGGATATAGTCTGGCAGCTACCGGGGGTCAAGAGCGCCCTTTTCCCAAAGGACAGCTGCAGGGTCGGCTCCTTTTCATGCCTCTGTTTTTGGAAAGAGAGGAACGTCTTTATATTACTCTCATTCTTTCACCCCTCTCAAAGAGTCAGGAAGGGCCCATGTGGAGGTGCTGACATTTAGCCACCCTAAAGCAGTGAATAATTCAAAAAGAGGAAAGGTACAAATGTCAGGCGCTAGGAATAAACTTGCCTGAAAAGATGCGAGATTTGAAGTAAAGACATTGATATCATAATCCCAGCAGACCTCTGGCCGTGGACATCATCCTGCTTTGCATAGCACAGATGAGTCTTTGAATATTTCGGATTCTGATTTGAATACAAAATGAACCCTGCTTCTTTTGTGACCATTAGTTGGACAGCATGTAAAATTAACTTGATTAATTTTGATTGATTAGCCATTAAATATGAATTGGACTCTGTGAGATAATGTTGATCTGATATCAGTGTGATGAGTTTGAGGGAATAAGGAGACTTTTGTTTCAGAATGCAAATGAAAGCAACTTCCATGCCAGCAGCTTTTTGATCTGCGCACAGGGAAGTGGTTGTTTCTGTGTGGGTGTGTGTGGGTGTATGGCATCTGCCAGTCAATAGCTGCCACATCTGTCTCATATTACCATAAGGGCAACTTTAACATCCGCCGAGGCCGGCAGACAGATGGTAGCCAGCATTTCTTTTACACTCAAACAGAATTAAATGTAACCTCTCTCACCTTCCCATTCTCCCTTCTGTCTGTCTCTTTATACCTTTGTGACCAGGTGTAACTGGCTGTTTGTGCTGGAAAACGTCCTGTGATTAATCATTTCAGCTCTATTGCACACATTCTCATCATCGGTTGCAATGCTGACAGAAATGTCATCCGTCATCTTCAAGCACTCAGTTATGATTTAAATGAATCTGGTCCAAATTTTCCATGTCACCTGTTGCCTTTGGATTGCAACATTACTGGGGCAGTGAAGTGAATGAAATGGGTCACCGACAAAATCTGTAATACTGTCTCACTTCATGACCTTGAATTTAGCATTTGAGAATCTTACATTTTGCTCACACAAACATGACGATTTTCGTTTCTCACCCTCATGTGCTCTCTTCCATAAAACCATAAAAAACACATAATCCTTTCCATGCATTTACAATAAATGGAGACTAAAGCTTTCAAGTTGCAAAAAGACCCCAAAACTGTGGTCCATGTGGCTATATTAGAAGTGTTCTGACGCTATAAAAAAGACCAAAATTGGCTGTGTTTTGCTGTACTTTAAGGTATTGCAGAGTGTTAAAAACATTTTTGCTCTGCATTATGTTGTGTTGCTATGAGCCCACTGTTTTGTTGTGAAAGAGAGTGGTATTGATCTTTGTGAGAGTTGAGGTTTGTCTTGGTGAAGTGATATATGAGGTGGTTGTTCTTTCAGTAAGACTTTTAGAGTTAAATTTGTTTCCTCCAGGTCAGACCGACACAGACACATATGTCTGCGCATACACACTGTGTTCCCAGACCTCCCAAAGACTGAAAATAAAATGCCTCCTAAATCTAATTCAGCAGAACAAACAAACAGAGGAAGAGGAACACGGCCCAGTCCAGCTGCCTATAAAATCAGACCAAAAAAAGCAAAAACCCAGACGGCCCTATAGTCCTTTCTTAAAAGACTCCAGACTTCGTTATGAACTACTGTGCTTTTCATTTGAAGTTATCACACCGGTTCCCGTTATTGATCTCTCTGTCCATCTGTCTCTTCCTCTCAGTCTCTTGCTTTCTTTCTCTATATTTCTCTGCCTCTGATTTGGATCTATTAACGCTGGTCAAATCCTTTTGAAATCACAAAGTCTTCCATACTAGAGATAGTATAAGGAAGCACTATCCTTTCTAGATAGTGTTGGGATAGTAGCATATTTAATATGCGTTTATTCACAAAAATAAAATAATAACATTATTCTTTGTTCTATTTGTGGAAGTATGCTTTCCATTTATGTTATCGTCTGTTATACAATCGGCATTACAATACAATAATTACATAAATAATTAAAACAAGTAATTTTCTGCATAAATTCCATATCAGTGCATTCCTACCCTAACAAATACTTTTCTCTTTCGCTTTGACTTTTTTTCTCTGAGGCACTCCGCTATCTCTCTCTGTGAAACCTTATTAAATCTATTAGTGTTAACCTTGCAAATTCTCTCAGTGGTTTTTAGTGCATTTTTTATGCAAGTAAAAAAAAGTTTTATGCATGCAAGTTTTAGTCCTTTAATGTTAAGGATGTGATTACCTGATTGATAGGTTTGAATTAGCCATTACAGAGCTCCACAAGACCTTACTGACAAACTGAGTTGTTTTTCACCATCTTGTACTGCGTAGTGCTTATGTGCTTCTATTCTCAAACCATCTTAATATCTCAATCGTTTATCAGCTTAAGTTTCGAAGACATCCTTAGCACAGACCGGTTATTTTAGGGACTTAATTCCTTAAACGCTATAGTTTTATTATTAATTTCTTTCTGTGGTTACGCTGGTGATTTGTCTTTAGACTGTTTCAAAATGGAACTTCAGCGCTAAAGCTATAAACAACATACAAAGGTTTTCAGTAAAATGCATGTTAGCTTTATCATGTTTTTTTTCCCTTGGTCTTTCTGAGTACTTTTTTTTCATACGGCTATTTTACTATTCTTTGCATGCGCTGTATGTGTTTCAGACATACAAGGTTCAAGAACTGGGGCGGGGGGTTTACCATTAATGTACTTATGGATTACATATGAAAGCTGAAGGTCAAGAACTTACAAGAATTTAAATTATACCGTTACCCTTATATACCCTATATATTTCTGAAGATGTTATTTTCTTATTTGTAAAGAGAATAAAAGACCTTTAAATTCTTACCACTGAATCAGTTTTTGAAAAGAGATGCATTTGAACAGGCTGGTAAGCTGCATAGTTACCGACTACTGTTGTCACATTCTTTCTCCAACTCACTTGCACACATTTAATATAATAGTATATTGCCATCTGCTGTTTCAGATGGGTAGTGCACTTTTTACCTTAATCACAGTCTATCAGTGGGGCTCAGTCTATTTTATGTACAGCATGCATGTTGGATTCTGTACGAAGTGACTATGTACTTGCACACACACACGCAGACAATCATGCACTTTATAAAACATTTAATTTTATAAATAATATTATAGTATTTGCTTAATATGCATATTTCAGCATTTCTATTTATTTCTTTTGACGCTTATGTAATGTACATTTTCCTTATTGTGTGTTTTGTAGTATATCTCTACTTGTTTTTAATTCCTGTGAAATTAAACTATTAGGGAGTATGAGCAGAATCCAAATGGTTTTGCCCAGTGGCTCATTACAGCCTGCGTTTTTGTGCTGACATTGGCAGCGTTGAGCTTACTACTTGTCTGAACTGATAGGTTGATACTTGATTGCTCACACCCTGGTGTTTCTGCACTGAACCAGAAAGCCGTTTGAGTTTGTTTGCTTTTGTAGAAACTCGTATTGTATTCATGGAGCTGTAATACTGAGTTTCAGTGTGTGAGGTTCAATGAATCTGTTGATTGTCTTAGACTGTCTGACTTCATATATGTCTCCAAATTTCTTACACGTCTTGTCTCAATATATGCACTTTAAATTAAAACTGGGTAACCTTTTTATATAAAAGTTTTATATTTCAAATGATGTCCAGTTTATTACAATATTCAAACAATAAATGCCATTTTAATGCTTTTTAATGTGAAGTGACAGATCACTGAAATGCAAGTGAACTGATCATCTCCTCCTCTTTAGTAACAGTGTGAAATAAACATGACTAAATCTCCGAAGGTATACAGTAGTGTCACATTTACCTCAGAATCAGAGATATTCTGTGACTAGTTTGTCAGCTAGAAAAATGAACTCTAGATAGGAGCATTTCACTGAAAACATGCACCATGACATGTCAAGATTTCTTTATTTTATTTAACGGCAATCATTTAATTTTCTGCTTCCAAAAATGTAAATGTAAAATGGAATCAACATATTATATCATATTTGTGAAATAATAAAAATCTTCCATAAGTGTAAGTGGCTGTATACAAATTAGCTTTAACCTTCAGTATTAAAATAATGTAGTCCCGATCGACTATTTTAGAGCAGTAATTGAGGGATTAGTTTTTCCTTGAGAAAAGTTGCCATTTACAGTACCTGATATATGCTTTCTTTGTTCGTGTGTTTTATTGCAGGTGTGTGCGACTGCAGAGACTTCACCACAGGTCGTTATTGTGAGCTTTGTGAAGATGGTTACTATGGCAATGCACTGACTGGCAGCCCAGGTGACTGCTTACCTTGTCCTTGTCCAGATCGCACCACCTGTGTCCAGGTGCCAGAGACAGGGGACGTGGTTTGTACCAACTGTTCAACAGGCCAAAGGGGTCAGTTGCAGTCAGTTTATGTGCTATTTACATAATTTAGCTCAGTTCAGCATTTATATGCAAACAGATTAGTAATTAAAACACATTATGCACTTGCTGTAAATAAATATACATTTAGCCATTTAGCAGATGCTTGCATCCAAAGCAAAAACACAAAGGGTGACAATAAATAGATAGAATTTTGTTAATGGATTTTAATGGATTCCCAGGTGTACGGTGTGAATTATGTGAAGATGGTTTCTATGGCAACCCTCTGGGCAGGAGAGGCAAAGTGCAACCGTGTGTGAGGTGCGAGTGTAATGGGAATGTGGATCCCAATGCAGTGGGTGTGTGTGATCACATGACTGGACGCTGTCTGAAATGCCTGGGACATACGACTGGGGACCATTGTGAAAAATGCAGATCAGGTTACTACGGCAACGCTTTGGCCAATGAACTCAATGCAGAGCGAAAGTGCAAACGTGAGTATTATTTAAAACGTGAATGTGGCACAAAATGAAGACATTTGTTTGTTGAATTCAAGAGGAAAAGAATATATAGTAAGGAAAGTCAAATTTAAAACCCCCTACACTGTGGAACCAGCCAAAAGAAAATGGCTTCATATACTGAAGATACATTAGTGCAGATGAGTAAAGAGATAGAAAATATCATTAGCTGTGTGTAAAAACAATTTTAATGCTTTGAGATTTCAAGAAACGTAGATGAAATTGTTTTTGAGAAGCTCTGGAACATTAAGCATTTTGTTCTTGTTCAAGAGCTTGCTTTTTTGCACGCCTCATTAGAATGTAGACATTAAAAAAACATTTTGTGTATGAGCTATACATCATTTGCGATCATGAGTGTGAAGATTTTTTGTAAAACTCTTTGTAACTCAGAAAACTTAACATTCTGGGTATGTTTCATTGTCAATTTATGAATTTCTGTTTCCAGCTTGTGCCTGTAACGTGGCTGGGACATCAGGATCACCAAATAGCTGCCACCTGGATACAGGAAAATGTGTCTGCCTGAGTCATGTGACAGGGAGAGACTGTGGACAGTGTGAAACCGGCTATTTCAACCTGCAACCAGGCTTGGGCTGCGAAATGTAAGATCTGCTTGTATATCAGCCTGTAAACTAAACTGCATAAATTCTATTCTATTCTATTCTTCTGTTATACAGGTGTAACTGCAACCCCATTGGCTCCTCCTCTTCAGCATGTCATCCAGTCACAGGACAATGCATGTGTCGAACAGGTGTAGAGGGGCTATCGTGTGACACTTGTCGAATGGGATTCTTTGGTTTCTCTTCTAGAGGCTGCAGAGGTATTGATACCAATAATCAGAACCAGACACCAGACAGAAGTCAAAATAGTTTCATTTTGTATTTTAATGTTTTATATTTATTTAACTTTTTTAAGTAACAAATGAAAAATAATAAACTATTTAATTCTCAAATTGTAGTTGTCAACCATTGTCAAAAACCATTGTCTAAAACGTACGGTTGAATAACTGATCTCAAATGGATTTTAATGATGTCCTTACTACCCTTTTGGGCTTTGAATGTGGTAATTCTGTTGCTGTCTAGGGTCAGAAAGTTCTCAGATGTTTTCAATAATATCTTAATTTGTGTTCTGAAGGTCAATGAAAGTCTTAAGGGGTTGGGACAACATGAACTTGAATAATTAATGACAGAATTTTCATTTTTGGTGAACTATCCCTTTTTATATAATTTTGTCCATTGTGCCTTTCACATACAAGTATTGGAGAGTCATTGTTTTTCTTATACCTATAGCATGTAATTGTGATCCAATGGGCTCGACCTTGATGCAGTGCCATGACAATGGGACGTGTTCTTGTCGCCAAGGATTTGTTGGTTATAAGTGTGACAAGTGTGAACTGAACTACTACCAGAACCGTCTGACCCACCAATGTGAGGAGTGCCCTGTGTGCTACAGTCTCATCAGAGACCAGGTGGGCCTTCCTCAGTCCATGAGAGAGAGAGAGAGATGATGATGAAGCATGAGAAATTATCTTTTGATGTAATGGTTGCTCAGCAAATTAAAAGGTTCACAATTAAGTGTTATCTCGCCCACTCACGAAGTTTCTTTGCTCAGATGCTTAGGTCTCCCTGACCCACATATTCCAGGTTTTTATAATGTGCATGAATGGGTGGTAATACAAGACTGGTTTTAGCTTTGGCCTTTAAGTGAAAGTGAAAGCTCAGTGGGGCTCAAGCTAATAATACTTTTAATAATCAAACATACACCTACTGCTGTAATTGAATGCTTTGATTTTCCAGGGTTTTTCTGTTTTTTATAATGACATTTTTACCCACATGTTTTGTTAATGATTTTTTTTTCACATGTGCAGGCCAGTAAACTGAAGGCCAGACTGCAGGAGTTGGAGATGCTGCTCAGCAGATATGACTGCAACAGACACACTCGGCGTTATCGGGGAAACCAGCCACACAGACACCAATACAATGGCCTGGACAATCACATACAGAAGGACCAAGTTGAAGACTATCTGCCCAATGCCCTGGAGGACCTCCTAGCGATTCAAGGTGAAAAGCACATTTCTTTAACCTCCTCACTCCCAAGATAAGCAGCAAGTACAGTACATTTACTGTTTACTACATAGTAGGCAGATTAATGCCATGAAATAACAAATAAATTAATAATGCCCCTTCAAATGCCTACTAAGTTTTTTTTTTACATTATATCACCATTACATTGTTAGTAGTAAGTAACACAATGCATATAAAATGTGTTTAATTAGAGCTGCTTACGTAGTTGTTTGTGTAATTGTTAAATGTCTGGTTTTCACTATAAACTGATTTGAAAAATGTCCAGCATTTTTAAATCTTAAAATTTTATCACAACATTATTTTTTATCAGTGCCAGCCAAAAATCAGCCGGACTAGCAACATAACCAATAAAATGGTATACTTTTAAAACATTTGTATAGTATATTTATTTTTTTAAAGAAATGAATAGCTTTATTCAGCAAGGTATCATTAATTTGATCACAAATAACAGTAAAGACATTTATAATGTTATAAAAAACTGTTTCAAATAAATGCTGTTCTTTCGAACTTCCTATTCCTCAAAGAATCCTGAAAAAAGAAATTTCTGCAAAAATATTCAGCAGCTCAGTTTATGTTTCTTACGAACCAAAGCAGCATGTTAAAATGATTTCTGACGGATCATGTGACTTTAAAGACACATGATCTGCTTTAAGGAAGGAAATTCCGCTTTAATTTTGACGTAATATAAATCATTCAGGAATACTGACATTTTAAAATATATTCAAAAAAATGTTTTAATTATAATGATATTTTACAGTATTGCTGAATTTATTTATACTGATTTTTTTTTATTTTATAAGTCTGCATAATTGCAGCCTTGGTAAGCATGAAAGTCTTATATCCTTTGAAAGTTATTGTATAAGAAAAATAAATTTGTCTAGTCAAAAAATCTAGACACATTGTGCCTCCATTCAGCTATGTTGTTTTTGCCAACGAGAGTCATTTTGTTGGAAACTCCCTTTGGTGCAGAGGCTCGTGAGGCCTTCATCAAGCAGTTCTCACAGCTGGAAACATTTGCCCAGACCTTACAGCTGCAGCTCCGTAGCATTGCAACTGCACTGAACTGCAACTTAACAGACAGCGGAGAAGTTACAGAGAAAGAAAAGCCTCTGAAGGGAGCAATTGAGTGCCAAGAGCTTGGTGACACTTTATCCACTGCTCTGAATATGCAAGACCAGCTTAAGAAGATGACTCTTGACCTTAACAGCATGGTAAGTCTGCACAGATCAATTAAATGAATGTCTAATCCGTCTGGCCAGAGAACGTGTCCTAATGTGTCTATCTGCTTCTCTTCAAACATCTTACTCTCAGGTCATCCCGTCTGTAATCCCTAAAGAACCAAACAAATGGAACGCAATAGTGAACGAGTCTGAGGTGCTAGTGAAAAGGTTAGCAGGAATACTGAATTTACTACAAATGTCAATTCGAGTTTCAGATGTGACTTCTGCAAATGTTGTTTCTAATGTCTTCTTTTAAACAGTCACACAGACATGGCAGCTCAAATAGACCAGATAGCAGAAGATGCATTTAAAATGGCTAACAGAACCTATTCACAGCTGATCATTTTACTAGAAGACAACTCCACTGAGACCTATGTACAAGATCTCACAGAGAAGTGAGTTACATTATGTTTCTGTCTGTATTCATCAAGCTACTGTTCTTTTGGGTACTGGTCCTTAATAACTTAATTTTAAATGTCACTGTCTATCTATTTTTGTCTTAAAGGCTGGATGAGATGCAGCGTTTAAAGGAGAATCTGACGCTTGAGGTTAATGAGACTTTAGTGACACACCTGTCACTTCAGAGGCACAACTCCGAAATAGCCGCCCTTTTAGAGAATATCACTGCTTCACTATCTGAACTACACAGAACGGATGGAAGTTTCACCCTCACAGCACAGGAGTCCAATATAACGTCTTTCGCACAGATGCTTAATCAAACAAATGTAACTGCAACCCAGGATCCTGAAATCACAGAGGTTCGTTCATGCATTATAAATGGACGTGTGTTACTTCTAATGATTCCTCAGTATACTAATAACTGTTCAACATTTTAATCTTATTAACTTTAAAATTTAAAAATTAATTTATTAATTTATAAAAAAATTAAATTATTAATGAACATTGCAGTAATGATTTACCCCTGACATCTGAGTGACTAAAGATGTGGAGAATTTACGTTAAGTTTGGTTCTGATGGGAAACCTGCCCTTGATCAATGAAAATGTGTTTATGTTCACTGGAATCATTCATGATCCAGCCTCACCTACAGAAGCAGCGAGTATAATGTCTTTTAATAAATGTCTTTTGCGCATCGCCTTTCCTAATTGCTAATTAGCAAGTTTCACTATGAATATGGCTTAAAAAGATCCTCTGAGAGTGCCTCGGAAAAGAGAGGTGGAGTCAGCGGAGCTCTTGAAGATTTAAAGGGGAAGTACACGGAACAGAGTGATTTCTAAAGAGCTGTTTTTGACAGGGTAAAATGAGCGTTTTTTAAAGTATCTTTGAGAAATTTTAAAACAAACTATATTACAAACTTTCCATTACAACCATAAAGAATCATATTAGCTTGTGGAAAATTGGCTTAGTATGACTCTTTTAAAGGTTTGGAACGCATGAGAGTGAGCGATTGATTACAGAATATATGCCATCCCTTTTAATGCTAATAGGTGTTCCTTAACGGATACATCTGGAATTTTTTTTTTGTAAGAAGCTTATTTGCCACAGCATGTTTATTGTAAAACACTTTGACCATGGCATTATGATATGCCAATAAAATCCATCCATTTTCCATACCGCTTTTCCTCTGCAGGGTCACAGGGAACCTTTGCCAGTGTCTCGGGCCATAGTCAATAAAAAAATTAATGATTTTATTTCCTAAATAAATGTGTAGTTATCAAAATAATATATTCTGAACCAAATGAATCTGTGTTTCAGATCAAGGACCTGATAAACAGGACTGCTGAGTTGGATGTCTCTATCAAGTCCACAGAGCATTTGATAAATAAGACCAGAGAGGAAATACAGCCTCACATGGACAGTGTTGAAAAACACCTGAAAACTGTTCAAGAGCTCAAGCAGGTAAATCACACTGATCACACTGATAAAGAAACACACAAAGTACTACAAATAAAGTCTTAGTAATTAGAGGTCTATCAGTTCTTTCATCCTGTGAGTTTTAGCACCTCCTGCCACCAAGTCTGCTGGGAAATGTTACAGCATGAGAGAAAAAACAACAGGGATGTGTTCTCAGCTCAAAGCAAATTCAAATGTGACAATTTCCTGCCAAAAGACAGTGTAATGAGATACATCTTTTGTCTTTTTATCTGAAGCTGACGGCTGTGGCTGAGGGATTTAAGGTGTCAGCCGTCTCCTCTGTGGTGACAGGGAAAGAGGTTGAGGCGGAGATCCTGTCTTTACAGAAGGGTCTGGAAGGTAACTGCTTCTGCTTTTTATTTCTTTCATATTTTCACTGTTGATACATCTGGTTTTAAATTATGACAGACAAGCAATAAATGTGGTAAATATAGAAGTAAATGTGTCCTAATTCCAACTTGAATGTTCTGAGCTGTATAAACTGTATACTGTACTGCCAGTTTAAAATTAGGCTTTTGTAATGTAAAAAAATAGGGGATTAAAAGAGAGTAATATGATACAGTTGAGGACTGTGAGGAGTACAGCAGCAGCAATATTCTTTTTGGATAGCATAAAAGTGACACAAATTTATAATCAAAAAATGTTATTTAAAATAAAAGCTGTGCTTTTGAACATTCAAAGGATCCTAAAAAAAATAAAAAGATTATACAAAAATATTAAGCAGCACAACTGTTCTCACCTTTATAATACTAATAAATGCTTAATGAGCAGCAAATATTAGAATGATTTCTGAAGGATCACATGACTGACTAAAACTTCAGCTTTTAAAATGTATTAAAATAGAAATGCCATTTTTGGTGAGCATAAGAAGCTTTGACTGGTAGTGTATAACGGAATGGAAATCATGTTCTCTGTTCTCTGCTGTAGACATAGAACAAGACTGGCCTCAACTGCCCACATACAGCAAAGGATATCTGAAGAGAGAGAAGGTGCTAAAAGAAAAGACTCTGGTGGATGTGAAAAAAAGAGTCAAGCAGACAGAGAGAATGATTAAGCCTGCAGTGGAGAACGCTACGTCTGTGAGCAGCACAGCTAAACATGCCCAGGAGTCTGCAGATGCAGTGGCTAAAGTGGGTGTATGCTAAAGCATTTAAAAAACAAAAGTGGTTATATTTGTCAGTCCTGGTCTAAATTATGCAAATAAGAAATACATTTCTCAAAGCTTTTCTTGAATCAAAGTATTTTCTAGAATAGGTTTTTTTATGCTATAAACAATTGTGATTATAGATGTGTATAACAAACTTTGAGAGGCAATTTAGTCAATTTAGAATCAAATCCTAAGTGTATAAACACTGCATTGCCTCGAGGAGTCTGGACTGAAGCAAGAACTGAAAGCCCTGTTATGCTGTTATTCATGACAGGATGCCAAAGTGTCCCTCACGCAGGGGAAACGGACTAAGCATGCATCTGGACAGTTGCGTTCAGCTGTGGACACCACCCTGGAGCAGTTGACTGAGCTGGAAAAGCAAGCTTCACAGAAACAGGAAACCATGGAGCCAGAGGAGGTAAACAATTTGGCATTAACATGATGTTGGAGTTGCCAGTGTTTGTCCAGTTGGATAGGACCTCAGTGTCATTATTATTAGAACACAGACTTATGCAGGACATTCAGTAATGATGCTGATGTGCCATTTCTCCTCAGGACATCCAGCTTTCTTCAAGGAGTGTGATAGACAGCATGGAGACAGCCAAGAGTCAGCTGGAGTCCTTTACAAACACGCTCACTCTGTTCCTTAAACAACTGGGTAAATTTTGATGATTTCTTTTTTGGTCAATTTTAATGTGTTTTTTTTTTTTAAGATGGAACAAAGGCATTCGTCAAGAAATATTCTCTAAGTCATACTCTTCTCCCATTGATGTGAGCAGATGCTAATGTGGTGCTGGAGAACTATGATCGTATCCTGAATGAGACTGCAGCCCGTCTTCAAGTTCTCCAGGGTGCTGTGGAGAGTCCGTCTCTCACAGGAAAGATTCAGAGGCTCCACAGTGCTGCGCACGATCAAGTGAAACAGCTGGAACATCTTGAACAGAGCCTGCAGGAGATACGAGAAGAAAGAGACAGTTTGACAGACATCGCCCAAAACTTGCCTAAAACATGCCCACAAAAGGGGCACTAAGCCGGGGAGAGGAAATTAAGTCCATCAGTTATGTAGTCTTTTAAAGAGACATTGTGGTAGCTCAAAGGAGTTAGTCGCCTCAGAAAATCAGAATCAAGAAAAACTAAAGATCAATTAAAGAAACAAACCTCTGAAATCCCCCTCTCCGTTACTCTGCGTATTGTTATAAATGAACATATTAATTACACATTAAAAAGTAAATTCTTTATGAACATTAATTTGTTGTGAATACAGAGTGACTTTACTTATTTACTCTACTGGTAAAAAAAAAGTAAAAATGCAAGTGATGGCATTTACACACTGTAGCACTTTGAATTGAAGTCATTAGCATTCAAGCAAAATGTCAGTGTGATCTTTATTGGGCTTCAGAGGTGATCACACTGACATTATGCTTAGATATTGATGTTTAGCAGATTGGCATCATGAAATTCGCATGCGATTTACTGTAGTTATATGCAATTTTCTCATCCATTAACATTAACTAATGGGAGTTCCAGACAAGATATGGTTTCTTTTGGCCACTTGAGGGAGCCATCTACTCAAATTAATTTGGTTGTTGTACACAATGTCTTGCATGTGAGTTTGCAAACTGAAAATGTGTTTTTAAAGTGAGAAATGGAGACCAAATAAACATATCATGTCATGCTGTTCTCAAGAGTGTGATCATGCATTATTAGCTTCAGTGAGTGTTATCTTGTGAGCCTGCTGACATGCAACTTATTACATATTTAATATCTAACATGGCATATTAAATATTTATCTTTGTGCTTATTATCCATCTGTTCATAAATTATAATCACAAAAGGAATTGGCTATGAACCGTTCCATAATTTGGGACATACTATAAACATGGGTGCCTGCGTGGGCCATTGTTTGCTTGTCTTCGGTTTTGATGTACCAGGGCTTATTGTATTATCTGCTTCCTGTGAATACTGAGCTTTTTATCTGTTCTTTGAGATATTGACTGAGCTATTACCATGTTAATGTTCTTAATCCCATTGAGCACAAGACTAGAGACTAACTTTTATTTCAATACAAAGAGAGCCATTTTTCAAGAACACACAACCAGATTGATACACATCCATATTGCATCATAAAAACATATATTTGTAACAACTGTCATATTTTTATATTACCAATTAAAAACAGTTCTAGTTTCAAAGCTATATTTAATGTTGTTTGTTTATTGGCTCAGTAGCCTATAGATAGAACTTAATAATTTGTATAATTAATAATTAAATAGGGTACTTAAAGCTGCAGAAAACTCTAATGAAACCCACACACAAACTTTATCATCTGCACAATAAATCATGCAATCATAATAAAAGTGTAGCTTACCAAAAAAAAAACATCGGCGCAATTGTGAAATACAATATAAAATGTACAAATGGTGTGTGCAACAGTAATTACAGGAAATGATTAAAATTTGAATGATTAGAAAAATAAGATAGAAGTAAACGTTTAAAATCAGCTGTGTATTCAATATATGAGCAAAACGGATAAAAAAAATGCTTTAACAGTTACTAAGCAAGGTTGTAACGCTGAAGGCGTTATATATATATGACTAATTAAATAACAGCGTTATACATAAAAAAAAAAAGCATTGGCTGGCACTGGCAGAACGCTTCCCTCTTCAGTCACGTCAGCCTGCATAACCTCTCTTCACCGCTCGGTGGCATATGCATATAGTTGCATTCCTGGCGAGCAGCGAGTGCATCACAGGGAGACCTGCGCCTCTAAGCAGCGTGAGATTCCCTCTCTCCCTCATAACCGACGCGAGCAGTCACCTACACCAGTGTCTTTCCTCTGTCTTCCTTCATTACCACCGCTCGACCGTCCCAGCATGCCTTCCAACCTGAATTTACAAGGTACATCGTTGTCGCCGGTCTGTTTTTAGTGAACTGATGCTGTATTCATCGCTATCCGCGCGAAGCTTGTTTTTGTTCTGCGCGCGCGCGTGCCGTTAGCGGCCGACTGTCCTTATCTCATGCCTGCAAGAGCTCCAGACAGCCTGTTTAAAACATCCAGACGGGTGTGTAACCTTAACGGTCACTATGTCTCATTTTTCAGGCGGAAAAGCCTTCGGGTTACTCAAAGCACAGCAGAGGGAGAAGCTGGACGAAATCAATAAGGTAAATTAGCTAACGCTGATGGATTATTATTGTCTGAATGGGGAAGCGAGATTGTTTCATTGGCCTTGAGTCGCCTCCATTTACCCTGATGTTGTTCCCGCTTTGTCTGTAAACATTAGCGAGGCTTTTAATTTACTTTACTCTTCCCAGTGGTCTCTTAGCTGTTAAATGTTATTTTGGACAGCAGCGGAATTGTTAAGCTCGATTTTACAGCAGCATGACCTAATTTAGTTAGACAGCTCGACCACATTAAGCCGCAGATCATTTCACAATCCAGAGCGGGGCTGTGTCTCAAAATATATTGAGCTGCTATCTACGGAGACACGGCTTTCTTCCTATTTTAATGCTGCAGCAAACTATAAAACTGAAAAGAATAATGTAAAAAAAAAAAATCGTTATCTCGGTAGTCTTGAGACACAGCCTAGTTCAAGCTGCTCATGAGTCATTCACAGCTGCGTTAAACGCTCAAGGGTTCCCCCAAACGCTGTCTCTGTCAGCCATTGGTCGGACGAACAGATCGCCCCTCCCAAAACTCACGCTATTGGCAGAGCCAGCGTGAGCGTGTTATGAGGTGCCAAGACCCTCAAACAATAGTTTTAATGAAATCACCGCACAACTATATCTAATCTATAAGCAGGTGAGCATATTAATCATAAAATAAAAAATGACGTGCTTAACATTTAAGTAAAGGCGGTGACCTCGTCCCGGGCCTTTCAAACAAACCCAGACCTTTAATGAAAATCCCAAGAGGCTTATTTTTTTGACTAGTTTTATTTTGAAGCTAACATTTAAGATTAGCCCTCTTTGAAGTGATAAGAGGCAGTGTGTCCCCCGCAGCCGGCTGTTTCTGTGCCCTCAGACGGGAAACAGGTGTCTGTGATCCAGCATGAATGGACCCATTATGTGGGAGGGAGATTGAGGAGTGGGCAGCAGTGGCATTTGAGCTGCAGTCTCAGCGGCTGTTCTCTCTCTCTCGTGGACTGCGGCTGGTGGGAGTGACAGCTTGGTCTGGTCACATGAACACTGAGGAGAAAATCAGGTCATGTACTGGCCTACTAGTAGTGACATCTGCAGTGCTTACCTGCACATAGTGTAGAGGTGAATCTTAGAAAAATGGTCAATAAAATGTTAATCAACCTGTGAGCTAATCTGCCGTTCATTCAACATCTGATGGAATTAACTAAATATACATCCTACTATCACATTTTCATGTGCGTCATAATCCATTGTATCGTGACTAAGCACATTTCTCACCCAATTCTTGTTACCATAATGCAATAATAAATGATTAAATAAAATGTGTTTGGTCTGCAATAATGAAAATGGTTTATCTGTTGGTCCCTTATGGTAATACGAAATTAAGGAATATTTGCTTAATTTCTATGAAAATAATTCAAAAATAGCCCTTAATTTTCTGTCAGTAAAACAAAGGCTAATGTTTTTTCATTTTTATGGTGTATGTACATCTTGCATGTTTTCATCAGTCAGATGTGTTGATACTTAATAATCTGATAAGAGCTATAAGTGGTGACCGTGAGATACTGCGGACCAGTGAAAAGCAAACGCTGCTTATCAAATGAAACACATTCACAGTTCTGATGTGAAAGAAGGTTGATTTGTAGTCGTGACTTGTCATATGGTACTCGTGCCCTTCATCTCTCAGCGTGACTCATGAGGGCTGATCCACGCAGTGCAGTTTTCATCTTCTAATTCTTAAATTGCATCACGATGTGACCAGTTTGTTGCTCTAGCTTATTTTTACTCCCTCTCTCAGTATGTGTTGGTTCCAAAGAGCAGAGACAAAACATGATGAGTCATAATGAACTAATTTAAGTTTGCTTGATGCTCCTCACACGCACATGCTATTCGCTTTTACAGCACATTCGTTCACTTAGTCAGCAGCATCTCCCACCAGCCATAGTTAAAATCCACTCACAAACACACTGCGTGATCTCCCTGAGAGACACATTCTTAATGCTTCACTGATAGTAAAGTCTCATCACACATGTGGATCTTTGATTTATGGGCCTCATGCTGAGCCTTGACAAAAATGTTAGACTTACCTGGGTTGTTTGTCTTTTTGTCATCCGTCCAGTTTTCTGATAACAGGAGGACTTTGGAAGTGCTATTTGTTTTGTTATTGTTGGCTACACTTGCTAGCAGTCTGAATTCATGAAGCGTGCTTATCTTACTAACACTAAGAGTGCAGTTACACAATTTTCTTGAGTCCCTTTCACACTGCACGTTGGTCCCGGAAAATTGCCAGAGTGCCTTCAGTGTGAACGCAAACCCATCCCGGGACTGAATCCCGGATTGGGGACCTAGTAACATCGCCGGGTTTAGTCCAGGACGAGCTCTGTGTGCAAAAAAAGCCAGAGCCAATGCCGTAACAGAAGTGTCATAGTGTAGATATTATGACTTTTTATGAACTTATTTTTGATACAACTAAATTGAAGACTATTTAAGGACTTAAGAACCCCTGTATTTTAGGTACATCATGCTAGAGATTTTCCCAGCCCTGATGAATCTCACACCTAAGTCACTTTCAAATCAAGAAGATTTCTGTAGGTCAATGCAACAAATCTCATTACCAACTTTGAAGTGAAACATTTACACGGGGAAAGAATCCCAATCCTCCACTTTACACATTATAGCTGTCTGTGTTTTTCATGAAAGGGGATATTTGGGTGTCCTTGTTCAAGTGAAAAACACTACATAGATAAGACTCTGCACTCTAATATACTTAAATATACGTTTGCTCGCCCTCTCTGGGCTTCTGCCGTGCAAAACCAAACAGAGGGGATAATCATTCATCCACTCAGTCTATTCCAGTTTGTGATCATGCTAACTCTGTTTCTCTCTTGTTTGCAGGAGTATATGGAAGATCAGAAGTACAGAGATGAAGAGGATTTACAGGAGAAGTTGGATTCTTTTAAAAGTAAGGATAGTTCATTTAAACGCCAACATAGTCCAGCATTTATATATTCACGCTTGTGTTTGTGGCACGACTGCTAAGAGAGCTTGTGTGGGTGTTTGTGCATGTGTGATGAACTTGCTTTCTCCATATGGTCTTGCAGGAATGTGCTGGTCTTGCCCCCTTTTTGTTGTTTTAGTGCTAAGGGTTTTGGACATGTGCTTCTTGTGGGAGAGGGAAATAAGGGTTTGTGTGTGTGTGGGAAAGGACAACTGGAATGTAAACTAACAGTCCTCTGAACATTTTGGTCAAAGCTGAAGTGTGGTTTTGCTTTTCTTTTTGAAAACCCACATGCAAACTCAAGTCACCTGAATCCTCCCTATCTTTCTAATGTTTACGCTTCTCCAAAAAATGAATTCAGTATTCAAAAAAATACTGAAGTAAAAAAAAAAACATTTTTGTTCCCAGTAAAAAGATGTTGTTGTTATTATATTTGTATCAAAATGGCTAACTTGCTCTGTCTCTGAAACTAGAGATGCTTGAAAGTACTATTTATTTAGTTTATTTTGTAATTAGACAAGAGTGTGAAGTTATTTTATCTGTATTGGCCAGAACGTATCCTTATCTTTTGTTTGTGGCTATTATTATGAATTCCTCTTACTTTTAAACCCCTTCCCTCCATCTGCCTGTCCCCATTTTGGTGTGTATTGCCAACTTTTCACAATCCAATCCAGTCCTACTATTTTTTGCCTTTCTCTGAATATGCCATGTAAGTCAGAAATTAATAATAAATAAAAAAACTTACCCAAGGGCCTCTTTTAACTCTGAATTATTTACTACTAGTCCTCAGGGTGTACGCTTGGGTTTGTGGGTCATTATCAAGAGGCAGTGATCAGGTTAAAGGGGTTAAGTGTCTTTGAATGTTACAATGATTTCTTTCTAAACAGAGTGAGAAAATGGAAGGACAAGACAGAAGTCAAAAGCACAAGGCACAGAAGGAGCGCCAAACCCTTGAGATTGCTCTTGACAATGTTGAAATGAAAGCACACACAGAGTCTGAGTGTTTGACCCACTAACGTCAGTATGTGTACACCACTGCCCTAAAAGCAGAAATGAAAAGAGATAAAGAATAGTTGATGATAAGAGGGATCACCATCCAAAAAAAGAAAACCATTTAGAGAGAGAGTGATTCAGAGTTACATTTAGGCAATTTCGGTGGATGACCTCTCTTGCCAGCTCTTTTTCACACGCACTCATTCAGCTCGGGGGTGAACAGGCTGCATTTGTGTTTATAGGGGGGCTTTGTAACCCTCTCCTTCCCATCAGCCTCCTCTCACGTTGACTCTGTTACACTCTCAATGCATCCACTCCAACAGAAGCTTCATTGTGAGAATGAAACACAGAACGAGAGAGATGAAGAGCATAGGGAGGAAATAGTAGAATAATCCAGCAAAATCAAATAGGACACAGATTCAAATCTGGTACTAGCTGTCCTCCTTTACAGATATAGCCTGCCATCCAATTGTGAAATAGGCCTCATTGTGGATAAGAAATGCTGGGTTCTCCAAACGTCCTCTCTGTTGTTTCCCTCTGAACCGCAGCTGTCACATGCCTGACCTCTAGATGCTGCCACTGTCAGATGTTGCTGGCGGCTGTGTGTGAATCGTTTCGTTTGTTCTTGTTGCACTGTTAAAATCTCACTTTTCTTTTTTTTCTTTTTTTCCCAATCCACAGATAAATATGCTGAGTTTGACCTGAATGATCAGGGAGACATCGGTAAGTGTGTATGTGCATATGTAGTTAAGACCTTTTGAGTGTCCTTGTGGAAGGGCTCTTTTGTCACGCTCACTGTGTAGGTGATACCACAATTGACAGATGGGAAACATGAGAACTCACCTGTAACCAACTTAAAGGTCACTGTTGTGCTGTAGAAAGAGTAGGAGTGGCTCATGATGGTAAAAAAAATAATAATTAAATAAAATAAATTAAATAAATACAAAAAGCATAAAAACACCATATGAATTTAATTAATTATAATTTTAAAAGGGTGATTTACATTTTTGAGTTGTTTTATTTTAAATTAAGTTTTATTTATTATGTATTATTTATGTGCTGAGGAAAGCACATACATCATACATACATACATACATGATATTAAATGTTTTTTTTTATGTTAGTAATAGGAATAGATTTGTTTGCTGTCAACATTCAGCAAGTATGCATTTATAGAATTTAAACAAATCTTTGAATTACTAATGAATGTTAATTTTTTAGAACGTTAATTTAAATAAATATAGGTATCTGCTTTATATCGACTGCTTTCCAAGATATCTGCATCCAATGTCAAAATAAACCCCAATATCGCTCGACCACTACTGGGAACATTGCAGCTGCATGGCTGTCTATGCAGGGTCTATGCTGCTCAATCAGTGTTTCAGCCACTCAAAGACATCAATATGCAATATGCACTTAACATCGCATTCAGGCTACCTCAGGAAAAATATTTTGTGACCCTAAATGCATTAATCGGATAGAAAAGTAAACTGCATTTTGCTAAATATATACAACATAACATAGTTTGTATAAATCAATATTAAAAAAAAAACTATATATATATATATTTATTTATTTATTTATTTATTTTTATATTTATTTTTATATATATATATATATATATATATATATATATATATAACTGAAGTAGAAATTGTAACTTTTATTATTTTAAAAACGTTAAATGAGCCAAAATCCAGCCCTAATGCATTTCTATGTAAATATAAGGCTTGCCCACATAAGATGATGTGGGAAGTGGTATATTCATGGTTGTAAATCGGCTGAACTGTGCGACACAGAAATAAGGGAATAGGATTCATGGGAGACAGACATGAAGTTTGAGGTAGCAAGCATGTTTAATGAGACAGAGGCGTACTGTATAATGTGGAACAAAAACCTTGAATAGACAGAGAAGAGAAAATAATTCCGCTAATGCAAATAATGTGGACAAATACAAACACTGACCGCTCTGTGTAGCTCTACTCCATGTTTGGCAGTATGTTCGATGTTTTATTATCAGCCCTGAGGTTGGGTCACAACACATCACACATATGTAGTGTTATCTTCAGGATGTCAGCACATAACAAGTTGAATGCATTTCTGTGAGCATTATGGGTGTGACAAACTAGTAAACCTTGTTTAATTAAGCCAATTTTTGTGTCATGTGCATCATGGGACACTCACACAAAAAGTAGTGTTCTTGACACATTTTTTGACGCAAATTAGACTTTTTAATTTGATTCCTCTTGTAAAACACAACCCAGCAGTCAAAGACAGCGTTAATGCCAGATCTGTAAGAAATACACAGGCTAAATTCTGACCTCATTATGAAGAACTAGTCAGCCATCTTTATTAGGGATCTACTTGTCAAGCTGTAAGCTGAGTTTGTTTGCAGTAGTTTGCTTGTGTTTCCAGACATGATGGGCTTGAAGCGAATGATGGAGAAGCTGGGCGTGCCAAAGACTCATCTGGAGATGAAGAAAATGATCTCAGAGGTGACAGGAGGTTGCAGCGACACCATCAACTACAGGGACTTTGTGAAAATGATGCTTGGCAAGCGATCAGCTGTTCTTAAACTGTAAGTGTGTGTAACATGCTGCTTCATGCATGTTCCCGTTCTCAGTCTTTTAATATTGGCAAATATCATTGTGCAGAAATGTCTGGCTATGTCTGTGGGAATTGTGCGCTTTTGACTCAGTCCAGCTATTTTTAGATTTGTCTGCATGCGTTTAATCTCATCAGCACATCTAGTGCAGGATCAGCATATCTGTGCCATTATCTCTCAGTAGGAGAGGGATCTGCCGTGACAGGGTTGTCCTCGTCATCATCATGAGACACTAGGGGTTGGATCAATACCAGGAATTTGGGCTTTAGTATAGTACAAGCCTCTGGCACCTCCGTATTGATATTAAATCAATACCCAAGTCATAAAATAAATGGCCTTGAGTGACTGATAATATGATTCTCGGACTGTGGATTGGTAATATTGCAATACTTGCAATATATTTGTAGGGCCGGACCAGAATATTCGTTTGGAGGGATGGCATTCGATTTTTCATTTTGAGATTTGAATATTCGAATGAAAGAAAAAACAAATTTAACATGTCACATCGATCCCTGCAAAACCGCTCTCATTCGCGCTTAAATGACTAGCCCTTGCGGCAACGCCAACATCGTGATATTCTGTAAGTAGTATGAAGCCAGCCTAACGTTACCTTATTTCATTTAGACTATTAAAATGTTTTTATGCTATAAGGAAATTAATTTATAGAGCACTGCAAGGGCCTCAAATTTAGGCCCGGATTCTACCTTCTCGTCTTGAACAGGTGCGCTTCACAAAATGAGCCGAAACTCCTGACCACTTAACGAAAAAAAAAAAATTAATTAAATGAAATACTCTGTATAAATGACTTCTCTTTAGGCACGTCTGAGGAAATGGAAAACCAGGAAATTCATCTTTGTGACACGGACTCAGAATGAGTAATAATTCAAATGTCTTCCTATTGTTTTGCCCCGAAACATTCATGATAAATACTTTTGCTGGGGCATTGCGGCAGGATTATTGCGTGCATGTGACGCAGAACTCTCGCTCTCTCTCTCTGCATTATTGCAGTGTTCGTTCTTAAATAATATAACCCCTGCCTGGGCCGCATGTAGCGCCTGGCTTTCAGCTCGTGTTGTTCTTTAATTTATTAAAGTTTTATTTATTCTGTCGCGACTTGCCTGTATCCATATTGCACAAAAATGTGACTTTGCACTCTCTTGCGTGATTTCTACCTTTATTAGAGATAAGAATATATTCAGCCCCCTCCCACCGAAGCTTTGAATATTCAATGTTAATAACTACCGAATACTCCAAGCTCAAAAAATGGTATTCGGACCAGCCCTATATATTTTTTGATAAATTTTATATTTAGGTCCATGTGATGCTGCCTGAATTATTCATATTATGATATCATATTCATATTCACATTATCTAGGACAGGCATTCTCATATTTTGTGAAAGCCTTTTCATTTTTTGTATAATATTTGGTCTCACTTTTAATTTATTTGCACAAAAAATCTGGCTTTTCACTGATGAATAAAGCCTTGAACACTTTTAAAATAAATAATCAAATTATGTCATGTTAAGGTTCTTAATGATACAGTTTTGTATAAACACACTTATGTATACAATGACATAATACCACACATTTTCTTGGGTGGGGTTGGAGATAGAGCTAGCCTCTAATTATGGCTATCATTGACGCCAGTGTGGATGTTGTCCAAGTTGGCACGGGTACCACTAAACACCTCCCTAGTCTCAGTGGTAGCAATAAACACAACCTTCAACTTCCTGTTTTCTTTTCCTTTTTTGTGAAAAACACTGTCGCAAACAACCCAACTTTTCGAAACTGCAGCAAACACTAGTTTGTGCCAAGTTTTATGATTTATTAAAATCTTAAAGTGCCCCTATTATGCCCTTTTTAAAGGTTGCTAATATTGTTTTATGAGTCTCTTAAAACAGGTTTACATGTATGCAAGGTCAAAAAACACTTTAGTTTTCTCCAAAAATAGATTTAATTTTACCTCAATTCTAAACGACTCGAGTTCGCAGAATCAGTCTGTCAGAACCCCGCCTCTCCGTGAGCCCTCGCTGCTGTGATTGGTCAGATGGCTCAGTCCTTTATGATTGGTCTACCGTTACAGCGGTCCACAGAGCTTGTACCAAAACTATACTTTCTGACATTACTAGAGGTGCTTTCTGAGAGGATACATCAACTACTGTAGTTAGCGCGGATTACCGTGGAAAGTGCTTTTGTAAGCGAATAGGGCACACCTCTATGTTTTGAACATCAACGTTGTATAATGCATAACACTGCGTTAAACATCGTTTATCATTACTTAAACTAATTAGACAGACAGACAGTCAAGCTACATCAATCACAGTGTTTAGACTACATCAGGTCCACAGCTGAACAACAGAACTACAGAAAGTAAGTTAGCCGGTTGCCAAGACATGGCATCAGTAAAAAGGTGTTGTTAAAAAAATTAATGTTAACCACTCATTCTTTGTAGATTCAACTTTCGGACGGGCATATAAAACAAATGAACTCTCACAGGATACAGCGTCTTCTTGACATGATGGAATCCATGTGGAGATTGTACTGTTTGGGGGCGGGGCAAGTTGTTCACTACATAGAACATTGGTGGACATTATGCAAATATGTTACTTAGTATCCGTAACAGAAAAAGATTTGAAAAACTGACGACTCGTTTAGGCGAATGTGAACCGACTTTTTTTTGCAACAACTTTGCAGATAGTTTGTTTACATGCAGCTACATGACACACTGCATGAAAGATCATATTTGAAAAGGCATAATAGGGGCACTTTAAGACATTTTTCACCAGGCTTATGAGAGACTTCAAAACTCCAGTTCAATCATGTTTTTGCTAGATTTGGTAATGATTTCTTCACCCATTTCATAGACACCAGGCAGAGGTTGGTTTGTCTGACCATTTTTTTAAAAAAGTAATTGCGCAATTTGTGGTACCAATTTTTTTGTGTGTGAGAATCTGTCCAGTATTCTACACATTGTGAATGGGTGATTTGTGACTAGCTGTTAGGTGAGTCAGGGCTTGTTAAGGGCTTATGAGAGATTTCTCATGCTTTACCTGACACAGAAAGTCACATGGTGTGACTAGATCAGTCAGCAGTTCTGTGCTGTTCTGTTCTTCTTTTTTTTTTTTTATCTCCAAACACCAGCATTTTGTCTGATCCAGCATTTGTGGTTTCACAGGCTGGCCCTTCTTTTTTTAGTCTCTTGTAGTGCACTTATGCACTCTAGCTCTCTCTACTAATCTACTCAGTGGGAGGCTGGGATAGCTTATAGCGAGTGCTGGCCACTGAGTGGCCACCATGTTCTTAAATACCTATATTTGGAGATAGAGGCCTTATCCTTTGAAACAGGACTAATGTATTGACCTCTCATTATATTATAATTATATATAATATAAATATATCTAAATTGCAATTTATTTTAATACATTCCCTGTCAGTGCTGCAAAGATTAAACTTTATTAGCTTTGCAAGTAAAAAAAACAAAACAAAACACTGCTTTATCAGTCTCTGTTTTAATAACTTTTAGGTGGCTAGAAGGGTTAATTATCTTTTTAATTAAATATAAAAAAGTATGTGTATAATAAATATCTCTAGTGGAATATTTTCGATTTGATGGTTGAAATGATTTTTCTCTCTGCTCTCATACAGGGTTATGATGTTTGAAGACAAAGCTAACGGGACCAGCTGTAAACCTGATGGACCTCCTCCCAAGCGTGACATCACCAGCCTACCATAGACCAGTGAAAATGGATTGATTGACATCCCTGCATTCGCAAATCCCACCCATTTAACGTTAGGGGCTAGGTTTCTATAGCCTTACCTAGAATCTTTTTGCCAAGATCCAGGGAAAATCTTAGTTCATAGATGGACAAATGAAGAAAAAAAAAAAAAAAAAGTGAAAGATGTCTATATATATTTGCTGTGAAGTCGAAGGGCAAAGTAGCTTTTTATAAGTAAACAAATGTATATATTTATATGAAAAGGTGTTTTTGAATCGTGTTTACAAGCACAAATCCTGTGGGTGAAGTACTAGTGAAGTTTAGTGTGTAACACTGCAAGTGTACTAAGTATAGGGTGTACGGGATGACAAGGCGGATTTTAAGAATTTAGATTGAGAATTAAGATTTTCCGTCTTCCCCCATAATGTTTGATTGTATTTTTTTATTTCAGTACGTTTGTGTTTGCCAGTTGAGTCGTGTTCGCTGGAAGAGCTCTTTAGCTTATGCTATCCTATAGTCATCAAAAACCTTTTCGTTTAGCTTGTTCTGCTTCAAAAAGCAGGATTTCCTTTATACCGTTTTTGTACAGGAAGGCGCAGGGAGTGAGGGAGAAAGCAAAAAGGGACTTTCTTTATTCATTCTGTCTGTCCTTTTTTTTTTATTTTTTTTTTTACTTTCCACAGTCATCAGTCTGTTTCTTTTTAACCTGTTTGTATGAGTCTGAATGTCTGTAATCTTTAATATTACTGTACCGTATAAGCACATTAACTGTTAAGTACACACACATTGTGCTGATTTGCTTTGAATTACTATTTTTAGGATATGCTTTTATAAATTCTCCTGCTTGAATTGGAAATGAAGTTGTAGGGAAGATGTGTCCCTGATCGCTGCATTTTAGATCCGCAGCGGGGTTGATTTTAGTCAGTTAGCTTGAAACCCCTCTTTCCAAGTGCCTCACTCAGTTTGATGTAGCAGAGGTTTTGAGTGAAGATTGAGTGAAGCATCTTTGAAACGGATTTTGTGTGTTTGTGTGTGCTTGGAATTTATATTCTGTTGAGTCATGTTCTGAGACATTCCAAGAATGTCGTTGTGTGGTGAGTCCTTGGAAATGTCATGTTTTAACCCAAGCAGACTTACACGTTGTGCAGCTCTGATGCAAATATTCCAGTAGATTTTATACTGTCCTCATCAAGTTTTCTTTCTAAGATGTGCTATGAATGGCAAATAAAATGATCTCAAGAGGTTTTTTTTTGTTTGTTTGTTTTTTAAGATTAAAATGATAAAATTACATCACTCAGTAGAAGGTGTGGCTTTTACTTCCATTTCAGACTTCATCTGCAAACAAAGCAACTTTTTTATGTATTTGTTTTCTATTACGTCATGTTCTTATTGGGTTTTATTTCTGTTCAAGTTTTTCATTGACATGCTTTTGACTTGAATTCATTGACATGAATTGTGGCCTGCACTGTATTGCTATTTATTAGAAATGCATTTTTAATGCATGAATCGTTTTCTGTTGGCATATAATCAGAGGCATTTGTAAAAAAAAAAAAAGCAAGGCACCAAAGGAAGTAAATACCCTACTGTTCCACCTGACCTATTAGTCGAGTTTTTTTATTATTATTTATGTCTGTGTGTACTACATATACAGGTGCATCTTAATTTGAATGTTGTGGAAAAGGTCATTTATTTCAGTTATTCAACTCAAATTGTGAAACCTGTGTATTAAATAAATTCAATGCGCACAGACTGAAGTAGTTTAAGTTAATGTTCTTACAATCTTTCATATCACCAAAAATAATAGGTGGTGTGTGTTAAGAAGTGTGGGGTCTGTAAGATGTATTTGTTTTAATTATTTATTATGGGTTATGAAAGGTCATGGGACACTGAGAACTAGTAATGGCTGCTAAAATTCATTTTTGTGAGTGAGGAACAAATTAAAATACATTAAAGTAGAAACATTTTAAATGGCAAAATTTAACTATTATACTGTATTTTACTATATTGGAAATGATTTAAGAAATAATAAAATTACGTAAACACAATAGAAATCATTTCTCACCATTTAGATAAGCAAACTAAGCAACTAAATGATTGCGTAGTCTATAATGTTCAAACTGCCCTACTGGAAGCCACATAGATGTATGAAGAGATGGAAGCCATGCATGATAACCCACATATGCACATAAATATGTCATGGTTGTAATATATAGTCTGTGAAACTAAAAGCCTGTTCAAAAATATGATTGTGGGTTTGATAATGGTCACAATTAGATATTACGTCTCGGGTGTTTCTAACACCCTGCTTAAGGCTGTGTGTGTGTGTGTGTGTGTGTGTGTGTGTGAAAACCTCTTTAATTTCAGTAAGGTTTTGTTAAACAGCTCACTTTTGTTCACGTTAAAAAAAAAAACAGAAGTATTCTGTGACTTTTCCAGAATACTGATAGTAAAGAGGATATTTTCATAAGAGTAAATTCAGTGGTCCAGTTGACTTCCTCATTAGACTTCTGCATTACAGATCTCAATAGAAGTGTCCTTCTTCTCACCCACGACTCATTTCTTCATACTGCTTGTGTGTGTGTGTGAGAGAGAGAGAGATAGTGTGTGTGGAACAATGTTTTCCATCTCTGTCAGTTGTAATCTGCTACCCTTTATCATTTTTTTTTGCCATTCTGTCTGAGGGGAAACCACATATTACACAAAAAGGTAATTTACCAAACAAATGTAATACTGAACTTTGCAGTAAAAGCTATCTAATCAGCATCTAATTCTTGGATTTGTTACACTGTTAGCACGTAGATTGATTTTGCTCAACTGGAAACAGAAAGACCCACCCCCAATGCCACCCCAGATTTTCCTAATAAATGAAAAGTGAACGTTTTTATGCCACATGGAAGCCTTTTATTAACAGTTTGAACAAGAAAGAAGTAATTCCTTAATAATAAAATTCAGTAATAATAATTTGTGTGTGTGTTTGTAAATTTCTGTTGTTGTTGTTGTTGAGTGCCAATGTAAAAAACCCAATAAAGAGAATGTTAAAAAACAAAAAGAAGTTCCGCATTACCAGCTGTTTTATATGAAATGACTAGTACTGGGCTCGTGTTCTTAACGCTGCTAGTCCGTTGCAAAGGTTTGCGCGAGGGTCGTCATGATGGACTGTGTTTCCCCCTGCTGGGGTCAAATGGTAAAGCACAAAATGCCATTTCTAAGCGTTCAATGCAAGCAAATGAGATGTGACCTAATGATGTGAACTAATTTTCACAACATAAAAAACAAACCTTTTCCCAGATCACATCAGTATCAAAATTAGCAATCAGCCCTGGTTCCTTTTGTTGTGACTTAAATACACATTGCGATATTGGCGTAGTTCAGCTTAAACGGACGGTAAAATATTCTGGGGCTAACCCCCGGAATAAACGTTAGTTATGAAGTTACTAGTTTTTATAAAATAATAAATTACTTTAATTATGGAGTTACTAAATTAGTGCGCTTACACTTAACAAGGCTCAGCCCCGGAATACCTTACCCGAACGGTCATGTTCTGGCGGACTTATTTACAGATGCACCAAAACCTGTGCGTTCACAAATTGATGCCGACTGTAACGATTCCAAAACGCGTTTGACAGCTGCCAGTTTCTTGTGTTTAAGATCAGCGGGATACGATAGCGATGAGTTTGTTTTAGATGTCTTTATCGTGTCGTTACTGAGAACTGACCCATCCATCCAAGCGTTACGATGAATTTAATGTCCAGTCTGATCTCAACGTGACTTTGAGCAACCATAGCAGTCATGTGTCTTACTGTACAACTGAAGTTGTAACCCTACAATCAAACAATCAGTCTCAAAATGCATTTAAATGTACCGTTCCCCGTCCTCCGAGGGGTAAGTGTTTTGTCTATAATGCATCTAATCTATAGGCATGTGTCATTGACTCTAATTTAAAGAGTAGCTTAACAAAAACAACCGCCGTTAAAAAAAAAGAATGCGAATCTATTTACAGTAAATAACATCTCATACACTTACATTAGTGTTTTACAGCATTAACTCCATCATTCATTCCCTTTCAGAGCATCAGACACCTGATGACCGGATTCTCCCAGGCGTGCAGATGCAAAGTGAACTGGAGGAGAAATTATAGTTTTTATCGAGGTAAAGGACATTAGTGGATAATTAGAGAGTTCTTTATAATTTGTCATTTTAGACCTTTGTCTCACTGTTCACAATTTTTTTCCTCCCGTCAGATGAGGTGAAATCACTTAGAGCGGTGGTCAACCCTGACATCTCAAAGTAAGATATGAAGATATGTGAGCATATTTTTTTTACAATTTCCTTTGAATGTGTAAGAATGATGGCCTATTGATACCAAATGTTTCTACTGTGTGCTCGGTCAGAATTCGTAACATAGGTATCATGGCACATATAGATGCTGGGAAGACCACCACAACAGAGAGAATGCTGTTCTTCTCTGGCTACACACGGGCTCTCGGAGGTGAGGTGACATTTAGAAACAGTTGGTGAAAAGTTCTGAAAAAAAAAAAAAAAAAAAAGATCTGATTGTAATTATTTGAAAAAGGCAGAATAAAATGAAATTATTATGATCATATTAATTATAAAATAATTAAATAATAATGTAATATTATTAAATAAATCCGTCTAATGTTAAATAAATATTCTATGAAAAACTTTGAAAAAAGTAAACTGAATTGAATTACTAAAATACAAAAATAATTAAATCTGTAATAAAACATAATCAAATATTTAACAAAATAAAAATGTAAAATATATCTAAAAAAGGCTTATTAAATACTATTATAGTATATGAATAATACTAAAATAACATGTTTAAGTTGTTTGATACATGTCTTTTATTAAATATGTGAATTTGTTTTATATGATATAAACATCTTTGTGATTGGTGGTTTAGATGTGGATGATGGTGACACTGTAACTGATTATATGGCTCAAGAGAGGGAGAGAGGAATCACCATCCAGTCAGCTGCTGTTACCTTTGACTGGAACGAACACAGGATTAACCTCATAGACACACCAGGTACACATGTGTCCACACAGTGCTGTATTCTATGCAGGGCAAGGGACACACAGCTCAAACGTTTGGGGACGGTATAATAAATACAGTCAATATGAATTCTATTTCTTTTTTCAGGTCATGTTGATTTTACTCTGGAGGTTGAGAGAGCTTTACGAGTGTTGGATGGAGCGGTTGCTGTGTTTGATGCTTCTGCTGGAGTAGAGGTTTGGCAGAAATTATTATTTGTAAAAATAATATAAATTATTAATGCTTTTTAATAACACAGTTAATAGTAAAGGCAAAATATTTTTAAAATGTCTGTATTTCTATATATTACATAAGTGTATTGTTTATATATATATATATATATATATATATAT
>JAUYWG010000038.1:8882556-8926922 GCA_034779775.1 Enteromius afrohamiltoni
TTTTTGAATGAATGAATGAATGAATTTCAGGCTCAAACCATGACTGTGTGGCGGCAGGCAGAAAAACACAACATCCCATGTGTGTGTTTCCTAAACAAGATGGACAAGCCTGCAGCTAGGTTTTACAATTAAACAATTTTTGGTCAATTCTTAGAATCTCACACTTAAATTCAGAGAATGAATGTCTAAAACGTTGCATGTTTTGTTGATCTAAATGAATGACTGCAGTTTGCTCTCATTCCTTCTAGCCTGAGGTACTCTTTAGACAGCATAAAGACTAAACTAAAGGCCAACCCTATTCTCCTTCAGGTAACCTCTTTGAACATAGTAACCAACTATTGTTACCAATGAAGAGATTTGTTCTGGATGTTTGCTATTATTTCCAGATCCCCATTGGCTCAGGGAAGAGTTTTACCGGATTGGTGGACTTGATCACTAGGCAGAAAATGCAATGGCAGGGGACCTCACTGACATATGATGGTCGAGTATTTGAATCCAGCGCCCTTCAGCCCTCAGATGACCCAGATATGCTCCAGGCTGTCAGTGAGGCCAGGGCTACTTTGATAGAACAGGTGAAACAAAAAAAAATGGATCTGAAAACAAAAGAATAAATGCTGATATGTTTGTGGTTGTTTACCACATCTTGAGTACAGAAGTTCTTAAAGGGACAGTTCACCAAAAAGTTATTTTTTGTTATTATTTACTCGCTTTAGTGAATGACTTTATTTGTCCATAGAAATTGAAAAATGTATCCCATTGACTTTATTTGTATGGAGAAAATCATATGGCTCATAATGACAATTTTAAATTTAGCCTTTTTTTGTGTGTGTGTGTGAACTGGAAAGGTAGCAGATCTAGATGATGATTTTGCGGAGCTGCTGCTGGGAAAGTACAGTGAAAACTTTGATGCTGTGCCTGCTGGGAAGGTATAGATAGAATATACAGTTTCTCTATACAGGTGCTTTGTGTTCTTTCTCCATTGGATCAGATATATTTGCCTATTAAATAAGCAAAATTGAAATTGAATATCCAGTTGCAGGAGGCTCTGAGAAAAGTAACATTAGCTCGTAAGGGGGTGCCTGTGTTGTGTGGAAGCTCTCTGAAAAACAAAGGGGTTCAGCCTCTGCTGGATGCCATCACTGCTTACCTTCCTGCCCCCAATGAGAGGAACCATGACCTGGTGTGAGTGCAGCATCCTTCAGCCCCTCATCAACTCATTATGCTTAAAGGAGAAAAAAAAATCATGTCATGATTAATTATATACGTTCCTCTTTATCCAGACGCTGGTATAAGGATGATCTGTGTGCGTTGGCATTCAAAGTGGTCCATGACAAACAGAGGGGTTCACTCGTGTTTGTTAGGATCTATTCAGGAAGCATGAAGGCTCAGTCGGCAGTGTACAACATCAGCAGGAATGGAACGTAGGTTTATTCTTTTTGATTTCAGACTTGTATGCTTTTATAATAATGAGACTCAATGAGTCCAATGCCTGATTTTCGTAGTTCTCTTAAAAGAAAAGACTTTTGATTTAGTTTTTTTTTATTTACTTCTGCAGCTTTTTACTCTTCTGATTTGTTGTGGAACAATCACATAACACACACACTCAAAAAGAAAGACTTTGGTGCTAACTAGGGGTGTCATGATATACCAGTATTAACGATAATTGTGATATTTAAATAATGACATATCAGTATATATCAGGTATTTTAATGAGGATATGTGTTTATAAGGTAATGCTAATCAACATAGCCTTTATCACTGTGTAGAATGCAAAATAATAGAATAATCTATACCACATTCTGTGACAAGAATCAGTTCATTTAAACACTTGTTTGGAGTAAAAATTTGATGCTGTACTAAATTATAAACTGTTGGCATTTTAGTCTGTTTAGTGTAGTTATTCTTTTTTGTATGCAATGGTGTGATTCTTAGTCAAATAAGGATGTATTTAATTGATAGTATAGTTTATTTTATTATTATTATTCAAGATTTCTTAATATATCATTATCTTGATTTTTTTTTAATACCACAATAATCTTGTAGTGAAAAATCTGATATATCTGGAAGCTTTAGTGTTACATTAAGGAAGTATGGTAATAACGAAAAATGATGTTTCTATTATGACCCAAGTTTTTTCAGCTCTAGAGTGAAGTACAATTTGTGATTTTGTTGTTCCAGGGAAAGAATGAGCCGACTTCTCTTGCCTTTTGCCGATCAGCACATAGAAATCCCTTCTTTATCTGCAGGAAACATTGCACTCTTGGTTGGACTCAAACAGGTAAACAACTTTCATGGGAAAAAGAAAAAAATATGTGTTGTTTACATGATTGTTTAAACTGCTTTGAGAGATAAATATTCTTATATTATCCTTAAAAGTGACTTCTTTTAACACTCTTTTCGAACACTCTTGTGACTTAAAAAAGAACTAGAAACTACCATTTGTGCTACCACCTTGTGCTTTTTTTTGTTTTGTTTGTTTTTAAGATATATTTTTGGCATTTTAGATTTTATTATACAGTTTAGATCTGAGGAAGCGAATTGGGAGAGAGAAAGGGGGAGCGAAATAGAGAAAGGTTGTAATAAAGATGCTTTTCTTGCCATCTTATGGGTCTGGGTCTTCCTTTGGTGCATTACACATTTAAAAAAATATTATGTTCTATCATTTTGTTTGTTTCAAATCAGACGGTGACAGGCGACACCATCGTCTCCTCCAAAGCCTCTGCTGCAACTGCATTGCGGCGGGCTCAGAAGGAAGCAGAGAGCAAGAGTAGCTTGCAAAGGGAGAGCAGCAGTCTGGCTCTTGCAGGGGTGGAGGTCCCTGAGCCTGTGTTCTTCTGCTCCATTGAGCCTCCTACTTTGGCCAAACAAGCAGGTAAGAACATTTTGATAGATCCTCAGCAGGTCACTTTCCAAATAGGCTGCAGCAGGTGGAAGGATTGAAATCTCAGTGGGTTTTGTGAAACAGATCTGGAGCATGCGCTCAACTGTCTGCAGAGAGAAGACCCCAGTCTAAAAGTCAGAATAGACCCTGATTCTGGACAGGTAAATGAGTGTTTTGTCTATTAGATGTGGCATTCTGTTTATCAGTGAATGTACATGTTTACTTATTTACTTGTTCAAACAAGCTTAGTGCTTAAAAAAATGTCTTTGACATATATAGGTCCTTCTCAAGAAATTAAGGCTTGAACTACTTCAGTTGTGTGTAATGAATCTAAAATGTATGAAAGTCTAATGTTTATCAGTACATTACAGAAAATAATGAACTTTATCACAATATGCAAATGTTTTGTAAGGACCTGTATTACATTGTGACACACAATAGATCCTGCACCATTTGTGTCGTCAACATCATATGCTCTTGGATCTTGTGGAGCTCTTGAGGAGCGCTTGTGTTCTACAATGTACTTTTCACTTATTCATGCACAGATGATACTGTGTGGCATGGGAGAGCTGCACATTGAGATCATCCATGACCGTATTAAGAGAGAGTACAACATCGAAACTCATCTAGGACCCTTGCAGGTGGCCTACAGAGAGACCATCCTCCAATCAGCAACTGCCACAGGTCAGGCTTCTGCTAACTGTACCATCATGTTTTATAATATATTCTACCTCTGTTAAAAATGCGTTACTTTGTTTGTGATGAAATATCAGAACTATTTCCCAATGACAGGTCGTCTGTTTTGTTTGTCTGCTTTACTGTTTTATGGTCCAGTATGACTTATGGTTACAGTAGACTTTGTCCATGGAAAAGAATAAGCATAAAACAATAAAATGAAAAAGAAAACAACATATATGACTAGTCACATGCCCTGTTTTAGTGTAGGTTTAAGAGTGATGAACGTTTGTATTGTTGTTTTGGAATTAATTGATTAAGAAAACAAGATTCCTATTAGTGCTGACTAAAAAAATGCTTGCATATACATGCATTTATTATGTATATAAAGACATACATACAGTAAATATTTTGAATCTATATGCATGTATATATTTATATTACAGATAAATGTATTTAATATGTAAACATAATATTTTTCTGAAATGTTAATGTGTGTGTGTATTTATATATGCACAATACATATACACAGTACATATTAAGTGAACAAAAACTTTAATTTTGGATTCGATAAATCATTTGACAGCCCTAATTCTTTTTGCTCTGCACAGAACAAATTGTTGTGGCAAAATAGATTATAATATCAGATAATACCCTGTTTATTCTGAGTAGTTAAGTAAATTCCAGTGTGATTTATGTGATTGTTTTAGACACATTAGATCGTACTGTTGGAGACAAGAGGCATGTTGTTACTGTGGAGCTTGCCGTCCATGCTCTGATGAATGAGCCCAGCACTTCCTGTGATGTGACTTTCGAGGAGGAAGTAAAAACTCAGCTTCCTGCTGATGTCAGAGAAGCTGTGGAAAATGGAGTTCAGAGCGCCTACCTCCAAGGTAACAGAAATGGATGCGTTTAAGCTTTTATGGCATTCATTACATATCTATATCTTCCTGGTACAATACTGCGGTCTATAAATCTGATGTTTGTCTCAGTCATATGCTGTTGGTAACCCAACTCCCTTTCCAGGTCCTGTGCTGGGTTTTCCTGTGGATGGTGTAAAGACTGTTATCCAGTGTGTACATTTGGAGCCAGGCACTTCTGCAGCCATGGTGTCAGCCTGTGTGTCCCGCTGCATGCTCAAGGTACTCAAACACTGTCCTGTGCCTTTTCCCACAATTGCTTTCAAACAACGGCACATCTGAGATTGGCTTTCTGGTACAGGCTCTGAAGCTGGCTGGGGGGCAGGTTTTGGAGCCGGTGATGGCTCTGGAAGTGACTGTAGGTGAAGAGTATCTGAGTCCTGTGCTTGCAGATCTCGCCCAGCGACGCGGTACTGTATGTGACATCCAAAATCGACAGGAAAACAAGGTTTTGCTGGCTACAGTACCTTTGGCTGAGATGATGGTCAGTGTTTCAGTAAAAATATTACAATGGCATGTGTCAGTTAATCTCTCTATATATAATAAGACCAGTAAAATGTCACAATGTGATTACTACATACCATAACAAATTACTTATGCAGAAACTGTTTATTTTGATTTAAGGGCTACTCAACTATTCTGCGCACTTTTACTTCTGGGAATGCTACTTTTTCCCTGGAGTTGTCCAGCTATGAGCCCATGAACACTCAGGACCAGAATACACTGCTTAACAAGATGAGTGGACTGGCTTAAAACGGTAACCTTCAACTGAACTGAACATTCATTGATCTCTGATTGGCTGTTCACATATGGTCCAGAAGATAATCTTGGAGACTAGCCGATGTATGGACATACCCTTCTCAGCCCTTCTTTTTTCCCCTCTGATGGAGAGGTGGTAAAAAAATGCTTACTGGTGCTTGGGTGTACATGTATATAAAATAAACCGATATTAAATTACCAATAGCACAAGAGCAGTGCTTTCATGAATTTATTTAGTTCTTAAAAACCTTATGACATACCTAGCCTTGGGAAACAATTAAAAAAAAAAAAAGCAAACCTCGTTTAAAATTCAATCAAATTTATTCACAAGAACATGTATTTTAATAACATTTAAGCCTACAAATCCAGATGTACAGAACCTGCCCATTTAATAATAAAAAACAATTACAAACAAAGTTCTGGTAATAACTGGCTCAGTGCATGGAACAGTGAATCATGATTTTATAATTTAAAAAGTGTTGTCCTTCTATTCCCTTTAACTGTTTACTGTGAACTGAATGTTGAAGTTCATAGGCCCATGTACTCCTGACGGCAGTGGCCAACAAATAGAGGTTCTGCAGGTATGCCTCTCCTGATGGGAAAAATCTCACGTTCACCAATGAAGCATTCAAAAATATGCCTGTGCAAATTCAGTTATTTGTACAAAGACTTTACTGAATTGTACATTTTCCCAATTGACCCAGAACAGACAGCCTTAAAAATATCATTAGAAATAGTTAGAAATTAAACTATAACTAAAAACAATAATAATCAAGGACATCAGAGATTAGTGAGGTCACTCCAATGCCACTCCAATTTTGATTTTACACATAATTGATCAAAAATAAAATAAAATAGATAAATGGAACTATATGTTATATCATTGAATACTTCAATATTAAGATGAGACTGCATTAATTAGTTTGCCTGTCATATTTTAACTCACTTGACCATGCGGCAGCGATGCTGGGTCAGACGAGTGTAGGCATCATCCACATCTGTCACGCTTTTATCACTCCATAACCTCTCAGCAACAGCGCTGGCTCTTGGCCTGCAATGGCAAAGACAAACCAAAAAGTAATAATATACTTAATTTTAAATAAATACTAGGTTTGGTTTCAGTTGTGCAATTAAATCCTGACATTAGCTTTTTATATTTTACATATTACAAGATGGTAGATTTGAATAATATATCGTACCAGAGTCGAGGACTGAGGTTGGTCGCATCCACGTACTCTCCCCAAAGACAAGCCTCTCCACCAATCACCAGCTTTTTCTGTGTATCTGTGCCTGTGATATAATATCGATCACAAGTTATCAATAGAAAAACAAAGAAACCACTGTACAAAAACCTGTTCCTTAAAGCAAAACAGTTGATCCTGTTTGAGTCAAACATTCCCATATCAAACATCCGAATACCTGCAGACAAAGCAACCAATTTAAACTGGGTCATAACGGAATAGACTCGTAACTGTCAGTTGGTGTAAAGTGCCATAGTCACATGACAAGTGTTTGTTTGCATATCCAAATAAAAACAGATTCCCGGCATTGCCATTACTTTGACACAGCTTTAGACTGAAAGCTGATTATTTTAGGGATAAGGGAAGATCTGGGATAGATAACACAATCACATGCAACCTAAAAACCTTAAAAATAAGATCAGACCATTTGTACCAACCTTGGTTATAATGAATAAACAAGAAAATTCACCAGACTTTAGAACTCTTTTGTTACGGAAATTTCAACTCCCACATAGCTCACAAAATCACGTATTGTACAATCAGTCCTGCTTATTTATTCTTTTTTTTTTTTTTTAAACTAAGATTGTTGCACAAAATTAGGAGAACAGAAACAGGTTCAAATCCGCATAGATGTTATCTGCACATGACACACACCAGTGAAATTTTGGGGGTCGGCTTTGTAAATGTTCACCCAGTCTTGGCCGTAGTTGATGCGATTGAGGTACCAGGGTGTGGAGAGCAGAGCATTGAAACCAGCCGCTGTTACCGCCGCCATCTCATCCTGGTACTGCGGCCTTTCTTTCCACACATGGATCTGTGTGTCAGCTTTCAGCTACATGTGTACACATACAGATGCATGCATGACACACAAACGAACGAACATACATCACCGTGGAAAAATCCCTCTGGACTGCATTTACATCTTTGTGGAACTTTTCATGCTTCTTTCTCATTTAATATCAAAGATCCCAAGATTGCACATTTATCTAGTAGCTAATAGCCGTCGCGAAAGAACTGAACATGGTTAGTTTTAAAGTGACAAAAAATATTAGGTATAAAATCAGCGGTAACAAATAATTACTGGCTATCAATATAGGCACATCCCAATACAATAAAATCAGTATTCAATCTTATGAGTTAATGTGAACACTATCAAAAATTGTAATACATTAGATCTTGAATGTAGTCCAAAGAAATTTATCCATCTAGTAGTCACTTTCCTGGAAGGTCAGGTGCTCAGTACTGACTCAAAATATCTGCTTTCTCATTAGATCATTAGTTAATGGCCTGTAAACCTGACAACAGTTAATTGTTGTGGTATTCAGTGACATCTGCAAACAATTAATCATTTTTAGTAATGATATATTAATTTAACAAGACTGAAGCAAAGATGGAGGAGGATTTATGACAAAGCATACACCACCATTCAAAAGCTTGGTCACTTTTTTTATGAGCAAAAGTGACACTTAAGTTATTTACGCTCTGTTGAAATTTTATTTAAATAAACAGCCTAGGAGAGACATTTGAAAGGTAGTGTGTTTAGAGTGACAAATGCTGAAATGCGTACTTTCTGAAGCATTCAGGAATATGTGGTTTCAGTGGTCCTGACCTTGAAATGTGGAAATGTGGTTGATCAGGAATGGTCAAACACACTACTCATGACAACCTACTAGTGACAAGCAAGACTGAAAGAATCACATCTGAACACTATCAATAATGTAGAAATGAAAGGAAATTCCATATAATTGATATATGGTTGATGACAAGCACATAACAACAAACCATCTCTACCCAAAGCCTCAACCCCCAAGCTAGTGTGCGATTCAACACCATGTCAACTCATCCATGGCGATTTTCAGGGCAAAAATATAGGTTAAACTGTAAGGTATAGTGATTGGTCATGGTCAATATGTGTGTAAATACAGAATAACTAGAGCTCCTACATTTGAAACCACTACTAGTTTACTAAACAAAACTAAGAGTTTAACTGGAGAAACTGACCGGGGAAATTGAGTGGCTCAACTGTGTAGTAGTGTTTCCAGTCCTGTCCATAGCTAATGTAGTCCAGGTACCAAGGGGCAGAAAGAATGGTTGTAAATCCTGCCCCAGTTACTTTCTGTAGTTCCTCCTCCATCTTGTTCCCCATCCACACCTCCACCACAGTGTCAGCCTTCAGCTGGAACATGCATAAAGCGCATTATGTGCCCTAATCAGTTTTCTGGTGGGCTGTTACATCTACATGCATCTACATGTAAGCACAGTTTAAAACAGCCACTTAGTGGTATGTCAGAACTAGGCTAGCAATAGTTTGTGAAAAGGAGAGCATGGATGTCAAGCTATTTCTGATTAAGGAGGTTAAGGAAGAGTAGGTTAGGCTTTGATTTGAAGACAAAACATTTTGGATCTGCAAAATGTTTTCATTTGTGTAAAAAGTGGTTATACTAAGAAATTTATTTGAAGACTTGTAATACAACATTTCTAGATTTACATTACTTCACAACGGCACCAAAAAGGTCAGCTCATAAGAAGAGATGAGCCTTACCTTCACCCCATTATCAAACACTTCCTGCCATACCATGTACCCTTTCTTGGTAGAAGTCACAATATCAAGTAATCTGTTTTCCAAAGACAAATAATATCAGATTGTGTTCATCTTTAATGCACACTGCAAGACCACAATAACCGTCTTTCCTGAGCTCTTACCTTTGGATGTAGAAAGACTCCAGTTTGCTGTAGTCTGTGCCAAAGCCCTGCTTCACCATAAACTTCTGAATATCAGGATTGGACTTCCTACAGGAACAATAAGTGGAACGTAAGCATGACCTTTAGTAGTAACAGCTCTCAACTCAAAGAAAACAATGTAGTTTAATAACTGATGACAGAGTAAGAAGATTGATTTTTCTAACCAGCAACTGAAGTCAACCTCGTCTCCCCCAAGGTGTATGTAGGCATCAGGGAAGACAGTGCTGATCTCTTTAAAAAACTGTGTCATGAAGTCATAAGAGGAGTTTAAGATGGGGTTCACCGGCCCAAAGGATCCTGAAGGACTAGAACCACTATAACAAGGTGTTAGCAGATCCTTTATGCCTAGGGGGAAAAAAAAACAAACATTAATCAGTTACTACAATTTAAGCATCAAACGTTGAAACCTATAAAATATGACTTATGGCTGGAATACATTACACAACTTTACATCGGTCATATATTTGTGAGTTTGCTCTGCATGCATTTCGGCTTCACAGTCATTTTGTTCTGTTCAGATTTTAGGTTTGTGCAGTGTTATTGCAGCCCTAAACATGACTAAACAAAACAATCTGTGTAACGCTGCATCAAGTCTCCCAACTGACCCTTTCCCCATGACTGTGTGTGTCCTGGGGTGTCAAACTCAGGGATGACTCGTATCCCCCTCATGCGGGCAAACTCAATGACCATCTTCACATCAGATGGAGTGTAGACATGTGTGAATGGGTGATAGGCTCCCTGTCAATCACAAAAAAAAAAAAAAAAAATAAGGGAAAACATGATCAATATACAACGATGAACACTTTTGTAGTTAGATTTCAGCAGTGGCAGTTGAGTTCTACAACTTTTACACTAAAAGAAATGACACTGGAACTGACGTGTTCTACGGCACTATCCTTGTAGTAAACCTTTATCCCCTTACCTTTTGCTTCCAATGCAGCATATGCAAAAAAAGTATATGAGAACAGGGAACTATTTTTAAAGCATGGCATTCAAAATTAGTTGGAATAGGTTGATATGCCTGCTATATATGTCTACTATTTCCATGATGTTGGTCATTGCCCTCTACTGATAACAGAATTCCAGCATGGTAATCCACTAACAAATCTACAATACATTTTATGTTTTGAATAGAGATGCATTTAATCGTGCAGGGCTTGAATCTAAAACCAAGTCAAGTATATTATATACTCACCTGCTGACTTAAGTCAGGGAAGGTACGGCTCATGTAAGGAAATGACTGATCATCCACAATGTGCCAGTGGAATACATTAAACTTGTTCATCGCCATTGCTTCCTGTGAAAATGAGACATTTTATTGTTTTACACTGTGGGATGAGAAGCATTTAAAAACAAACAAAATTGTACATTTGTACACTAATTTGAACATGTGACTCTAGGTCAAAACCTTTTTTCTGAAAAACCTTGTGATGAGCGTCACCTTGTCTTGTGATTACTGTCATGTGCAAAACGAACAAAAACTTGACTTTCCAGTCTCATAAGTAAAATAACTTCCTTGAGCTGACTTAAATCTTTTTTTTTTGGGAGGAAATTAAGGATTAATGAAAAAAGTCATTGATTTATCCTGTCCTATTATTATAATTTAACATTTAAAATTGCACTCTAGATGCATGCTTTTAAGTAAAGCCTGTCATTAACCAAGTTATCATCCAGTTTTTACGCGGTTTTGTTATCGACAAAGAGGATTTGTGGATTTTTTTTTGCAAAATTTGCTGTCTCCAGCCCGTTTCCATCAAACTGGCCTTTTACAGATAAAATGGTGTGCGTAATGACATCATCCTTTTAAAAAAAAAACTAATGGTTGCCTACGTTTTAGTGTATTGCAAAAATGCACTTAAGCTGTTTCCATAAATGATTTCACTTATTGTGCAAATCATAAGCAAATAGTCAGTTCTTAATCCATTTGGTGAAAAAAACAAAACAAAACAAAACAAAAAAAAAAAACGTAAAAACACCTTGGATGGAAACTTGGCTATTATAAAGCAAATTATTTCAGCTCACCAAACTGGCCAAAATGACTTTGAGCGGCAGGAAGTGTCGAGACGAGTCCAGGAGGATCCCTCGATGGGCAAACCGTGGGAAATCTGAGATGTCTGTCTTATTGATGTTGTTCTATTGAGAAGACCAAAAAGATTTATGGAATTTATTATTATTTAAAGCCCTAATGAAAAACAACATTCTAATAAGTAAGTCTGTTTTAAACTTACGCCTCCATAGTCATCCTCATAGACCAGCTGGCTGAATGTTTCCAGTCCTTACAACAATAAACATGAGCAAGTTACATATTGAAGAAATCATAAATTAAGATAAAACTAGTTACATAAACATGATATATATCTCTTATCTTATGGCATTGAAATAACACTAAACATTTTAAAGAATGGACCGTGCCAAAATTAAAATTAAATCCTTAAATTTACAAAATATCTTCATGAAACATGATCTTTGCTTAATATCCTAATGATTATTGGCTTAAACATTTTGTCCCATGTATTGTTGGCTATTGCTTGTTTTGTGGTCAAGGTGGACATATGTCATTTGTAACAATATAAATGTGTTTCCTATCATATTTGATCAGTGTCCCAACAGAAAAAAAAAAATTAAAGACTGACCACAGACCTTTAAACCGTAGTGTGTATGTTCAAAGGGGAAATGTAAAGGTGAGTTTGTTTACTGTATAACTGCATTGTATAGTTTCGCATACCTCGCAAAGCTCCCCATACATTAGCAGCTTTCAGCACAGCAGAGGGTTCATCGACTGTCAGCTCATCTACACAGGGAGAGCAAAACTTTACAATTCACAGACAAACCGAACACTCACTGGCTCAAGCCCAAGTTATCGCTCAACACATCTCAGTGAAAAAGCAAGCTGTGACTGACTTCTAAAATGCGGTTTCCATGTAATATTAAATACAGTGGTGTTTATAAATGACTTTGCATGGGTCAAATGCTAGTACATCTAAAAAGAGCTCTAGAATCACGTTAATACTCTAACCCGATTACACCTAGGCTAGGCAGATGTCAATTATCGGATTTGCCGGTCGTTCATTGGATTAGAGATCATTGAGGTTACGGCGCTGCGGATCACAGGCGGAAGGGGAAATCGGCTCACATGACTCGTCGGTTCGCAGACTCGGGTAACCGTCACACTCTGGATCAGCTGATGTGATCCACACCTGAAGCTCCTCCAGATCTGAACCATACATTTTCTTTCGGTTCTTCTCGTGCTTCTTCATGTCACTAAACATGTATTTAAAATACCTGCAAAGCAAAAGTCAGTTGAAACCAAGTGTTGTATATTCGGGAGGTTTATGAATCATATTGTACTGATACTGTACTTCCTGTTAAAGCCACGCATTGGCGTATTATATAACGCAACAAATGAAGTAGTATACACAGTCACCTGCGGAACGCATCTTCGAGTATGCTGCAGCTCGGTCCGGCGGAGGACTGTTTGGAGTGGACGATCTGAAAGCTGGCGGGGCTGAGTTTAAAAGCGTCGGCGGACGACTGAAATTTCTGAGGTAGCGGCCAGAGAGAAATTTCATCCAGCTCCTTCTGTTTTCCTCCAAAGTTGTCGAAGAGCCACCCATTGGAGACGGCTACCGCCAAAAACATCAGCGCACATTTGAGCAGGCAGCACATGTTTGTGTTGCTCGCTCTCCAGTCAGCTGACTTCTGCTTCTAGTCTGGACGGAGGACTGTGTTGCGCTTTGAGCGCGTGGGCGGTGTTTAACTCAACAGTCACGGGACCTACCAAGCAGCCACACCCCCTTAACTTCTTAACTGAATTGCACGGATTGTTATGAAACCTCATCCCTTTATCTGGTTATTTGTATAGAGAGCAATGAAGGCCAATCCTTAGATGCAACGTTAGTCTAAACTTGCAAAACAAATGTCCCAAGGAAAGGTAGTGAGCTAAACAACTGGTTTCAACAGTCTTGTGAGAACGCAGACCGCACGTAATAAAAACAGTCCATACTGTATTCTAATGTGATAATATCAAAAAAGTTTTGTTTTTTTACTTAAATGTCAAGATTTCAAGCACAAATAGTTTATATTTAAAGCCTTCCGCAGGTACATTATATTAAAAAGCCACTTTTTTTGCAGAGACCTTATAGTCACAGACCTCATACTCCAAATTTCAGTCACCCAACTTCAGAGTGAGGAAATAACTGAATTTTAACTGAACTGTTGGTGTTACTTGTTAAGAGTAACAAATGAAAATCACTGTTAATTACCGATCTTGAGCTACCCAGAGCTTAGTTACCCAAAAGCATTGTGAGGATAAAAGTAGATTGCATTGCAAACCTGAACACAAATTAAGTGATGGGGACTAGTGACCAAAATTGAGGTCAGCATGGGTAAACAGGTTACCATTAAGAATGCGTTTTTGTTGTTGTTGTTTTTAAGCTAAAAATGAAAAGAGAAAGTTCTCTGTAAGGGCTAGGTTTAGGTGTAGGCGATAAAATATAATGGTTGGTACAGGAGAAAAACTATCCCCTAAAGGACTGTGTAATTTTCCTGTACAACAAAGGTTAAATGTGTTTAGAAAAGTTGTCATAGTTATAGTAACACTGACAAAGATTAAAAACCAAGTATGCAAAATGTCCAGAGTTAACAATTATTAGAATTAAAAAATATATGTACATATATATATATATATATATATATATATAATTTGGGGGCATTTTGGCGTTGCGAGGGGGGGCTTTGGGGGCTTAAGCCCATGATGTATTGTCAAAAGCCCCTGATCTTTTGGAATATGTTGCACTTAATATGTGGGTGGGGTGGTGTACTTCTTAGGGGCTAAGCCCCTTATCTCTTCTGACCCTAGCAACGCCCCACCATGTGTGTTGTAAAATGCCCACAGTCAAACAAAGCATTTTGCTTTAAACATCAAAAGTGCAAAAGTGTACATGCAGTTTTTAGCTTTAATTACAAAAGAAAACAATCAATAATTAATTATGCATTACAAAATTATATGCTAATAGGCTAATTATATTATATTATAGGCTAATTATAGGCTATTTTGTTCATGCTAACTGGCTAACAAAACTAGCTACCTGATGCTACTTGAGTTAATTATTGAGTTAATAATTAAATATAAAGTTCAAATATTGAACTTTGTTTGTATTCAACCAACTAGGTAGAATACTTTTTATGAAAAAACTTTTGAAAAAAGGATTTGATGTTCAAAACAGAATAACTACAGTAGTTGCCCATTGCTCACTGGGGGGCGTTTTACCCCACTGACTATGATTGAGAAAGAAAAAAACAAATGTAAAGATTATATATATATAAAAAAATATATATATAATTTTTTTTAAATAATAAATAATGAAAAATAATATTATATTTTTTATTCGGGTCCGTTTTATCCAGTCTAGTTTTCTTACTTAAAGGCCTATATTTTTATTTTCCCTTTTTTCTTTAATTATATTGTATGTTAATGTTCTTTTAATAATAAAAATAATAATAATTATATATATCCCGTATAGTAACACATAATTTTACATTTTCAGATATTAATTTAGCCATTAATTAAAATAATCGATTAAGACAACAGACGGAATGGGGCACATACATTTTGTAACTCCAAAGATTTGAAAAAAATAATTATAAGCCACGGGAACCACTTAAGTCGACCACTGTGTGCCACATTACTGCCCAAGAAGACGTCTCAACACCAATCGTAACATTTTTCAATCGAAACATAAAAGCACTTACATTATACGTCAAGGGCGCTTACATTTGTAATGAAGATAACGCAAATGTGCCTTTTGCTCAGCAGGGGGCGCCATTGTTCCGTGAATTTAAGTTCAATACTCGCACTGAACCTAGTGTGTGCATGGTACTGCACCTCAGACTAATGAGCAGACTAAGTTTAGGCTGATTGCGCAATTTGTAGACTAAGTCAAATGGTTGAGATGACTTTAACTTGAAAAGACAGCATTGCAACTGGAGCTGCTGTATAGTATGACCCTTAAGCGGCACTTGCTAAAGGTCAGTTATAAGCAAAGTAAACCGTAATTTATACAATTTATACTTTGAATAAACACAAACTCCTCGGCGATATGCAGCCTAGTAAAAGTCCTACTAATTATTTTTCTATTAATTAGCCTCACCACACTCTCCCTATCTCTTTTCACGCCAGTTCATCGGTCTATCTCCTCCCACATTCTCCTGAAGAGCAGCAGCGCTCCGCCTCTCTTTCTTCCTCCTCTAAAAGCTGTTCACACCCGTCAGCTGTTCACTATTGAGACCTGCACGCGCGCGCACTGGCAGAGCTGCTGCGAGACAGTGCGAGCGAGTGTAGTTGTGCACCGTAGTCACAGAAATAGCGGAACTCGAGCAGTTTTCGGTGTAACTCAGCAACAGTGGACCAAACTGTATTTCTAGGCTGGTTGCTTACGTTAAAAGCAAGTGGATTAAATTTCTCTTCATTTGTGTATTTTGTGGTTTATCCACGCGACATCGGACACTGTTGCCAGAGCGTTAAGCGCCGCCAGTGTTGTGACTCTGCACGCGTCTCGTTGTGGCATGTTTGTGGGCCAAAGCAGACGAAACTGAATTCCTCATTGCTCCTGAACAGGTAATATAAACGCTCTGCATTTTCATAAATGTAAATACATAATCTTTAGTGACCCTAGGTTCTTTCTAGGACATATTTCACAGGACGTTTCTCCATTAAAACAAATACAAGAAAATACACATTTAAAGAATTCAGTAATTATTCTAGTTGTCATTCATTTTAAAATGAAATTAAAATGATACTAATATTTATACTAATGTAAATATATAAATAGTGATGTATGCAATTGATGTTTGCACCGAGTGCATTATGTCATGAGAATGATCTGTCATTAGTTCTAGTTTCAAAATAAGTGTGGTGCTTAAAAAGATCTTTTTATTATAGACCCTTCTTGTTATAAGATATCAACTGTCATTACACTCTTTATTTTGTATAACTGTTTTTTTATTAGTTTATATAAATGATTTAATTCATATAAACATTGCTATTGTTCAGTGTGTGCTGCAAGATAATTAATAGCCAATGTCAGCACAGGGTTTCTGGCTCTTGTACTTCACGGCTGTGTCCAATATAAATGGATTATTGGGCTGTATCAGGTGTGATACATCAATGTTGCTTGTGTGTCCTTAATGTATTTAGCCAAGTTCGGAACTACATTTTGCCTCTGCACAACATTAGCGGAAACACAATCAAATTCTCCCAGGAGGGATGTTGACAGCCGGCAGGGACCAGGGGGCGTGTATCGGTTACATGGAAATTCAGACTGATTGGATTTGAATGTGCACCATATAGGCAACCAGATGGCAGCCGGTGACATTGACACACTTAGTGTTGACTCTGTGCCTGGTTCTCCACTCTTTGTTCGTTTTCCACAGTGAATTTTCAGGCAAGGGTGTTTACTTCTGAAAGTTTTTTTTTTTCCTCTTCAGTTTCCCCCTCCTTATCCGTCTGCCTTTGAACACCTGGTAATGATTAGACTCCCTTGCATTTGTTCGCATTCCAGTCGGCTAGACATCAGAGAGGCATCCAGTGGGTTTTTATGTTGTGTTTGCAGAATTACATCATCTTCTCTGCCTTCATGTTGAGGTTTGGCATGCTCTTTGTGTATTTTGCTGATACTGATCATATCACTGTTCAAAACAATGTCTGTCAACTCCTAGAACGGACAACAGAGGCTATTCAAGCCACAGCAACATGCCAGTTGTCACTAGGGTACACAGGTGCTAATTAAATATTTTGCCTTTCATCCTGAGTGGGATTTTAAATAATCCAAAAAGGTTAGCAGCACACATTCCCTGGAGTGAAAATCATTTGTGATTTTTAATTTTTATTCTTGCATCTTTTATGAACAGAACAATTGTTTTCTCTTTTTTTTTTTTCCAGGATTCAATGAAAATGTCGGTCTGCGTCCACGAGAACCGCAAGTCTCGTGCCAGCACGGGCTCAATGAACATCTACCTGTTCCACAAGTCCTCGTATGCAGACAGTGTGCTAATGCACCTGAATGCTCTTCGGCAGCAGAGGCTCTTCACCGATGTTCTGCTCCATGCTGGAAACCGCTCTTTCCCGTGTCACAGGGCTGTGCTGGCCGCCTGCAGCCGCTACTTTGAAGCAATGTTCAGCGGAGGGCTGAGAGAGAGTCAGGACAGTGAAGTGGACTTCAGAGACTCCATTCATCCAGAGGTACCGTGGTAGTGCTTGAATTTGTGGAGTAGTCAAAAAGAGTTTGAAAGTGTCAGGATAGCTCAGCCAAAAAACTAAATACTTTTATTTACCCACCCCATATGGCTCCAAAACTGTGATTTCTTCAGTGGAGTAAAAAAGATTTTTTGAAAAATCCCCCCACTGTAGGACAAAACAAAAACAAAAAAATAGCATATTTTGTGTTAAACAATAGTTTGAATTGACATGAGGGAGTTATTTTTTGTTTTTGTAAGCTACGCTCATTTAATGTACAATACATTATTAAGAGGAATACTGAAACCTTGGAGTAGCTCTGGGGTTAAACATCAGGCTTTTGCTAATCAATAGTTCAATGGCTTTTAAAGTAACTCGTATTAAAGTTTGACAGCAAAAATGGGAGTTTTTCACTTTATTTAGTTAAACTTTTGCATTTGCTCTGCTTTGTTTAGGTATTGGAGCTCCTTCTGGACTATGCCTATTCGTCAAGAGTGATAATAAATGAGGAGAATGCTGAGTCTCTCCTTGAGGCCGGTGACATGCTGGAGTTTCAGGACATCCGCGATGCCTGTGCTGAGTTCCTGGAGAAGAACCTCCACCCGTCCAACTGCCTGGGCATGCTGCTGCTCTCAGATGCTCACCAGTGCACCCAGCTGTTCCAGCTGTCCTGGAGCATGTGCCTCAGTAACTTCCCTGCTATCTGTAAGACTGAAGAGTTTCTCCAGCTGCCTAAGGACATGCTGGTCCAACTGCTGGCACATGAAGAGCTTGAAACCGAGGATGAGCGTCTGGTCTACGAGTCGGCGCTTAACTGGGTGAACTACGACCTTGAGAGGAGGCACTGTCACCTTCCGGAGCTGCTCCGTACCGTGCGTCTGGCTCTCCTGCCTGCCATCTTCCTCATGGAAAACGTCTCTACGGAGGAGCTTATCATCGCACAAGCTAAAAGCAAAGAGCTGGTAGACGAGGCCATCCGCTGCAAACTGCGCATCTTGCAAAACGACGGCGTCGTCAATAGTCCTTGCGCCCGGCCCCGCAAGACCAGCCATGCACTTTTCCTGTTGGGTGGCCCCACGTTTATGTGCGACAAGCTCTACCTGGTGGACCAGAAGGCCAAAGAGATCATTCCAAAGGCAGACATCCCCAGTCCACGCAAGGAGTTCAGCGCCTGTGCCATTGGCTGTAAAGTTTATGTGACTGGGGGCCGGGGCTCAGAGAACGGTGTGTCTAAGGACGTTTGGGTGTATGACACATTACATGAAGAATGGTCTAAAGCGGCTCCAATGCTGATAGCACGTTTCGGTCACGGTTCCGCTGAGTTACGCCACTGCCTGTACGTCGTTGGAGGTCACACAGCTGCTACTGGCTGTCTGCCTGCATCACCGTCTGTGTCTTTGAAGCAGGTAGAGCAGTTTGACCCAGTTGCTAACAAGTGGAGCATGGTGGCTCCGCTTCGAGAGGGAGTTAGCAATGCCGCTGTCGTCAGCGTAAAGCTGAAATTATTTGCCTTCGGTGGGACGAGTGTGGCCCACGACAAGCTGCCTAAAGTTCAGTGCTACGATCCCTCAGAGAATCGCTGGACGGTCCCGGCATCCTGCCCACAGCCGTGGCGCTACACAGCAGCTGCTGTTCTCGGCAACCAGATCTTTGTAATGGGAGGTGACACAGAATTCTCCGCTTGCTCTGCCTACAAGTTCAGCAGTGAGACTTATCAGTGGACTAAAGTTGGAGATGTTACGGCAAAACGAATGAGCTGCCAAGCGGTGGCCTCTGGAAACAAACTTTATGTGGTGGGTGGCTACTTTGGTACACAGCGCTGCAAAACCCTGGACTGTTACGACCCCACGCTGGATGCCTGGAACAGCATCACTACCGTACCATATTCCTTAATCCCCACTGCCTTCGTCAGCACCTGGAAACACCTCCCAGCTTGAAGCACGTCTGTTCTCCCCTGTGTTACCCTACTGTTTCTACAAGGTAGGTCATGAAGTCTAAAAAAAGAATTACCAGACTTAGCAAGGTTTTTTTTTTCCAATTACTGAAAAGGGTTAAATGAGTAGTAGTTACCCCATCAGTATCTAACAATACGTTTTTTTAAATCTACACTATTTATTTAGATCATGTAGATCGTTTTTCTTTAGAACGCAAGGAATTTTCAGAGGAATGAGATGCAACCAGCCCTTGTCACTTAAGGTCTTGAGCCTGTTTGATAATGTGTGCTAATTATTTGTTTCCCCAAAACATTTTTAACTCTTCATTATAAAAGTTCCAGTGTTGTGGTTGCCATACACGGTTTGAAAATGTGCACACTGAAAAGGTTTAGAGGTTTTATTTATCCCTCATGATCTGCCTCGTGCATACATTGGCAAACAACCTTATTAAAATCAATAACAAATTAAGTATTGACGGAACAATTAGATTGTCTTACAAAGCAGAGAGGAAAGAAACGGCAAGGCAGCATTCTACGAATATCAACCAGATCAACACAGCTTGTATGCAAAATCAGATATTTCTTTCATTCTGTCAGTTCCTCTGTGCTTTTTTGCATTCTCTCTCATTCCTTTTCAGTCTTTTTGCTGCTTCCTGTCTTTGTTTCTGTGAAGAATTTCTTCCGTTGTATATGGAGGCGTACTAATCGCAACGTTTTGCATTAATCGATAACTTTCAAAGCTGATGCATTAATGGATGATTTATAATAGGTTGCTACAGATGTCACATCTCCCAAGAGTATATAAAAATAGTGGCTATTAAGCATGTCTTGCTTGGTCTCCAAGAAAACAGGCTTCGGTCACAGCAGGACTACATCGAAAAGGGCATCATGCTTTCCAGTATCTACCTCTCAGCAGCGATATGCCCAGAGATGCTGTGTGTGTGCGCTCTGTCTGGTCTGGCTGATATGGAGACCCTGCTGGATCTGATCAATCCCCAGACTGTGAGGGAAGCGAAAAAAATAGAAATCCTTGCTTGAAAGAATTCAAATCCTTGTTCTTTGAGCTGGAGATTGAAGCTCCATACACCTACCAGAAGAAAGATGATAGGTTACACCTGAATTTCAGTGTGCGTATGGCCGTGTGGAAATCTTCCCATGTAAAATTTACATCCAAAGTAAAACTTTGTGTTTGTGTGCCTCTGTTGTGAGGAGGCAGCTTGCAGTAGGGCTGAATGAGTTATGAGTGTGCAGTGAGGGGCGTTGCACCGAGGGTAATTGAAGCAGAATAGAAGACTTTTATTGTTCCTGAGGGGGAAATTTGTCTAAGGGTGGAGGAAGGAGGAAAGAGAGCTTGGGCAAATAAGGGAGGAGGGAGGGCTCGGAGAACAGACAGAGAAACGGTGAGGTGTGTTTCATTTGGATGAGCTGTGTGTTAACGACATGGAGCATGCTAGCATGACATCTGAGCAAAGTTCTGTACCTTTGCAGTATGGTTACAGTAGGCTTTTGCATTGTTTGGCTACAGTCTTTGTCTAAGTATATAGATATTGTGCATCACCCCTTGCTTTTTGAAAGGTGTGGTCACAGTTACAGTTGTTCATTGAATTTTCCCAGTCATTTTAACAAGATTCTACATAGTCTGTAATTTTTGTGGCGGTGTAAGTGTCTAGTAAAAGAAACTGTGTAAGGTCAGAGCTCAGTTAAATCCCACGCTGTTTCTGATTCGCTAGTAGGAAATATTTTGGCTTGACTCGCATATTGCTTAACATCAGAGTAAAACATACATAAGTAAATGAGATGAGGTAATTCAAATGAGTCATAGCTGTTGTTTTCCATAAATGATTTCTGCATTGCCGGTCACGATTGTAAAATCATTTGCGATTCAGACTGAGATGTGAGTTTAGATGCAAAGCAAAATATAACAGGAAAATAAGAATCATTCTTTTTTGATGAGAAAAGGGGCCGTTTATATTTAGCGCTTTATTCTTTGAGTGAAAGCACCTAACAATAGAAAGATTCATCTCTGTCTTGTAGAGTTGAATTAATATTTTATACATTCCATCCTCTCCCTTCATGGCAGGTAATCAGTCTGACTGCAGCGAGAACAGAATAACCCATAAATACTGATAGAGTGAATCAAAATCCAGGACAGCAGACTAAATAGAACGAGCACCAACTTAACTTCCTCCTCACTGAATAACAAAAACTGAGGCAGTCCTCCATACTCATTCCATTCCTGACCCTTTGGCACTGGTCATTTAGCTTTGCCTTTTAAATTCTCTGTGACCGCATGCGTGTGAAATGCCGCCCACCTTGATAGGGCAGTTTATTTCAAAGTGGTGGTCCTGCCTTTGTTCACACAGCCATTCCTATGCATTTAAAAGACCATGAAGTGTTCTAAGCAAGCTTCCTCCCTACTAACAATGAGGAGCCTCACTGCTGGCCAGAGGAGTGGGAGGAGAGAGAAGACAGAGATGAGGGGAGAGGGGGAGGACTGGATAAGGAAGAGTAAACAAAGATTTTCAGTCTTGCTCTTTCTTTCTCTCCAACTGGCTGTGTTTTCTCACACTCAAACTCCTGCTATCTTTCTCCCATGGGAATGCATCTGGTTACAGAGATCCTCCCTTTCCTACATGCAGACACACTGCTCTCTTTATCTCTTATCTTTTCCCTCTCTCTGTGAAACCATTTTTTTGTGAAAATGTGCTGTTGAACTCTGCAAAGGTTCAGTGATGTTCTATGCTGAAGTATTTCATTATACTAGAACAGACGGAATAACAAACGGCATATCTGTATGTACAGTTATTTTTTCATCCTAAAGTATGGCCAATAACAAATCGCCTCAGTCTTCAGCAGTTTGGACAGAGGGTCCATGCTGTGGGGAATTGTTTTTTTTTTTACTTTGTCATATTTCCAAGAAAATAAAGTTTTAAATCTGTTTTAATGTTATCGCAAAGAAATTTAGTCATTTAATGTTGTGTGAAGTAAATAAAAACTATGCACAATATGGTTGTGCTATTATTTTAAATTTCTACATTTTAAATATTTTTTGCTGTGATGGCAAAGCTTATTTTTCAGCAGCCATTACTCCAGGCTGTAGTGTCACATGATCCTTCAGAACTCATTCTAATATGCTAATTTGGTGCAAAAAAAACCCATATTGTCAATGTTGAAAATGGTTGTGCTTCTTAATTTATCATTTTTTTCATAGGCCGCAAAGGAAAGAAGGTTTGAGTATATCCTTAGCTCAGTATAAAGAAATAGAAATCAACAGAAAACCTCCACCATGGTAAAATAAAAAATAAAAATGAGGCTTGTATGTTGCTGCGCTTGTGCACAAGTGTGAGCTGCACATACGCGTGTGTGTTTATGCCAGGCTTGTGTTAGACGGGTGTGGGAGTGGAGGGAGGTCATTAGCCTAAGCTGTGTTCATTCACCTTCAACTCCATGCTGCTTAGATGAAGTGCCACGGTTCACCAGACATTTTGTTTTCAAAAGCAACTCTGTAGAATCTACACTCTACCGGCCCTGGGATCGATGGAGAGATGGATTTGGCTTCCCCCCCTTCCGGTCTCGTTGGGCTTCTGTTTGAGTGGGTTTTAATTTGCAAGCAATTCTTCTGTAACTGCAGGGCTCTGCTGCCCTTTACTGCCATTTATATGAACTGTATGCAGAACTTAAAAGAAGAAAGTGGGAGTTGGGAAGGAAAAGTGAGAGAGAAAATATCTGCTAACGACTTAATTTAGTCGCTCTGGGGGACTTCAGCTTTCAAACGATCACCTCCACTTCATTTGTCTCCTTTATTTCAAGCTAGAAGCCCTGAGAGAGAACGTGACTTTAGAGTGGATATTGGCCTTTGCGGAAGCTTAAGGCTGTAAAACTATAGACGAAGCCAAAGAGGAAAAACATACTGAGTTGCTTTTGATGCAACAATGGAGAGAAGAGGAAGCCTTTGCTTCAGTACATTCAGCTGTTCTCTGGCTTCCTAAATGTGTTTTTATTAATTGAATTAATACTGTTAATGGTCTGACTAAATGCAGTTTTTAAAGAGTGCAGGCCTATGTCTGTGTGTATTGTATTGCCTTTTGGCTTGTGTCTGCTGTTGAACTGGTGTGAGGGTCTGACTTGTTCTCTTTCTTTCTTTTTACTTGAGGGTTCAAAACAAAAATATAAGGAACAAACGTTCCGCTTCAATGTCTGAAATGATATTTGTGAATGTCATTTCTTCCTTATATGCCTATGTGAATGTGTGGCATAAATGTGAAGTTTTATTTTAGCTTCTCCAATTTGAAATTTCTAATGTGTTTTTATTGTCTTATCTTTCCACAGAATTCTGTGTGTCCATTTGTCAATATTGTCTACTGGATTCCAACTGTGAAGAAACGCTATAACCTTCCTGTGCAATTTTATGAAGAGACTTTCTCCAATAAGAGCTACATATTGTGTGTACAGTCCAGTCGCAAAGCTTTTTTTTTCTTCAACTTTGCCAATTTTTTTAACTTCCTCCATGGAAGTTTTAAGTATGTTGTGATGTCATATGCTTCATTTTGTGGAGTATCAAAACTTGAGCTTCACGGTGTAAACCAAAAGAACTGCGAAACACCCTGAAGTCCAGTGTGCTTTCATCATAACCAGCATAATCGTCCTCTTCGTCCCCCACGTTTGTGTACTTTGACCGTGTTTTTGTACAATGCTGATGCCGTGCAAGCTAAAATAGACCTGTATGCCTGTCTTAATTTGTATAATGCATGAAGGATGAGTGGAAGCCTTTGATTGGGAGAACAACAGAAGTCTCAACGCATGATTGGAGATAAGATACTTCAGGAAAAGTACCTCATGTCTTGATATGTATCTACCTTTTCTTCTCCCGTGTTGATGTAAAAAAAAAAATCTTTGCTCAGTTGAAGAAAGGCTGATGCGGACTCTTAGTGGACTGATAAACATCTAAAACAGGACAGAAGGAAACATGAGCAAGCTTTTTTTTTTGTATTTGTCCTTCACATGTCTGTACGATGAGGACAGGCTGATGCTGACCTGTTCCTGTTGAACAGACCTTAGCAGCTTGGTGTGAAAATGGACACGGGCACAGTGTGTCCCAAGGTACACGTGCCAGCTGTGCGTTTGCGACTAAGTGAGTGCGGGAGAGGCATGTCCCAGCATGTTCTGAACGAGAGTCCGTCTAACCCCACTCAACACCCAATCACACCCCCACCCCCTCAAAGAATAAACATTCGATAAACAGCGTGAGCATGCCCTCTAAGGAAGCACCAACAAACACTGTCCTTCCAGTTTCTGATGACTGAACGACTAGAGTTTTACGTTTCTCTTGCTGAAGACTTTAACTGTGCGAGACACTTCTGTTTTGCCGTTTTTGCCTGTACTATTCTAAGCACATACAGTCACGTAAACGTGAACGACAGAAGGAGAGAGAAAAGAGGTGAGAGTCGTTTCGTCACCCTGCGAGGGAATGCAGTCTCTATGGCAACAAAAACGAAACTGTAAATTTAAAAAAAAAATCGGTGCAAGAAACTGGTTGTCTGGCTTCTCATGTTTCAGTGTCTATTAATAGTCTTAATTTATGATTTTTTTTAAAGGTGTTTTTGTTTGATCCATTGTGTATTAACAATATTTCTTTCTTATTTATTGTTAATTTCTCTGCTTGCATACATGTTTGGATGTGTAGAAGTTGACAGGTTTTTGTACCGCGCATGGCCCAAAACGCTCTGTGTTCCTGCTGCTCTTTTGCACATTTACATAAGGTCATTTTGACTGAGCAGGTGGAATTTGTAGTGGTCAGCGAACTCTTGAGCCTCTTGCTCATCTGATCAAAAACAGGGAGGCTTGGAGGTCAAAGGCCATTGACAAAATGAGAATGGGCCGAATGACGTCAGCGGTTCGGATTACCCAGTGTGGGCAGGCCAGCAGATGGGGGAATTGGGGACGTGGTTTTAAGAGTTTGGGGGATGTCTTTCTTCAAAACAGAGGGGCAGTTCCTCCAAAAAATGAAGGTTTTTGTCCTCCCTCTCAAAATAGTAATTTTTGGGTGAACTACCCTTTTAAAAGATACCCCAAAAAATTCAAGTTCTTGAGATTAAGTCATTTAGAAATTTTGCTTTAAATCCAGGTCAATTCAACTAGTTGTGATGGTGCTCTGACCTGCTTCAACTGTTTGTATGGCTTATACAATATAGATTGACCTCAAAGCTCCATATTAACAGCATTACGCTTCTCTTACATGAACATTAGTGTAGTTTAGCAAGTGCTTTCGACCAATACCGAGTGACCCCATGCCAAACTCGGGCCAGCACTCAGCCTCTGTAACCCTGCTCTGCATCCATCACTCTGTCAGTTCTGAAACTCAGACTGACCCAGGGTTTCTTTGGGTTGTAAGGGTCCTGTAGAGTTATCTGAGGAATGTGACGTCCGCAGCTGCTCTCAGAACAGCTGGACCTATCACCAGCATGTTGTAACTTTGACTGTCCCTTACAGTTCAGCAGTGCTGTTAACATTATGATTGGATTAGGAATATGTCACAGCCACCTTGCTAGTGCTATATATGCACTCTTAAATATACAGGCTCTGAAAAAAGATTTTAAACTTGCGCCCCTTTCTGACTCTATGCGCATGCTCTGCTTTCAACAACAGCCCAAACGGATTCAGAAATTTTGTTACGCATTTATTATACATGACAGTGTTAGTAAGATAAGGAAATAAGGAACCTTTATTTTTAAGAGTTGATGTTAGTTGCTACAGCCTGTGACATAAAAAAGTGATTTCATTGGGCAAATTTAACGATAATGACTATAATGGTGTATATCATGAGAAAGCTGAATCCAAAAGGTCTTGAAATAACTAACAGCGATGTCTGCATAAGGGCGAAGACCATAGTGCTTTCATGTCGATGCCAAATGTACTGCCTGTAGAGATGATCTGTCTGTTTGAATATTCACTGCAGAGCGACACCGTGACAACAGTGTTCGGGTAGGTTGAATAACACTACTGGCAGTTTTGCGACGCTTATAGCTGTTGTGACAGTACTGTTCTACATGCTACAAACACATTGTATAGCTTTAAATGAATAGAATATAGTATTCCATGTTGTTCAATTGCACAGTGACCACAAAGTTGAAGGAAAGCCCTAAGAGAGGAAAACCGGTAGCGAGCGCTCCTCCCACAATCCCTCTCATCCCCTCTAGGAAATTCTTGCTTACAATGTTCCGATTAGCCTTTAAGGTCTTACACCCCCTCCATCTTTGACCCTCTCCTTCCCCCGTCCAAAATACCTTTTCACAGAACAGTGCACACTCTGACCTCCAGCCAATCAAAAAAACCCATTCACCCCCCCCTCGCATAGCACAGTTGCCACAGCGATGGTCAACAATCATTGCTCCCCTCTCCATTTGAACTAGTAATAGTCAAGTGTTTTGTTTTTCCCTCTTACTCCTTTGCCCTCCCTCCTTCCCTCTCTCTCCTCCTGCTGAAGTGAAAGATTGATTCAGAGGTGACTCATAAGCCCGTGTGCATTTAGAACTCTTAAACGCTGTATGCCTTCACAAACAGACGCATTGCTAAAGCACTGTCAGTGTTGGGCTGTACCGTTGTTTTTGTGAGTGTCATTTTTCTTTTCATTTCTATATTTGTCGTATTATATAATTGTATTGTTATTTTATCTCAACCATTGCGGTTAACATTATTTTGTACAAGTGATTTTTTCACAATGTGAAATTCATGGCTAAATAAAGATAAGAGTTTTTCCTCTTAATAGATGCAGTATAAAAGCTTCCTGCGTTATTCAGGTTGATCCTGACTTGTCGAAAATACCTGCAATACATGCTGTTATGATCCGGAAATAAGTTTTTCTCTCTTTTATGTAAAGAAATGAAGAACGGCTTACTTGGAGCTCATTAAAACATTTCCCACATATCTGGCCAGCTTTATATGGCAGGCAGCACTTGTCTGTAAAATGTATTAAATGGGTGTGTGTTTATTAAGGGCCTCTATAAATGTACAGAAAAGGCTGAGATCATCTCGCGCCAAGTGTGTGTGTGCAAGACGGTAAGTAACAGCTAAATGTGACCCATAAGATACTTTTCTTTTTGTTCCAGTGTTACCTTGGCAACCCTGACCATTATCTGTGAACTCGGGCAGTTGATGTGAAACATGAAAATTTTTAAAGACCTCCTCTGCCATGGGCCTCATTTTCTTGTCCTCTTTCCATTTTTCATTGAAGTTCCTCCTACATTCTTTATAGCCCTCTTACCTTGTTTCTGTAATTCCTTAATGGATGTTAAATAGCTATGCATGGTCTATTTTTAACCATTCCAAACATTCTGCATCCTGCCCTCAATAACTACCATGAGTAAACAGACACACAGTGACACACACTTACAAACCTGCAAGTCCTGAGGACAGGAGTGTTTACATTCCTGTGATAAAACGACTCCCTTTCAGTAGGTTAAAGAAAGACCAGTTTTACAGGCTCTTGACACATGCCTAAGCACACTATGGCAAGATGATAATGTGGATGTGCTTAATCACACCCTGAGAAAGCCATAAAGTTCACACTTCTCACTGGCTCATATAACCCAAGTGATTACAATATATCTCCATGATAATAACATGTTGACTTAGGATAATAAATATGAATAATAATGTTAATATTGGAGATATTATATTGATTGTGCAATGGCATGGTCATTTTCTCTAATCAAAATGAATTTCATATAAGTAACACTCTGCTGGCATATATACATGCAATAAACACAGTCATGTGATATCGTGTGCCTCAAGTTCTTGTTGCCAGGCAACATGTCTGTCAGTACAAGAGAGCTGGCACATACGCTGTGTTTTCTGCCATGGTAAAAGCCTCCTTGAGATGTCACATGGACTCTTGGCCAATAATAGGTTGAGTGAAATTTGATCCAATCATCAATCAGGTGTAGAGCACCTTGCTATTCAGCCAATGGCTATAATAAAAATAGCAGGCTAATTGCAAAACAAGGGTGTCTAAGAGCTTTCGGATCCTGCATAGATAGCAATGAAACTGAAACATCTGGTCCTGAAAGGTAGTAAGGCCATTGTTAAAATAGTCCATGTGACATCAGTGGTTCAGCAAATAATTTTACAATGTTAAGAGAATACTTTTTATGTTCAAAGAATAGTAATTATTAATGAATGAATTCATGAAGTTCTTGCAGGGTTGGAACAATATGTGGGCGAGTAATTAATATCTTAATTTTCACTTTTGAGTGAACTATCCCTTTAAGTTTTGTGAGCAGAATAATGAATGACCCATAAACTTACCGAAAGGCTTCATGCAACAAAGCAAACCATACGGTATATATGTACATATTTTTCATATCTTGATTAATTTGTAATTGCTCTTCAAGATCTTCTTTGGACAAATTTGATGCTTTCGTTATTTGTATGATTTCTACTATTTAGCTAAGTAGCCACGCCCACTGTGAGGTTTCGCGTGGGCGTGTCTTCTGACGTAATGACGTAATTAAACAAGGAGTTTAGGGTCGGGTACTTTATGAGAAATATTTCAAGTACAAAGAAGATCATAAAATTAATAATGTCTGGTTAAGAATCACGGGAGACACGAAGATACAAGGTGTGTGTTTTCAGTTTTACACTACTGCAGTGCGTTGTGACAGCGAGAACTGTTCTGATTTGCTGTGTTTGATGGTCGAGTGTGTCACGTCACTCTCCGTTTGGGGTGATGAGTGACAGAGTAAAAGTCGTCTTGTTAAATCGCGGTTTGTAAGGACAAGGTCACGATTTTTCTAATAAATCAAGTAGAGGAGTTATTGTTACATGGCCACAGAATCTTCATTACTGGCTAAACTGATTATTTCAGATTCCGTATCAAATCAGAAACTCCTGTAATGTGACAGTCAGTCATGTTTCAGTCAGTTTCAGGGTTAAAAGCAAACTATATTCCCAAATGACCAACATAAACTCTTAAAGACCACACATATAGGCCCTTTTAGTGACCTTTGAGGAAGGTTAGCTGTCTTTATTAGTGCCTGTTTGTGATCAGGCCCACCTGTAGCACATTAAAAAAAGAGGAAGAGAGGAAAGAGAAAGTGACCGTGTAAACAGAGCGATGGATGGAGAGAGAAGGCAAGCAGAGGAGGGGTGGGTCTCAAGGGGCTTGTGATTGAGACCACACACAAAAGCCTAGAATTGTTCAAGCCTGTTCCCTCTCTCCTCTTATACTTCAGAGCATGGCTGCACTCTTTCACTAAAGAGCTCTTTGGATCGGTATTATGAGGCCTGGCAGAGCTGAATATCCTTTCAATAATTTTTCCTCCTCTTTTTTTGCATATCTCCATCATTTTGTTAAGATTATACTAGCTGTTGTCATTATTATTTCTGAATCTACCAGAATATTGACGATTTGGATGATTTTGATATCATTATTAATTGAGGTAGGTAACACTTTTGCATTCAATTCAGTTTACATTTGAATAATACCCTTGTATAATCAACTCTGTTTGCGCACAATTTTTATTTTTGTGCTGCATTGTTATAGCTGTCTCATTTAAACTGCTGTCATGAACTGGAAACCGCTCATTACATATCAAAACACACTATCACCCTCTCCATTAACTGCATGATAAAGGTCTGCCTTGATTATTGGATTGTGATAAACGGTGGTAAATTCTGCTTAAATGTCATTATTTTGTACTTGGATACTGTTTGTTATTCATTGGCTTTGAAAACACAGCCAGGCCCAAAACCACAGCAACTCCCTGATTTGATGCTGTTTCTCAGGTCCAAAGACGCTGTTAAGCAGTAAATCAGTTTTTTTTTTTTTTTTTGCAGGGGCGGGGGTGTTGGAGAGTTAGTGCAGTTTCTCTAAACCCGTCTTCTCTCATTAATCCAAGAGCTGTTGAAAATGCTGGAGATACACTGAGGACAGACAGGCTGTCATAACAGGAAACCTCATTTAAAATAACAGACTTGTGGAGTTTGCTTCACTGATCAGTGTGAATCAGTGACCGACATGCAGCAACATGAGTGAATCTCCACTCCAGCTTGAAACTGAAATAAAGAAAAGAGACATTTATCAGGTTTATTGACCTTTAATTAAAGGAGTGAATGCTCATGCATCAGCTGGTGCGAGCGGCTTCACTCTTATCAGTCTCTGCCATTCTCGTTAAAGACGCTGGTCTTTAACGAACTGGAAAAGTAATTACTAAGGGAGGAATGTTGTCAATATCAGGCTGCCCTGATGCAGACATATATTGACTGTTTGCACCGTTGCTTTGATGAATTTAACATTAAATACTTGCCTAATGCTTAGTTAAGAAGGAGGGCTATGTACATGACATAATCTAGTAAAACTGCCAATTTATCTAACTTTTAACTGCCTAATCTTAATTTTTTATTCTGATCGATTCTTGCATTTTAAAAATTATATAGCATTATATAGCAAAAAATCGAATAGTAAAAACATTAATATTGTGAAATATTACAATTTAAAATATTGTTTTCTATTTAAATATATTTTAAATGTATTTTTTGCTGCAATGTCAAAGCCAAATGTTCAGCAGTTATTACTCTAGTAGGGATTTTTTATTAAATTACAGCACTTCTGTCTTTGTGTATGTGTGTGTGCATATATATATATATATATATATACAAAAGTATTGTTATTTTTCAATCAAAGGGAGCATGTTCACACTGAAGCTAAGTCTATTATGTACAGCAAGCCTAATTTATTTGTCATATCTCACACATGCTGGGATAATATGGACCAGTGGACTTGTAAAATACTTTGTTATATACTGTGTTGCACGTTATACAACAGAGGAAATTATGTCTCTAAAAGGACACTAATTTGCTATTTTAATTTTTATGTGTGACAAAAAACAAAATGCGCTGTTTCCATAGGCGTACTGTTTGGTTCACTGAAAATTTATGTTTTCATGCCATTATGCGGCTAGAACAAGATGCAAATAAGAAACATTTGCAATAGGCAGCAATTAAAATGTGTGTGTATGTGTGCTACACTGGATAGTGAATAGGATAGTTCACTAGGATAGTTGGCATTGTGGGAAAAATTGTATTAACAGGTTTTCTTTAAGGTGTAGGTTTAGGGGATAGAAAATAATGTTTGGTCAGTATAAAATGAATAGTAATCTATGAAACGTGCACAATTGTGCAAATTGTGTGTGTGTGTGTGTGTGCAGGATTTGTAGGATGAACAGAGAAACAGGCCAAATCAACAGCTTCCTTGCAACACCCCTCAGTAAAAAACACTAATAAGAGGAGGTGTCCTTAATCATAAGGTCGAATTGGTCAATGACGTTTGAAGGTAGGACAGCCACTGTTAATGAGGCAATGTAAAACACACACAAACCCAAAGTCAGCCTCAGAGGCACCAGTTTGTGTTGTTAATAGGCTAAAGCACCAGAGGCTTTGGATTGTTCACTGGGACTGCGGTCTGACGTTTGGGGGCCGCCTTCCCTTTCATCAGTTAAATGAGCTGCTCCCTAATTAGACAGCACGCGAGCAGATGGAGTGTATGCAAGCGTGTGTTTGAGTGGGAGGAGGAACGGGAGTTTGTAATTAGAAAAGTATCATAGGAAATCCAAAACCTGTTTGGAATTATTACATTTTTGAAACAATTCCTCTTCGTGACACTTTACCTTGTGGCCTTTGCATGCACCGTCCTTTCTATTCTTATTCACAGTGTTTCAAGAAGCTCTACTGGGGATCCTTTTTATTATGTTTTGTCGTCTTGATTGTTGTTTATATGCGAGCATGTGTGTGTGAGTCCTGGATCTCCCACGGTGGCTTATTAACTGTAGGCTGTCGAGACAGGCTGCCAAGACTCTCCAGTGAACATTTCTTTGTATGTCTCCCTCTTCCCTTCTTTCTTTCAGCTTCTCTATTTCCCACATCTCTTTTAAGGTATCAGTGTCTCTCTCCCTTTATTTTTCCTGCCTGGTCTGGCTGTGTGTGGCTAAATAAGATCCAGAAACATTTTCTTTCCCCTCACTCGAGCAAGCCTTGCAAGTAGTAAAATAGAGGAATTTAGAGGTGTATGCAAGGAACACAAACATGCATCTGAGCAAAAAACTGTTCTGAACAGATTTGCTTGATTGAGACCACACACATACAAATGGCAAAAGTCATATGGCAAACATACAACATTACTGGCACGCTCTCTGACAACCACGTCTGTATTAGATTCTCGTGTACACGCATGTGTAAACGCACCTGATGGACACATTTACACAGTTATGGAGAGAGTTCAAGTGAAAGTGTGACTATTTATTTGTTTGTTTGGATTTTCTTTCTTTCTTGCTTTATTTTTTGGAAAATAAAGAAGATATTTTAAAGTAGTTTGGTGGTCTAATAACCTTGGTCTTATTTGAAATAACATGATAAATTATAGTTATTTTAATATTATTTATATACGTGTGTTTTAGTTTTTATTCATATTTGTGTGATATTTTCATAGTTTGTTCAAATTTTTTAAATGATAATTTTAGCTACAGTTCTATTACATTAAAAAAGTTTTACTGGTTATTTTTAAACCAATATTTCTAAATACTTTTTTCAGTTACAATTCTATGTCTGACTGCATGTGTGTGCACTTACATAACCACATTTTGAGGACAAAATCTTCAAAAACCTATGTTTGGGGATGTCCTCATGTGAACAAGGTATAGAAAATAAAGTAAAACTCATTTTATTTTATTAATTTATTTCATGCAGAAGTTATGAGTTATGAGATATGAGTTTATTTTGCAAAAACAGTCAAATTCCATTGTTTTATGTTCCATTGTTCTCATGTTTTTAATGTTTTATTGTGTTTTTTGCTCATCAAAATAACCTAATTGCAGTTTTTTGAGATTAATTGGAATGCAGAATGAAAAAAACATGTTTTTTAAAAATGTTGTGTTTGTTTTTGCCAATTAACTTTATTATCCTTAATATATTTGAGCCTATAATTTCCCCATTTAGAAAGCCAAGTAAGTGTGTGTGTGTGTGTGTGTGTGTGTGTAATATGTGTGAATGTCTGGGTGGATCCCATGGACTTACTGACCATGCTTTCCTTTTAAGGACTTGAAGATCTCAAAGTTTACTAACACAGCTTGACAAATTGGTGGACAGCTGCAAAAGAACAACACTTCACTGGACGCTGGACATCACTGATTATTTGTTTAGTAAACACCAGGGTTATTTAACAAGGGTTAACGATGATGTGTGTTTCCACAAACAAATGTCTGCTGGATGAGTCAAATCATTTGAGTGAGACGAAAAACTAGGTGTACCGACAGTGCACACGTTCCAATCTGACACTATGTCTGGACCGTCAGGACAGCAATGTAAACCGACCACGCTCTTGGAAAACATCTCAAAACTGAAGTGCCACACTATGGACAAACTAACATCTAAGCAAATAAGCTTTCTTAGTGCATAGTGAGACATCTCTACAGTCACATTTCCATGTTTTTGGTTCAGTTCAGGTCACACATATAGCTTGTGTGTTAGATGGTTGGATGGGTTAGAATGATTGATAGGATCGATGAATGTAGCATGGTTGAGTTGTTGAGACTGTTTATGTTAGATTGTAATTGGCAGAAAACAATTACTGCACAGATGGTTTTATCTTAATCTTTGGCTAATCCCTTTGTTGTTCTGATATTAGCTTAGGCCTGATGTAGGTCAACGCTTCTGACGCTTGTGTTAAGTGTGTTTGCACAAAGTGTTCGGTCACAAGAAGATTTGGAAAAAGACATGATGTTGGTTAGGAAAGAGGAAAAAGATATGAACGAGTTAATATGGGTAAAATCCTCACTTTCATCTTATGATTAAATCTGATTAAATGAGAATAGGGTTTAATATGAACATTAAATATTCAAGATAGATTAAATTCTGCATATTGAATCATATGAAGAAGTGATTAGAGAGCGTTTCCTCTCTGCACTGAAGCACACTTCAGCTTCCTTTGCTAAAAGCTTCCCATTTTGAGCATAACTCCTTTTAAATTACGAGTGGACTCCACTTTATCAGACTGTAGAGTTTACTAGACTCTTATTTTCAAGTATTGATATAATAAATCAGGAGTTTCTCAGATATAATATAATTGATTATGCTTGTTTACTTTCTAGATTGATGTGAATGTGTCACAGAAATGACTCAAGCTTATATCAATGTGATTTTACATTATTGTGTAGTTTGAATGATGAGAGCGTCTCTGTGTCCTCCTACACTTTACTTCCTCTCATTCGCTCTCTCTCTCTCTCTCTCACACACACACACACACACACACACAATAATACAATACTGAGTAAGCATTAACTTTTCGGTTATCAGCTGTGCTCTGTTTAACGAGCCCTATATGTCTTAATGACGGTAACTTTGTACTAAAAAGCTCAAAAATTCTGAAAGGTGTGAAGAAAGAGTGTTATACTGTATGCGTAAAGGCCTTATCGTAAACTGCAGGTAACAGTTCACTGGTGGAAGCAGTGTTAGTGAGCGATAGCTATGAGTGAGTTTCAATATACTGTGTTTTACTTATTATTATAGTTCCATTATAAAGATTAATGGGACATAAAGATCAAAATAGAATCTCTCTCTTTCTCTCACTCTTTTTCCTTTCATAACACTGTCCCTGAAGGAAGCAATAACCAAAGGTCAATGGCGTGAACATCTAATATTCCAGTGCTGATATTTTTATATGGTAAGTTTTGCTTTATCCAGTTTCTGGAACACTGATTTTATGGCTTTTGACATTTACTAGCAAAGTGATCTGAGTGGAAAAACAGACATTGAACTGAGCAAATTAAGCGAGAGAGAGAGAGAGAGAAGAAAATAATGTCTCGTGTCACAGAGCCAATTAAATCCAGTTTCTCTTTCAAATGGTCCAATCACAGCTGGGGCAGTGGACCTAAATGGAGCTTTTGTCTCTGACCAGAAAAACAAGTCCTCTCTCAGGCTGGAGGTCATGTACCTGCTGTTCACAAATCTTTTTATTATCGTTATTATATATGACCATACTAATGTATTTGTTTCAAATATAAAACATTCTTAAGATAAATAGTTCTGAACAGTACCTCATTTGGTGTTAAACAGAACCCTGAAGCATTCTTTAAAAAGTGCTATAAATAAACCTAATTGTACTATGGAACATTTTTAATCAGATTCATATTTATTTTTTATTTTTTATACTCAACTACTGTAGGTTCAGATTTTGATGCTTTTGTTTGGTTTAGTTCTTAGTGCCTGTGCATTGATATTATTTAATAATAATATAATTATATAGTCAAATAAGCCTAAAAGATAAAGGAATAATAAATAAATTATTAATATTACAAAAATAAGCATTATTGTAAGTAACTATTGAATGAAAGGGGATCTTCAAGATGGTATGATTTTAGCTGTTACTATGAGTAAAGAACCTTTTTAAAATGCCTTTTTTAAGTGTATTTTTTTTTCATATTTTAAATAAATATGAACATTTTCACAAATGTTTAAATGTCTTAAATATATATATATATATATATATATATATTTACATTTTCCTATTATTATTTATTTTAATTTTATTTGAATACATTTATTTTAATCGTTTATTATATATTATAAAGGTTAAGTAAACAGCAGTGTTCCTTCATCTAAAGATAATTTGGTCTGAGGAATACCTGCATTTTTGACCATTTGATTGAATTTGTGTGTAAACATGACCACCATTATCAGCTTCTTCGCTGTACACAACTGTTTTTTTTTTTTCAGAACATAGTGAATTAACATACCATGTGAAAACAGCTATCTAGCATTGTTGGGTTTACATAATCTGTTGGCATTATATATCTCAAATTCAAGCATTATTTTGCAACTTTTTTTATTCCTAAAACAAATGTAAATTTCATCATCGATTTTCCGTTATCATTTCCATACAAAAAACAAACAACAGTAATCAATAATGATGTACTTAATACACAAATAGTCTTTTTAATCTAAATGTAAAAAAAATCCTGTATGTATTTATTTATTTTTATTTGTTCATTTGAAACATTCCACTTCATCCATAGAGAATGAGGGCAGAGAGTCTAAAGCTGATATTGACCGCTCCACACACACAAACACAGACACACACACACATTTTATCATTTCCCAGCCCATTACCAGACACGAGGCCCGTTTTCCCAGATAAGGTTCTTCCTCTGAGGAATTCCTCCTGATCAGATGTGGTCTGGTCTGCTCTCAGCCTTTGCTGCTGTCTGCTGGGGAAGCGGCTTTATCAGTTCACCTGAAGCGTCTCCCCTGCTACACAGCTTACACATAACCCTCAGACAGCTGATAGTGTCATTGTCTCCAATCCTTCTTTTTCTGTCTCTTCTTTGTTCTTTCTCCCCTTCTGTTGTTTTTTGGTGTACATCTGTCCTTTTCTCTCCCTTTCTGATTCTTTCTCACACTGATTCTACATCTTAGATGTTCATATACTGGGGGTTTAGGTTCAGTGTCTCTGGCCCAATATCAGGAAGGTTATCCAAAGGTCAGGACTTCATCTCCACATTTCCTGTAGCTGCAGGAGGATCATGTGTGTTGGCGCTCATGACTAGCTAGTAATTTTAGTATGTATCAGTCCTTGTTCTACAACAACAGTCCTGTTGTGTGACTTGTAGTACTCACAGTACAGAGGTCAAAAGTCAGAGGTTAAAACAAGGGCCTTTACAGCCCAAGCACTGGCATCCTGTGTCCTCAAATGGCCTTTCAGTGAGGCCATATGGATTCTGGATTAAGAATTGTATTTTCCTACACCTAGTTTGTTTATATTTTTATATTCCAGCAAATCTTATAGAACCAAAAACTTTTGATTCTTTGTTTTTCAAATGTTACATAGTATTATATTTACTAAGCAGGGTTACTTATTATTTATTAACCTGAAACAGTAGTGGGAATGTGTTGCCAATCGATCTGGCGATTACAAATGAACTATCTTACAGCAGGGTTATTCACATCCATCTAAACTGTGTTTATATGTGCAACAATTAATAATCCAAAACCTTGATTTAGTTACAGTACATATTTTGAGAATGACGTCGTCCAAAATTATTATGTCTTCTTTTATCTTTATCTTTCTTTATCTTTTATGTTAGCCATGTCTGTCTGGCTGAGAGGCAGATAGATGATTATGATGACATAGCAATAAAGGACTAAGATATTTTTTTACAAAAATGAATTGTGTCAGTGTTTAAAGTCATAGGACTTTTTGGGCGAGTAAATAATCATGCACATGTTTATGTGAATGTGAGCACTTTGCATTGATTTAAACTATTTCTTAGAAACGGGCGACAAGGTTTTTCACAAAAATATGTATCTTATCACTTGCTTCTAAGCACCTTTGTGGATGGAATTTGCACAGCCTGTGTGTGTTCACACAAACATGCAAATTTACCCACCATTCGTTAGCACCCTCCTTTTCCTCTTTAAATCACTAACATGTGTTTTGGAAAAGGGCCCCAGGCCAGACATTTTAAAGGCACCCAGACAAACCAGCTTCAGAGAGTCATCGACCGCAGACTGGAAACCTTTAGCCCAGCATCCTTCTGATGTGACAACAGCTGATTCCATAAACCCTTGCGTACTAAAGGCCTCTAGAACAGACTGCGTTTGAACTCTGTGAATCATGACACACACGCTGCCGGGTCAGTCTGAGACTCTGCAGGGGCTTCATGTGCTCAGCATCATCTTAATCCAGGAACAGCGAGCATTCAGTGAGTAATCACCACACATTACCAGACGGGGTATAAGTCAGCTTCAGGAAACTGGTCCTTTGTGAATTAGTGGACAGGTCTACCAGAAACAGAACCAGTCTGTTGATTTCCCATCTAAAACTTCTCACAGAACTCTCAACCCTGTTTACAACTGAAGTTCAGATCTTTTATTTTATATATATATATATATATATATAAAGGTCTAAACAGTGTTCAAAACATTTGGTGGTATTCAAAAATGTATCTGACCTCTTTCATTTGTTGGGTAAACAGAAACACGTTCCGATGCATCCTAGGCAAAAACAAAAGGCTGCCTACTCAGCTGTCAGACATTCTTTGCACCAAAACAATGGTTTTAATCTTTGAAGGTAATGTTTAACTCATTGCTCAAAACCTTTGAAAGCATGCACACATCTACATATTAAAATGTATCAAAAATTAATGTAGACCTGTATTCAGCAAGAATGATCAAAAGCGACAGTAAACACTCATATTAATAAAAAAACAACAACATTCTATTCATCAAAGAACGCTGAATAAAAATATATAATCTTATATATATATCAGAGCTCACCAAGTTCAGTCCTGAAGGGCTGGTGTCCCTGCAGAGTTTAGCTTTAGGTCTTTCTAGGTGTGTTGAGGCAAGTTAGAGCTAAACTCTATATATGCTTTTGGGTGCATTTTTGAGTTGAAGTATTGGTGGACAGGCCAACTAAACTTTAATGAACTGTGAAGTATCAGAGGACTAGTGGAGATTGGGGTCGGTTGAGGTGTCTTAAGCTGATGTTTGAAAGGTTGCCTGGGGGTTTGAAGTGATCACTTAGCTCTAGAGGGGGCAGTTACTGATTTGATTGCTGTGCAGAGCAAGAATGTAGGTGAATGGTTCTCACTCTTAAATTCAGTGGGGTGCATGCCTGAAGGCCTCTCTGCTGGACGCTACCCTTTTAGGCAGTGGTATATATGAATGGCAAGCATCCTGTGCTATTATGTTGCCAATAGGAAAGGTCAAAGGGCACATTTAACCCCCATTTCTTTTATTCTGTAAAGCCGCTTGCTGATCTGTCATCTACACATTAGCTTCCAACTGAGAGACTCGTTTTCTCATACTGACATATGAAACAAACAGATAGCTGCACGTGGTTTACTAACAGTGATTTTTCCCTACTTTTGAGTCTATTCAAGAAAATCGTTGAAGTACATCCAGCCTTGATTTGTGGCAAACTAGAGAAATGAATAATAATGGTTCTTTGAACAAACTGAAAATAGCAGGAGGCCACTTTAATGTAATACATTTGAATATCCGTTTATTATAATGTGAATTTGATTAAAAACTGCAATTTTGTTACAAAATAAAGCATGATTTCTGGAAGGATCATTCATTTGATTCAATCGTTTTTATAGATTATAACTTTATTTATTGCATTGTTTGTGTTGGGCTCAGATCATACTCGGCCTGTAATACTCAGTGCGAGACATCTGATCTGCATGTTCCTTAGCATGTCTGTTCGTCTGATTTGTGTGAGATGGAAATGTGTTATTTAGTACAGCAAGGGAGCAAACATTTGAATATGTAGACCGAGTCACTCCTGTGTCTCCTGCTCTTTCTGTGTTTGTATGAGCCTGTGACTGACCCGTGTAATTGCTTAATGCGTTTCTTGAGAAAAGATACAGACAAAGTAGAACACGGTCAGGGGCATCATGCATCAAGTTTTTGGAGGAGGCACCAGTGGCAGTCCTGCTCATTTGATGCCCTAGGCGAGATGATGAGAAAACATTTATTTATGTGCCAGATTTATGTGTTAGTCTAGTGGCGCTGTTTTTAATTAGCGTGCATGGAGGCCTGGGTTCAAATTCACTTTATATATACATCCTCACATTTTAAATTGATTCAAATAAATGCTGCTCTTATGAGATTTCTGTTTATCAAATATATCAACTGATTTGAACAATTATAATAAGAAGAAATGTTCCTTGAGCATCAGCATATTATAAGGTCGTGTGACACTAAAGACATCAGTGGAACTTTGACGAGTCTGGTTAGTTGATTTACATATTAAAGCAAATTTGAAGGGGATGTTTCCACAGTATAAACAAAAATATAAAAAACATGTTTTTGTGTATGCATAAAGCTTTATATATATACACACACACTCACACACGGAAATGATATGATGTAAAACTTTCCATGTCATCTAGTCAAACCATGCATGAGTGTCTTAACACGTTTCGTGAAAATGGACACCGTTTTTCTTTAGTACAATTATGGGCACTATTTTTTCTCTCTCTCACAAATTTAACTATAAGCTTTTAAAAATTGAAGAGTAATGACAAATGCAGCAAATTGCAGCTGTTGACTTTTGTTAAAGCAACTTTAGTGCCTCCTTTTAGTTTTTATGGGCCACATTAAATGCGGCAGAATTTTAGCATAATCCCGCAAATAAACTCTAGATTTGCGTCTAAAGTGTAAATAATAGATCAGATTGTGTAATGTATGAATGTGCGCTCCAGTGACATGCACGTGTGGAGGTGTATTATTTACACTATTTATTAAAGGGAAGGAGTGTTTGTATATCAATGTGTGTGTGTGAGAGATGAATGAACATTGAGGTCAGTGTGCCGTGGGATACGTTACCTACCAAACGGTAGTGGGTGGTCTCTGCACGTTTCTCTTTAGCACTCTTAAGCGGGTTCAACAGCCACTCTAATTAACCAGAATAATTCTAATCTCTTTTACAGTTTGTTTTTTTTACTTGTTTACCTTCTTTTCCTCCTTCTTGGCGTCACTGCAAAATCAGGGTCAGGAATACAACCAGGGTCCACCAAGCTTGGTGCTTAGCACTATGTGTTATGTGTCAGAAACACTCGCCCCATGTGACCCGGTCCAGTCTGAGCCGGGCTCGATGTTAACGTCCTGATCCGGGATTGGGTTCCTGCTAAGCCAGGGGTCTTGTTTTGACAGATGATAAGATTACATTTCTCAGGGTCTTTCTTAAACACATTTATCCAGCCGCAATGAGAGCTGTGTTAGCCAAGCAGAAGTGAGAGGAAAAATAAACAGAGCAATAACGAAGAGTGATAGGCTTGGGGGGGTAGAGAGGAATAGATGAAAAGCAAAAACACTAGAAACATTAATTGTTTGTTGAATAAGCAACTAATAGCTTAATTATAGTAATCCTGTGATAACGAGAATCAGTTACATTTGAAACACTGCTTCTCTACAAATATCAGATACCCATCTTAAACAGCTTTTTAAATATCAAATGCATTACAAACATAAATCGCAAAATCATACCAAAAAAATAGAAAAAGAAAGACTTTAAATCTGAAACAATGCATTTCTTATGGATCTTTTAAAAAACAAAAATGTTTTGATCATCATATACAACATATCTTCTTTATCCATACATTTTTCTCAAATTATTAAGATATTCTTTGAATGTTATTCATGCCATATCTAAATATGTTTTACAACTTTAACATAGTATAGCTGCATACATCTGTGCAGTTTAATCCAGATGAAAGTCTATCTGCACTGAGCTTCCTATAAGTGCAAATGAACTAATATGCATAGCAAATATATTTTTTATTTTATCCTGTTTTTGCCTCCGGGAATAAAACTAAGGCGAATAAAATGTAACTGAGTTATATAGAAACATTTTGAAATATGAAGTCCCAGTTTTAAATATATAAAGTTACAATTGGGATATATGCAGTGCAGTCACATCCACGGGTTCGCAGTGATGTCTTGCAGATAAGAAAACATTTTAAATATGACATTTGCCAGATGACAACACATACATAAAAAAAACCTCCTGAGAACAGTTACCATTTCATAAGATCCTGTCCTGTTATGAATTGATTAATCAAGTGAGAAGTCGTTATGTAGAGAGCGTGAAGCAGACCAGCCTAGACTGATGTTCAATGATGGCCTGCACACGTCTGCTTAATGTAAGAAGAAAACACTGTTTTAAGTTGGTTTTGAACACTCACTGTAGTATGTCTGAAAAAAAGAAAAGGCAAGGTCGCATTCCTTTGAGGCGTGTGTTGACTCTTCTGGACAGCTGGAAACTACAGTCTTTCCCATTTAAAAGCACAGGCCAAATGGCTGCCAAAAGGAAAGGTTCGAAAATGACAAATAATGATAGGAGTAGGAACGGAAAGAGAGAGGGAGAGGAGAGAATTAAGAGAAGGGAGTCTTAAGCCTTTTGTCAGGGAGCAGTGAGTGTGAAATACTTAAGGCAGCATTAGTAAGCCTTGGTTGCTTTTCTGGCTTAAGTTTGAGCATTAGCTGCTCTGTTTATTGTTTGCTGGACTTAAGCCCCTTTTCCATGCTAGATGTAACAATGTTTTCCAAGCATTTCAGCAATATCAGTTTCAAGGCATTTCTATTTTTTCATATGCTGTTTGCCCAAGTTCATTTCCTAATCAATATTATTATCTTGTTTACCATAACAGTGTCTAAACATCATTTATTACATTAGCAGATGCAAAAATGTTTACAGTATTAAGCATTTAGTTTAATTTATTTTTGCAATACAGGTATCTGTATGCAGACATTTTGCATTTAAAGCCACCATATTTTGGTTTGCTTGTGCGCATGTGTGTAAAATGTATTTGTGGAAACTGTTTAGCAGTGTAATATGTGTCATCTATCAGACGCTAATGCACTCAGTACAACAGCACACAGACAAGCGATCAGCTTCCTTTGTCAACGTCACTTTAGCAAGCGCGCATATGACAGCCAAGTCCCAGCCTGTGCTGACATTCTCCTTTACTTAATAAGGATGACAATGCGGCTCATAGCTTTGACCAAAACTTTACGCATTAGTGGAGCTTTCTGTATGTTTATACAGATGCCATTATGATATATCTCTGTTTGTGTACGTGTCACGCTGCACTTCCTCTGTTTAATATAAAATAATCATGTATTGTCTGGAAGTTGTCATATATTGTAGGGTAACCCCCCTCCTGAAACTTGTGAAAACAACATCATATCCTATCCCGGAGATTAAGCTTTTCAGGGTCAGTGAGGATTCCAGCATAGTGTAATGGCCACTCAGATGTAAACTGACCTCACATCAGTCTGACATTGAAAAAGGCTGTAATAGGATCTGTCCTGCTTTTAAACATGTGGTTCGTGAAGCCAAAACACACACTGGGGACGTTGTTTTTTTTGTAGATTTTTGTTTGTTTGTTTTTAGAATTATTTACTCTAATCATACGCTGACCCCATATAGAAATCTATTTACATTTTAATAAAGTTTCAATTTTGTCAATAGAGATAACATATTTTCGATAACACATTTTTTCTGTTTCTTTATAAAGTCAACAAAATATTATAACAGTTTAAAATAACTGCTTTCCATGTTTATATCATTTAAAATGGCTTTTTGTCCTGTAATGCCAAAGCTGAATTTTCAACAGCCATTACTCCAGTCTACTCCAACTTTGATGTAATGTCCTTAAAACAAGTCAAAATGAGGCTCAGTAGTGTGTGTAGCCTCCACGTGCCTGTATTACCTCCCTACAATGCCTGGGCATGCTCCTCATGAGGTGGCGGATGGTCTCCTGAGGGATCTCTTCCCAGACCTGAACTAAAGCATCTGCCAACTCCTGGACAGTCTGTGGTGCAATGTAGCATGGAGCGAGACATGATGTCCCAGAAGTGCTCAATTGGATTCAGGTCTGGGTAACGGACGGGCCAGTATATAGCATCAGTGCCTTCATCTTGCAGGAACTGCTGACACACTCCAGCCACATGAGGTCTAGCATTGTCTTACATTAGGAGGAACATATGGTCTCACAAGGGGTCTGAAAATCTCATCTCGGTACCTAATGGCAGTCAGGCTACCACTGGCGATCACATGGAGGGAAGTGTAGCCCTCCAAAGAAATGGCACCCCACACCATTACTCACCCACTACCAAACCGGTAATGCTGGAGGATGTTGCAGGCACCAGAACGTTCTCCATGGCGTCTCCAGACTCTGTCACATGTGCTCAGTGTGAACCTGCCTTCATCTGTGAAGAGCACAGGGCGCCAGTGGCGTATTTGCCAATCTTGGTGTTCTCTGCCAAATGTCCTGCACGGTGTTGGGCTGTAAGCACAACCCCCACCTGTGGATGCCAGGCCCTCATACCACCCTTGTGGAGTCTGTTTTTGACCGTTTGAGCAGACACATGCACATTTGTGGCCTGCTGGAGGTCATTTTGCAGGGCTCTGGCAGTGCTCCTCCTG
>JAUYWG010000038.1:8927688-8938777 GCA_034779775.1 Enteromius afrohamiltoni
GATAATGTTCAGTGCTTTGCTACAATCTGTATTGTTAAAAGCGCTATATAAATAAAAGTGACTTGACTTGACTTGTTGTTCCATTTTCACAACAGCATGTGCAATTGATTGTCAATCAGAGTTGCGTCCTAAGTGGGCAGTTTGATTTCACAGAAGTGGGATTGACTTGGAATTACTGTGTTGTTTAAGTGTTCCCTTTATTTTTTTGAGCAGTGAGTGTGTGTGTGTGTGTGCATTATTTATATATATATATATATATAAAGCAAATATACTAAGGCATTTCTGGTAGACCTTCATCATCACCCCCATGTCTCAATGCAAGCAATAGCGCGGATGTGATTGCAAAACCTATGCAATAACACCTCCAGCAAAAGCAGAATAGTGAATGATATCAGAGCTTATGCAGTATGCTGGACAGACACTGCGGTAAAAACCGAACATCTGAAATGCTGCTGAGTTCTGGCAACAGAACAGAGAGTTTGTGTGTGTGGCAGGTGAATGATTGGCCCTGAGGCTTTGTCTGTTTGTATGTGTGTGCAAACTTAGACAGCGTTACATATTTGAGATCAACTCATCTTTGTAGAGAAATGATTTATTGAATAACCAGAAGAAAAAGGTATACTTTTTAGCATGTGCCAGGGCTGTGACTTAAGGCTGTTATTTTATAGAAATAGTGAGGAAATATATGACAAGATTTGCTACATTTGTGTGTGTGTTGGTTGGTTACTCTCCAACAGTAACTGAACATGTAAAAACACATCACCTTAATGATGTAGCTTCAAAGTTAGGTTTGTCAAACACATAATAAATAATATAAGATGTAAGAGGTTGAATATAACATCACCTCTTCATTCGTGTGACTCACGTATTTCCATATTCATGTTTTCACACATTTTCATATTCTTTAGCTACATCTGCAGTGACTCCATGGAAACCACAACAGAGAAGCGATACAGACTGCTACTATGAGTAAGAGAGAAACTTGCTCTGTAATAATAATGAAAGTTGATTTGAGGATTATTTAGCTATTCATCCATTCAGTCTCGGTAATGAGACATTGCCAAGAGGAGCGAATGAAATGTTTCAATGAGAATGAAAGAGCGAGATCCGAGATGAGCTGAATGAGGAGAGAGGCAGAGGAGAGAAACAGCCATCTAATCTGTTAATTCTGTAATTACTTCTATAGATCACTGATGGCTTGGGAGTTGAAGTTCATATGAGGATTTGGGCAAGTTTAGAAATGCACAATAACTTCAAATGCATATGAATCCATATGCACTTATGCATATATAAAAGCGTTGATTTAAAGTCAGTCAGTCATCATCACAAACCCAGACAGGGTGATTTGCAGGATTTGTAACATTCAAAAAGGTTTTATTCTGTGATAATGACCAGCTGACTGTACATTATCACACCCATTACATGGTTAGTTCCCAAATAAAAGGATGTGTAATGGTATTTACATGTATATAACATATATAATTATAAGTATACAGACAGCAAACCATATCAGTTTACCTTCATTTGGCTCACGTTATGGGAGCTCATGAATATTTCATTATCTAATAACATTTCATTCCCTCTTTTTTTTTTATCATATTGTCTAAGTAATGACTACAATATGAACATAACACATAAAAACATGCACTATAAATGCTGTTTCAGGTAAAATTGCACCCATCACACATATAAACATATGGGAGCTAATCACAGCTGCAGAGATGAATATCTCACAATTCTGCTAAAATGCAGAACAAAATGTATTTTTTCCACTGTGGTTAACCCTCAGACATATGGAGAGACAGCAAGAGAGGACAGAGAGAGAAGGAAATATCCATAGCAGATTTAGGGTGGAGAACTTAAAGTTAATCCGATGAGGTAAAACTATTGCATACCAAATGTCTTTTAGTTCATCTGTGATGAAAACACACAAATGTAGGAGCTCTTACGTATGTAGACTGACTGTCTCTCTACAGACAGACTCACACTGACTCATCTCCACACACGCAGGACGCTTGTCACATTATATCAAGGCAGATGTGCTGTAGCTTTTCACATCAGTGTCTGTCTAATGCTATGTCTTTTCTCTTTTGCACGCACTCACGTAACATATGAGAGTTCACATCAGTTATGTAAAGAACATACAGTTGGGTCCAAATGTCAGACAGCACATTGAAAATGTAAAAATGTAATTGAAATAAACATGTTAAAATGTTATGATGGTAAAAATTAAGGTTCTGTAACTTTAAGTTATTTTATAACACCTGCTAAATATAATTTCAATTTATTATTTTTACATGTTTTGATAAATAAAATGTATCTTAGTATTTGTATTTTTTGTATTTAATTTGTCTTAGTATTTATTTTGAATTAATTAAAGCATAAAAATACACACATATTAGAGCCGGGCGGTATAGCTGAAAACTGTATCACGATATCAGTGTTTCATATCGGTCGATATCAATAATTATTGATATTTTTATAACCCATTTAAAATAAGGACCAGGAGAAAAATATATTACATTTTTATTTTAAATTTAACCTTCCTCTGATCATACTCCCCTCAGTAATAAAGACAGAAATCTCACCAACCATGGAAAACAAATTTTTTCACTTTTTAAAATAATTTAAAAGTAAACATAATGCCACTCCCTCCATTATATCTTTGTACTATTCAGATTCTTTGTCATAAGGCACTGATGCAGAGTACCTCTCCACGGTGGTCTGCTGCTTGTGCGGTGCTGCAGCTACAGATGTTGTTGGTTGAATACGGCTGTGCTCCAAAGAGTGAGCGCGGCTAAGGTGGTACATCAAGTGGTATTACCATTCTTGGTGGGGACAACGGTCTTGCATAATTTACAGACAACATTGACTACGGTCAGACTTATAATACCCGAAAAAACTGTCGTATCGGCGAGCTGACTTTTCTCTTTTGTTAACGATTTCCTCGCTCGCTAGTAGTCCAGCAGACCTGATACTGTTACATGATTGGCTATGGCGTTTAAATAGAGTCAAAAGTCGTGCTCACAAAAACCACGAGCACGAATGAAGCAAGCGCGCAAAACCTACGGAAGTTCTAAGTGGCCATGTATTATAATTTTTTTGACACTTTGAGGGCGGGGCAATGACTTTTGTCTTCCCACCTGTGATTGGTCATTTGTTTAATCAGTTTCACTCTTGTTTAAACATGTAGTAGGACGAGGACAAGACAGGTTTTACGGAACCATTATGTCGGAACAGGAGCAGTTAATTTAATTTTTAAAAGTCTTTGGGTTTCCAGTGCAATATATTCAAGATATAATATTGTATTGTACAATTTCGAAGGTTTTTATTTTGTTTACTCCCTAATGCATGTAGATTAAATCATATTGAATAGTTTGTATAGGAACTTAACGACTAAAAAAGATAAGCTAATTTAAGATAAAGCTGGCTAACCCATAAATTTAGGATGTTATTTTTTCCTACATTGACAATATACAGTAAATTATGTCGGAGTAGTGTTTCTACTAAATAAAGCTATATGTTAATTTACTAAACAAAGCAGCATAAATGCAATCTTTGTGATTTATTTAACCACAGCACCGACCCCTTGCTCTATTATCGTAATGTCGTTTATAAACCAATAAGAACACGTTACAAACGGTAATAGTGAAACTTAACATAGTTTTTCTCTATTTCTCTATTTGTTTCTCTGTTTCTGCCACAGGATTTCCATCCCGTGGTAACTAGGAATCACACAAGATTCCGTCTGGATTCAGAATATTCGAGAAGAGATGATGACAACCCCTCAGAGGAACGCCGATGATTCCAGCCTTGAATCAACATACAGCACTACACAAATTTTCTACAAGTTTAATTTCAACACATAATCACTACACCATTATTATTTTTAATATTTATATCATATGTACATCGACTTAACATACAGTAGTCACCACTGACAAGCTACTAAATATATTATAGTAGCCTACATTTTTGTACAGCTGCTTTGCAACGATTCGTATTGTGAAAAGCGCTATTCAAATAAACTTGAATTGGATAGAATTAAATTGAATATGTATATAATCAGTCTTTAGTAATCATGAGCTGACTACTAGTTATATTTAGGATAGATTTTAAAGTACTTCTACTCGTTTACAAAGCTCTCAATGGCCTAGGACCTACATACTTTGCAGATATACTCATTGAATATAAACCTAACAGACAACTCAGATCACTAGGATCGAGTCAGTTAGTAATATCACAAAACAAGCGGAATCCGCTTTTAGCCATTATGCCGCCCGCAGTTGGAATCAGCTTCCAGAAGAGATCAGAAGTGCTAATACTTTAGCCACATTTAAAAGTAAAAAGCTCATCTGTTTAGTTGTGCATTTATAGTTTGAGCACTGTGCTACGTCCGAACAGATGACATAATTTTATGTATAATCATTTTTACTGTTAATTAATTTTAAATACATTTTTAAATCCTCTTAAATGTTTTTTAAATTCTTTGTTTTTATTGTTGTGATTATTATTAATTTTCATGATTTTTATGATATTATGTTTTTGATTCCTTTCATGTACAGCACTTTGCATTACCATTGTGTATGAAATGTGCTATATAAATAAACTTACCTTGCCTTGCCTTACTTTACAGAATCAAAAAGAAGCCAAGAACATGATGGAATTGATCACTTAGAACCAAAATAGACGTATGCAGAATATTTTCATAACAATTAAATACATTTATTCTACATTACTGCTGTTGTCAGATAGGCTCTGCAAAGTAGGCCATTCCAACATTTATAGTATTAAGGACAATAAATGCTTGATTAATAAATAAATGCTAAATTAAAGGTTTTACCTCCTTTTTCTCCGACATCTTGGGGATTCTTTGACGAAAATGTTGTAAGGGGGGAGGGGAGCCGGCAGATTGTAGTTGATTGGGTTTAACAAATGACCAATCACAGGTGGGAAGACAAAAGTCATTGCCCCGCCCTCAAAATGTCAAAAGTCAACTCGAGCGAGCGCTCGTGTGCAGTTGTGCGCGCGAGGCAGCAGGGGCTTGAATTCCGATCCTAAATACTGTTCTGCGCGCTCGCATTGTTATTTTCCTCTCGTGTGTCTGGTTTTGCTTCATTCGCGTGCTAGTGGTTTTCGAGCGCGCGACTTTTGACTCTATTTAAACGCCATAATTGGCTGTTTGGCACTCCCTACGTTGCTAGGTTACCAGAGAGCGAGTGCCTTCGTTAACGCAACCAAATTAGCTTCGCAACCTGTTTTCTATTAATGGGAAGTTCGGATCATCTTACAGACTCGTTCAGCAAAATGAACGAATCTTTTTTCGAGTCATCTCGTTCTTTTCGTTTTTTTTTTTTTTTTTTTTTTTAAAGTACAAATAAAATGTTTTTCCCTAACACTAGTAGTCCTAGTAGATACGTATGCACACGCTGATCACACTACAAACAATACAAAATGAACGAATTGTTCAAGAACGACCTGTTTTCTTCCGGCAAAGAATAAAAACTACTGAAATATTGATATCAATCACGTGCCTATCGTACAGTGGCCGAGAGAGCTCAACATGCTGCAAACTTAAAAAAAAACACATGGAAACAGCAAATTCTCACAACGCAACCAAACACAGAAACGGGTTTACAGCGCCTGTGTTGTCAAACTGAAGAAGATGTATTCTTAATGTATGGTTTTTTTCTGTTTGTATGTGTTTTCTGAAGTTTGCAGACAGAGAGTTGAGCTAACAGAAGTTATTGCAGCCCTAACACATATAAGTTAATTGATTATGCAATTCAATTCAGCTACAGCACAGCAGTTAAAGCACTTTACCAAACAGATCCCTAAAATCCCTAAAAGTTCTCAGAAGGACTGAATAAACACTTGTAAAATTTGAGAAAATGCTGACGACTGAGCCGTTTCCTTGAAGTTTATGCAAAGGTTTCTCTGTACTTCTGCTCGGGTATGTGTGCAAAATTATTACCAGCCTCAGAACAAGAGGAAAACCAAGGTGTGAGATCAAGGAGGTTTCTGAATCCTGTACCTTTAGAGCAGAGGCTGCCAAATACTAAATCACTCAAAGCATTATTTCTTTCTCAAGGTCTGTTGATATTTTCCTTTTGGGAGGTGAATTATTTATTATCTTCAAGTTTACCATGAGAGATTGCTTTCAGCGCATTTCTTTTTCACATGTACAATCCGCATTCAGCAACCGTGTGCGAAATCATCTTCCCAAATAGAGAGGCACACATAACATTGTCAATTTATATTACCCCCTGCATAGCGCTTTCTGCCGGAGGGAAGGAGAGAGGGAGCGAAGAAGAGCGAGCGAGAGACAGAGAATTAAGGAGAGGGAAGATAAAAAAGGGACATCTTCCTCTTCTCTTTTTTTATGGGATGTGCAGTTGTTTGGCTGAAAATTGTGCAGCGGTGATGGCCGTTGCTACATAAATCATAGCTCCATAACTTCAGTAATGAAGAAACTGCCGGGAAGGGTGGAGAAAAAATCCATTTAATGTCAAGGACGCAGTGGCAGAGGGTGTGTAGGTGTGTGTGTGTGTTCGTATGTGTGTGTAAAGGGAGTCCGTTTGATTTATGGGCCCAATCTTGAGCAGTCCTTGGCAGTGTGATGCATAAAACTCTTATCTGCAGTGTGTGTCAGTGAGTGTGTGTGTTGATTCGCGTTGGTCTCTTCCTTAGAACATTTAGTGTGTTTGTTGCCTATAAAACACAAATCTCATGAGAGATTCATTACAGGCACTGAATCTTCCCAGGCTATAGGTGTAAACAACAATAATATACAAAACAAGACTGCACAGCTCAAACTTTTTGATTATCCTAAAACCAACCACAATAAACGTCCACCATGTACAACAAAAACCGGTGGCATGGAAAATGGATGTAAGACAGATAGGTACAGAGCTCGTTAAGCACAAATAGGATTATGATAACAAAAGATGCTTCTAGACATGCCTCGCAGCTCTTTCTACTTTAAGGAAATTTAATTACCAGTCATTGTTTAATCTGCCTTGTATCACACAAAGCCCCTGCCCAATGACACGTAGCTACATTGACACATTCATGAAAACAATCTGTTTATGTTGATAATTTTTTCGCGTTCTGTATCACTATTACTTATAGTCTTACTATTTTTTCTGAAAAGTAGGACCAAAGATGCAAAGGGATAAACAATTTGTTTTGTAATATGTTTCTGTCGGTCACACTTTCTATTAAGTGGTCTTAACTACTATTTACTTGCATCAAAAAATAAGTACAATTTACATATTGTGGTCATATTGTATTGCAAAACACTTTTGCTGCTATTGAGGTGGGATACAGGTAAGGTTAGGGATGGGTTTGGTGGTATGGATAGGTTTAAGGGTGGGTTACGGATGGGTCAACCTAAATATATATGAGAATATAAATGTAATTACAGAAATTAATTACAAATGAAATTACATATAGGCTAGGTAAAATGTATGTTGTTAAATTGTTAATTTGAATGTAAGTACATAGTAGTTAAGGCCAGCTAATATAAAGTGGGACCCTTTTATTTAAACCTGATGCATTTATGATGTTACAAATTATTTGTATTTTAAATAAATGCTGTTCCTTCATCAGTGAAGGAAATAAAAAATGTTTCCAAATCATCATATGTATTAACATATATCAGAAAGACTTCAGGTTTGAATAGGAATAAATAAATAGAAAATAGATCATAAAAATAGAAAATAAACTGTAATAGTAATACATTTATTTTTGATCACATTACATTGGTACAAGTGAGAACAATAGCTTTTTTATCACAAAATGTTTGCATGAATAATGTGAAAGATGCCAGTTAAATATGTTGCATGCCAACTAAATTGTTTTCTTGTGTCAACTTTTATTATGTTTTCACTTAAAACACTTTGTATAGACTATCCATGAGACACTCTCGGAAGCAAACTGGAAATAAGGAATTATAGGCCTAATGAAGAGATGTTTTAGTACTGAGTCTAGCTTTGAAATCCATTCCAAGACACTGGATAGCTCAGTACAGCTCCGTTCCTCTTGACCTGGTTGTGTCATTTGAAATCGGGCTGTTGTGTGACTCATAGTCTTAAACACACAGACACAGAGCATACACACACACATAGACAAACACAGCCCACTTCACACAAACACTTCCTACCCCGCCCCCACTACGGCAGCTCAAAATAAATTAATCACATAAAAAAATAATAATCCTAAAACTACCAAGAAAAGGAACAAAAGGTGTGTAATCAAAATAAGACAGGCTTGCTGCATTTCCATACAGAGATTCTGCCAGGCATGAAGCTATTTCTGCCCTTTCTCTAATATTATGCCTGAGGTAATTAATAGATCCACTTCATAAGGGTTCACATGAGTTGACCTGCATGTGACTGTATGTCATCGAGCTGCTATGTGCGGTATGCAGGCTTTACCGTTCTGAAACTTCTCAGTAAAAAGCTCTGTCATCTGGTATGTGGACCTTTTCTCTGGACTCTCTTTCTTTTACATACTGGTCTGACAGCAATGATAAAGAACGGCCTGAGGCTTACCGTAAAAAACAGTTAACTTTTTATACCTTTATAGGTGTAATGTTAATGACTCACCTGTGTACTTTAAGTGTGTGAGGGAGTTTCAGGGGAAGTGAGTAAGATAAAAAGATACGTTGCTTTTGTGGAGGTAAACAGAATGAATGGATTTTAATGACTATCCTGTGGTTCACACCAACACAACCTCGGTGCGATTCGCACGTTCTGGAAAACCTGCTCGACTGCTAATAATATGCCAGTTCATGCCGATAGATTCACTGCACACCTTTATTAAAGCAGAGGAACTGACATGGAAAGGCAGTCCCATTGCTCTCGAATGACACGGAGAGATAAGAAATGCGAGAGCAAAGCTAAATAGAGAAAGAAGATGAGCTCTCAACCCTCGTTTTCTCTCTATAATGGCTAAGTTGGCAGTACAAATAGAAAATGCAGCGAAAGCAGTGATGTACTGTCCAAACACACATTCACTGACGCACAATGCCTAGTACATATATACCGTTTACACATAGTTCATTGTCCCACGAACAGCAGGAAGATGGTTAACCTCATCTGATAAAATAAAAATCAGGGTTACTTACAGAGATAAACATCTGCACTACACACATATGCAGTATGGCTAATTGTTAAAGAAAATAATGCATGATCAAACAGTAAAAAGGTCCAAAGAAAGTCCAAACGTTGGACAAGCAGTGACAGTGTGTGGATAAAACACACACACAAAAAAACACATTTTCATCACATTTACATCTTTAGTGTTCCAGATAAAACTATTATCAAGATCTTGAGAAAATCACTATTATGTCATGATAACAAAAAAAATTATAATTTGTTGCCGTAATAAAACATCCCTATTAGAATAAAAGAATAAATTGTGCACTTGGTCAGCAGCAGTAATCAGGTAGGCTGTGGCCTTTAAATGGTGCTGAATTGGAATTAATAGCCCTAAATTATGGGAAGATAATATTTCGCACACGATTACACCACCAGCAGCCTGTTCATAAAGAAGCAGGATCCATAGATTTTGTTTAAGTTTTTACCTGTTTCTTGTTCCTGGCTGAGAGGAAGAACTGAGTTTGGTCTTCTGCTGCTCTTCACCATTAACACCTGGTTATGTTTGTTACTGTCACCTTCCTCAAAGTGTGTACTGATCTGGTTATTCTCCTCTGACCTCTCTCATTAAGAAGCCATTTGCCCACAGAGACATTGTTCTCTGAACATTTATTGTTTTTCACACATTCTTTAAAAACTGTTGTGCATGATAATCCCAAGAGACCAGTGGTCTCCAATCACATTTTTAGCAATAACTAAACTAAATCATTATTTTTTGTTTTATTTGCACACAAAAGAACATAAGCTGGAATGAATAATTACCTACAGGCCGTCAAAAAAAGTGACTCAAAACGTCAAACTTTATGACGTCAATACTTTTTTGAGGCCTATGGCCTTCCGGTTTAGAAAAAAGGCTTGAGTGACAAAAAAACAAACCCAGATCACTGCAATCTGATATTTGTGTCTCAGTGTCAAGGAATTCATTAAGATGCCTTATTTAGTTTACAGATCTCATCATGCGTGTTTTTCATCCCAGAAATTCAGACATGGTGTGAAAATGCGATGAGCAAACAGACTGAAAAAAACACAAATACTTTACAGTGAATGTAACCAACCAATCTTATCGCACACAATGCATCTCACAGCCCTACATCCGCACCATCCACATGCTCCTCTGGCATGTTATTTTACAGTACATCACACTAAAATAACAGCCGAGTGGTTGGTTTTTTCTAGCACCGTTGACACAAATGACCTGACAGTGTAATGACAGGAAAAACCGTTAGCCTGGGGTCAGTGGACTGCAGATGGACCGGTTCATCCCATGCTAATGCAGCATTAGTCAGGCAGTTAGAGAAATGGCCCAGCACCGATCTGATCAGTGGTTTGATCTCCTGCGGTGCATGTGTCAGCTGATACTATCCAGCTCAGCCCACCTCTGCTGTAATGTGTTTAACCTCTTTATGCACTGCATTACAGCTGACCCTAAGCTCTGACCTCCGGCTCTGTCAGGATATTGAGATGGGGATCGTTTTCTTCAAAGGAGAAGAGGTGTATAGAATCATGACTTCACGTGTTGACATAGGAGGTTTATGTTTGTTCAGTTCTTCCCAATAAGACCTGCTATTTGCATTTTAGGGAAATATGATGAATATTTACTAATAATATGTACATATACCACATTACACTTAGTTTAGGATAGTAACATGCAAATTCACTTGGAGATATTCTATTTAACAAAGACATATCAAAAGTGCACTTTATTGTACAGAATGAGCACTTATTGTGTACTTCAGATCTTAAAATTATTTTTTTAATCTACTTGCACATGACCCTAATACAATTTTCAACTAACATTGTATTTTTGTTACAATAAATGCTTGTCAGTACATTAATGTAACGCCCGGAACAAGGAGGAGACTTGAAAGAGATTTGAGGATTTTTATTGAATCTTTTGCATGCAAAAGAGTGAGTGAGTGAAGGGAACA
>JAUYWG010000038.1:8938877-8961757 GCA_034779775.1 Enteromius afrohamiltoni
GAGACAATGTCCTCAGGTAAGCCAAAGTGTCTAAAAACGTGATGGAACAAGGCCTGTGCAGTTTGGAAAGCGGATGGGATACCCACAAGAGGGTTAAACCCTCAGACGGTGGTAGGTCTGTGGCGAAGTCTATCCCGATATGGGTCCATGGGCGTTCAGGTATGGGTAAGGGTTTTAGCTTTCCTACGGGCAGGTTTTTAGGCGTGTTCATTCTGGCACAAATGGCACATCCCTTGACATAGTTCATAGTTCATAGTTAGGTCGTTTACGATGGTAGGCCACCAGTAGCGCTGTCTTACCAGTTGTAAGGTCCGTTTATTACCTGGATGACCAGGCCACTAGATTGGTGCCGTTCAGGTGAGAGTAATTAAAAGTCAGGTGACTGTGAACGTGGGTAATTGGCTGTGCTGGGATCAGTGGAGTGCAGAGGTGTGTGTGCCTGAGTGGAATTGGCTGTGTCAGGCACCACACAGCTCGATGGCGTGACAATTAAGCAGTACACCTTAACAATATTTCAAACACAACAGAAGTAATAATTCAATTATAAAGCTGTAATTAAGTAATTAAGCTCAAGAATTTTTTTTTTGGTTTGGTCAGCATAATTGTATTTACATCATCTATCAGCAGTGTCTAATGTGAAGTCTGTACCAGTCGGTTCTGGCACACTCACCAGCAAAAAGGTGAGGAGTAAAAATGTACTATATAAATTATAGAAATAATATGGACTTAACTGGAGGCTCTTTTAATTTTTTTTAAGGTTCTGAGAACTGGGAAAACAGTTAAAGGGAAAAAAAGAGACAAAAGTAGTGAATTTTGTTAATAGGATTGTATCCGTCAATGTATTTTGAGTGCAGTACATTCAATAACCCACACAACCCTGCTCATGCGACAGTCGTCATTTTCTGCAGAATGAGACAAAGCTTTGAAGATCAAAGTGTGTGTGTGTGTGTGTGTGTGTTTCACAGCGGGAGGTTTGTTACTAGGGAGGATGTTTCACGTCTCATTTGGAATCAGTCATTTACAACACCAAACTGAGCGCTTGTGTCCGTTTTGAGTCATATTTACCCAGTACAGAATTCAGCCTTGGCCTCAGATTAAACCACATTTATGAGGATGCAGGAAGTCTTTTTCCATGCAAGTAAATTCACTTTGTTTTAATGTTTTTTTCTGTTGTGTTTGTGTTCTTATTTTAGTTTTTTTCAGTTTTCATTTTAGTTTCAGTACTGTATTGCTTTATTTTTAATACATTCAACACACACACCAAAATTAGTATTAATTGCAAACAAATCAAATAAAGTGCCAGCAATTTTAAATAAAGAACATGGGTACAGTTATACCCATAGGCTACATTATTTGTTAAAAAATGCTATTTTATTTGGTGGGAGACTTTGAGCTACGTAATTGTTATGAGCCGTGCCTCTGTGGCGCGTTCCGAGCGGCACCAGCGGGAACCTTCCCCCGAGTATAAGTGCATTCATGCAACAATTCCGAGCGTTTGTTTACCCTGTTGGATTTACCGTGTATGACCTTGCCTGGACTTCTCGATTACGAACACTGCTGCCTGCCCCGAATTGTGCCTGGACTTTACTACTCTTGTTGAACGCTGTTATTGGACTAACCTGCTGTGAGTTTTCCTTGTCTGTTTATTATGTTAATAAAAGATCGCAGATGAATCCGAACGACTTGGCTCAATTGTTACAGAATACTTCGCCGCAACAGGATCCAGCGGCCATCACTCAGCTTGCTCAGGAGGTCTCCAGCCAAGCCAGCATGCTCCTAGCTCACCACCAGCAACTGGAAAAGCTCTCCGCCATGACTGAGGAGCTTGTTAAATCCATGCGAGCTTTAACCGCAAGCCAAGCTAGTAGCACCGTGGCCGCCATTTCGGCTTCACCCCCTCCACAACAGCCTCCCGCCACCATGTTGGTGCCATGTCGCCACGTCACTGCAAGGGGTTCTTGATGCAGTGTACAAACTTCATCGCCCAACAGCCGCTTGGTTATCCCACAGACGATAGTAAGGTATTGTTCGTTTGTTTACTACTGACCGGAAGAGTGCTGGACTGGGCTATGGCCACTTGGGATGGGCGCCGCATGACGTATCCCTCATTCTACGACTTCCTCCAGCAATTCCGCTCAGTGTTCGAACACGCCGCTGCAGGCAAAGCACCAGAGGACGAGCTGATGACGCTGCGACAAGGAGGCATGACAGCGGCTGACTTTACTCTCTCCTTCCGCACTCTTGTGGCACAAACCGGCTGGACCCCTGAAAATATTGTAACATACCAGCGGGCCTTGAACGACGACCTCCAATCGGAACTCGCGTTCCGGGATGAGGGCCTCACGCTGGACGCCTACATTAACTTAGCAATCGCCCTGGATAACATGATTCGGTCACGCAGAAGTTGTCGCAGTTCCCGACCTTTCCTGCCGCACAGTAATTGTGCAGATCTTATACATGCACAAACAGCTACATACTACTCTAAAGAAAAGGAAAAATAGAACTATCAAATGTCCCCTTTAAAAGCAGTATTTGGTGTGTAGTTCAAAAATTACTTTTGCCTTTGTGCATGTTCTCCCTGCCTCTATTCCCCAGCCTTCTCCTTTCTCCTCTCATTCTCCCTCAGTTCTCTCATTACCACTTTATCAAAACTATTAATCTCAGACAAGTAGTTCTCTCAGCGGGTTTTGGTTATCCAGCCACCTGTCAGATCCCCCCCACCCTGCGGCCCCTGCCATCACTTACATATATTCTTTATGCATATTCTGTCTGTATTCACCTGTATGCTTTCATTTTTTTACACACATCAACACATTATCAGTTTCACAGTGCCGTGTTTTAAAGTAACTGAATGCATGCACACACACACAAATGCAGACATAACATTGTTCTAGGAATGAAAAAGGTTTCTCTGAGGTATTTTCATGATTAACAATCCAGGGCAAAATTATACTAGGGAATTATTCTTCTGTATTGGCATTAGAGCAACAGAAAACACCTCGGGAATGCACGCCTTGCATGGTATATCATCATCATATCTGTTAAAGGAGTCATACAAAGCCAATTTTCCACAATCTAATATGTTCTTTAGGGTCTTAATGGAAAGTAATATAGTTTGTTTTAAAATTTCTCAAAGATAGTGTAAAAAAACGCTCATTTTACCCTGTCAAAAACAGCTCTTTTGAAATCACTCTGTTCTGTGTACTTCCCCTTCAAATCTTCACCAGCTCCTCCGACCCTGCCCCTCTTTTCCGAAGCACTCTCAGAGGATCTTTTTTAGCCATATTTATAGTGAAACTTGCTAGTCACCACATCATCTCGGTCTGATGACGGCTCAGGTGGCGGTCTGAGGTAAGACACCAGTTCAGTCTGTGTGACACGCTGCTGTCAATCAACTATTGTGGGAGTGGCCTCTGTCGGTGTGACACTGACGTGCATTTTTACTAAATCAAAAGAAAACTACTGGTGGATTTTTATCATTGTAGGGTGGTTGTGTACACACACTCTCAACACACATTTCAGTCCAAACAGCTTATAAAAGTGCATGTAGCACCGGATGACCACTTTAAAGGTCAGCATTATAAAGTAATTTATTAACTCTGCTAAATGTAACTGTAAATGTAATCTTTAGCTGATCCAATATTTTAAATTTATACTTTTGTGATGCCTAAATTTGTAAAGATTTTATTTATTTTGTGTGTATGTGTGTGTGTGCAGATATTACAATTTGTAATTCAGAAGACTTAAAAAAACACATATAGAAAGTCCCCATAACCACAAATACCAAAATGTATGTCTCTGTGTGCTTTACTCAATTTAGAGAAATAGTAGAGTGGCATTTCAGTATTGACCACTTAGCAATTATTTTGCATGAAAACAATTAGCACACCCTTCAAATCCTCATCCTACCTTACTGCTGTTGTGTATCATCCTATTTTTTGGATACAGATAAAGTTCTGATGTACTATAGTAGTTTTGATCTACTGCTTTGTCTCTCAAAACAGCAAATAAATTTGATAGCCTTGACATTTTCTATAATAACTCCATTTGTGTCATTATGAAAAAGCCACACTGTATGCATTTGGAGTGACAGCACTTGCAAAACCACAGTTATTATTTGTGTTTTAATGATGTAATATGTGCTTCTGCTGTCTTCAGTGGCTTAAAAGAGAGAGAGACACACCGACACAACTCGGGTTCATATAATTGAGTTTTAAAGAGAAGGAATTACTCCTTTAACAGCTGAGTAACCCCATCCCTTCCTCTCTCTCTCTCTCTCTCTCTCTCTCTCACACACACACACAATAGACCTCTTGTTGTGTATCAGGGGAGTTTGGGAGTGATATTACCCCACTTCTCCCCACAGGAAACAGAGCAAACACCCCTAGACCTCTCCCTCCTCTTTCGTCTTTTCTTCTCCTTCATTCCTGTGCTCTCTGTGTACCCCCACAGGACAAAAAGCCATCCTGTCAGGCCTCAGATATTAGATAAAGTGGAAATCAACTATATTGGCACATCAAATAAAGCGGTTAGAACAAAGATTAAAGCCATCTAAATTGCTGTATCATATTACACACTGGCAGGACATCAGTCTTTTAAAATTAAATATTTGTTGGCTAAACAATACCTCAACGTGTTTAGTACAGATATACAATACATTTTTAGAAATAGAAAAGAAAAGCTGTCTTAATATTAAGCCATACAACTCTCAAGCCTTTTTCTGAACATGGATAAGAGCATCAGTCATTTTACAAGTGGCATATTACCACATACGGATGTAGCACGTATAATCCAGGTGCAGGTGTGCTCCATCATTATTAGCCCTGAAAAACACAGCAGACGACAGATCGCGGACAGGATGCAGGGAAATTTTGAGGAGCTGCTGGTTTTAGTTTGATACTTTGAAAAATGCAAACCAATACCAGGTACGGTATTAATACATATTTAATTCAATCTTCATTTATGGGTGTGTAAATGCACTTGTTAGCATCAGTTTTTCTGTGTGACCTACTATGGAAGTAGGTCAGCAGGAAGAATTCATTTGTATCCTCCTGCTTTAAATGAACAAACACTGAACAGATGCTTGTAAGTGTGTATTTGTGTTCACGTGAGAGTATTTGCAAACAGTGTTGATATTCAAATTAGAGGGCTGGTATGATAGAGTTGGTCTTCTCACACCCACACACATTCAAATGTGCTGTGAGCAGCAGTGCATGATGGTCATTTCTCATTTCTGTTGTTCAGTGTTTGTGACTTTCCTTTGTTTTTCATCATTTTTATAATAAACACAATCATCTCATTCTTTTTTATCTCTATTTTCCCATAGGTGTCAGAAATAATGGCCTTGGCTGAGCTGTGGCACAGTGGGTTGTTCAAAGGTTCATGATTTATAAGAGCTGCGATATTCGCCGGGATGCTGGCTTGAATCGGGCCTGTGTAATTTCTCTGTCCACATTCCTGTCTGTCCCTCCATTTCTCAACACATTATAGAGTCTGAATCTTTTTAATAGCCATTAAAAGCATATGCTTATCCTTGAGAAAATATTATATGAGTTGCTTTATTTTATATTAGTTTTAAGTGAGTAGGTTTAGTTTTAGGTTTGGTAAAAGTATAATTCTAATAGAAAAAAATACATTTTAAACAAGTAGCTTTAATAAATGAAATAGTTCATAATAAATAGTTTTAGCAATTGAATTAAGTCGGCAGTTACAAATTAGTTTTGCCACTATTAAAAAATCCATTTATGTGACGTCTTTAATATTTTCATTTTGGGATTTTTATTTTTTGATTTTTTTATGATTTCTGATTTTAATTGTTTGAGGTTTGATATTAAATCATGGGGTTTGTGCCTCCAGTGTGTAAAGTGACTCCAGTGACTTTAGTTTGATTTGCATACTAGGCGATAGAGAAGGAAATGTTTAAACTTTCCTTTTGTCCCAACACACCCTCAGACACACACTGACTGAACCTTAATTTGCATTCCTCACTAAGAGGTGTGACATCCAGCTGCTTCAAGAGAAAAATGAAAATAGATCAGTGTTTTTTCTCAGTTAAGGAAATAAATGCCTTTTAAAACATTAACACACTGCACTGTTGGATGGAGCAAAACTACACCCTGGAATGGAATGGAATGAAATGGAATGGGGAACACAGGGTGGCAAATAAAGAAACTATCTTTCTGTGTCTGTGTGTGTGTGTGTGCAACAGAGAGAAAAAAGAGAGCTCTCTGTAAGGCCTCTGGGTAACCTAAATTGTTCTTTTGCAATATATTTAGATGTGTTCGGGTTCTTCATGTTCTTGTGTTGTACAAGTGTGCTACTGAGCGGAATGGCATGAATGATTGTTGTTATGTTTGTGTGCATTTCTACATTATTTCTGGAGAAGCGTGCCGAGGTATGCACAGTTATCTGCAGAGATATGCATGCCTGAGTTGTCATTTGTTAAGCATTTGTTATTGTGTGTTTTGTATGGCAGATGTATCTTTCAAGTTATTTAGAGCAAGAACTGAAATATATTATATAATTTGATATTCTGTAGTGTTTACCATGATTTTATGATTTTTGTTCAACGATGCTCAATTTACTTAAAAAAAAAAACAAAAAAAAAAACACAGTAACACGTAGTAAAAGTAACAGTAAAGACAGTGGTGTACGTACTATCACAACAACATTAAAAGAGACAAACCAGCAACAAATTAAGGTAAATAAACTGTATGTATTTGTGCAGATTTCATATATTTCTTCCTTACGATTATCACAATTTATTGTAGTCTTTCAGGGTGCAACATGTGGATCAGATTTAGGTTGGAATGAAGGATTGGCAACAACATTGTGCATGTGAATTTTTTTTTATGTAAATTCTTCTCATGACTGGCACAACTGTGTCAACTTGTAAGTACTCTACAAAAAGTACATTTTTTTTGCATAGTACATGGTGTATATATTTATAGTACATAGCATTTGTCATATACATTTGTCATATAAAGACAAACTATAGAAACTAGCCTACACAATCAGTGTTACAGTAAGTTTAGTCTCTTAGATTATGATCTGTCTTCTGATTTGAACACACAGCCTATCAGTTACCAGTGTAAATATTTAACCACTAGGCTAAACCACCATATAATGTTAAATCTTATATTGGTTGTGCAGGTGTTTTATGCTAATGGTAATGACTTGACTAGCTTGGAAAATTTGTGAGACGTGCAAAGAGGAATTCTGCTGGGCAGTGCACAGCTGATGAAATGATGTTTTAATGATTTGGAGCAGGTTAAGGTCTGACTAATGCAGGTGCAGATCCGTATCATCCCTCTCACGCTATGATGCTTTCTCACTACTACACACTTGCTTTAATTAAGTGCAGTGTTTAGTGTTCCCTGCTGAAAAAAACAGCATATGCTGGTTAGGTATGTTTTAAAACTGGGATGCTGGTTTTAGCTGGTCATACCTGGTCCTTTGCTGGTCTTGAACTTGTTGGGCCAGTTTATTTGATTAAACACTCTTTTATTTATTCAGTTAATCCTTGTAATGGGAACATTGTTTCCAGTATATTCCCTTTTTCAGCCTTTGTGTGTGCAATAAAAAGTTTTCCTAGGCAGCTGAATTTCAGGAAAGGCAGCTACTGAGAATGAATGTCTTTGTGGCAGGCTCTTGGTGAGAGCTATTCCAGTTCCAGCACATGGATGAGCGTTTGGTAGTGACTGAGCTTTGGTCTGTGTGAATATCCTCTTCTTTTCTTTACCACTTATCTTGGATTTCACACCAGACTAGTCTAATCTGTACTGAGTAACAGAAATACAAATTTATGCTTTCCGCTGTGACTTCTCACTGACACATGTAGACTTGGTCCCGTGCTGCCTAATAAAAAAAAGCAATATTAACCCATTAAAAAAATCCAGAATTGATGCATACTTAATTTCTAAGAGACAGAGATGGGAAGAAGAACAGAAACGCTCTCAAGACATGTTCAGAATACCATATTACCCATTATGCATATTTTCTGTGTGCATGATCAACTCAGTGTTTGACCAGACCTCATTGCATAAGATAATGACTTGACCTTTAATTTAGATTGGGCCAATTTAACTGGAAGTAATATCAACTGCAATTTTAAATATTAACTTCGTTTGTCATTATCGGACCACCCAAAGTTAATCTGCTGTATTTTCACACAAAATTGGATTTCGAAAAATGATGATATTAGTTTCCAAAAGCATAAATGGATTCTCACTTATGCACATAGCGAAGTCAAATGTCACCAAACATAATTACATTCTGCACTTAATTTTAATTTTTTTTTTTTTTGCATAATGTTTTACGGAGTATTTAAAAAAATCATGCTACAAGTATATACATATTAATTTTGCCAGTTTTTTGTTTTTTTTTAGTCCTTTATCAATGTCATTTTTTAATTGTAATGATATTAAGTTAACCTATCCTGGCATTTGTGTATTATTTATAAATATTATAATATAAATTCTAATATTGTATTTATATTATATTATATTTTCATTATGCTACATAATTGGTAAACTAATAAACATAATTATTTTGCTCAAAATAATCATTGTTAATCATGATTGATGTGATTTCAGAAATTATTCAGAATTATAATTTATGAAGACAAAGTAAAACAGAGGACAAAAAATGTATCCTTTTAATGGGTTACTCCACTCCAAAATGAACATTTTCCAAATTTGAGCTACAGTGACACAGAGAGACACAGATGAGACAAATTGTTGAATAAAGTCATTGTTTTTTTATTTATTTTCATACAAAAAAGTACTATCATAGCTTCATAATGTAGCTTCATAATGTTACGGTTGAAGCACTGATGGCAGATGGACTATTCTGACTATGTTTTTCATATTTTCTGGGACTTGACAGTGTTCATGACTTGGCAGTCAACAGGACAGTCACAAGCCTCCTGGTTTGCATCCAAAAATATCTCATGTTGTGTTCCGAAGACGAACAAAGCTTGATTAAAGACAACATAATTTAATTTTGGGGTGAAATAACACATTAGGAGACAAGCTCTGACTGGGAGATTTCTCTTGACATCAAAAAATATTTATTATTTAGGATTAGGATATTGTTTCTAATTTTTTGTTGTTGTTGATAAAAATACATTTATATATAAAAATAAATATATATTATATATTTAGTGTTTTAGTGTTTAATGATGTCAGTGTCATTTCAGCTTAGTCATGAAAAAAGGTCATCAATTAATATTTTTGATCATAGCCTTGGTTTATGAAATTAACACTGCAGTATATAGTGTGTTGAATCTGCTCAGAGAAAGCTGTTGAGCAGCACACAAGGCTCTAGTGTTGTAGGCCAGGGCCAGGGACTCGCCCAGCTGTCTGCCCAAGCAGGGTGAGTTTAGGGTGGGCCTCTTGTTCCTGTTCCTCCCCTCTTGAGCAGCTGTCAGGATCTTGGAGAAATGACCTATTCAGAGCAAGGACATAAGAGCAGTGTTTAAGGGCCCTGGTGAAGACTGATGGGTTACATTCACATACATGCACACGCATACATTCATGCATACATAAAGTGGGCACACATGAGATCACGTGGTCAACACAAATTGATTCACACACAAACGCAGACACCTGCATGAACACAAAGAGTTTCTTACAGAGGGTCACAAAATGCTCAGTGAATTTTAAAAAACCCGCAAACAATGATGCGCACACATCCACCCTTTTACATAAAATCTTTACAAATGCATTTTCTTTCTTGTGATTTCAAGCACTTGTCATAGGTGAGCTTGCATGCGAAGATCCATTTCCTGTGACCCTGTGAATGTCTCCATGCTGTCTAAATATTTATGAGCCTTTGGATGACTCATGCAGTGGAAAATGTGACAGAAAATACATACGCTGTGACCATTCCCCACCTTTGACCGAGACACTGAGTTCAAGCAATCTATCACGCGCTAATCTGAAAATCAAAACCAAATATACACTTTAATCAGAAAAGAAAAGTTACTTTTGCGTAATGGCTATATTTGTGTGAATGAAAACCAGCTGCAGTCCATGAACAATGCTTCTGACCTCGACTTCAGAATAAATTGGCTGTGCGACAGGGTTGAGTCGGTTAACAAGCAAGCAGAGGGAAGGCAACAAACCATGAAAGCTAGTTGAAGCATTTCACTGAAGGCCTCAGTGGTTGCCGAGAGATAGTGCAGTAAAACTGAGCTGATAATAAGATTAATTTACAATTCCTAAACGAACATCTGCAGTGGCTCTTTCTTCATGTCATGCGCAAAATAAATTATGTCTAAATGTACCTGCACACCTCCACCCGCGACAAAACGCACGCTGCCTTGCTGTAGTCCGATGATGGATTTTTATGACAGACAATTATAGTGTCCCACAGAAGCGCTTCTGTCTGCTGAGGATTGCGTGTTCATTTGCATCCTTTGAATGAGCTGTTGCTCCTCTCTAATGTGTTTGTACCTTGAGGCCCTCTGCAATGACTGTCATATTGAATGCGGATTGATTAATGTTCCTCCATCAGCTGCTTTAAAGGTTTTAACATTCTGTCGAATAGAGGTGAAGTCATGCTGTGGAAATGAGCTTTTGGCCAAGGTTTAAGTAGTGGCATGTTTTGCTGAATTTAGCTGAACACTCACGCTAAGTGGTTGCTTTTAAGCCTGGGTGAGTCTGTTAGCGGGATAGCATGCTAATAAAGAAGCAGGATACAAACTGAGAGCTGTTTTGTCAGCAGTCAAACTGTGTAATCCTCGAGGTTATAGGTTGGTCAGCGTAATTATAGAACCAGTTTAACCTGGTCACCATCAGATTAATCGATGTTAAACCAGATTTACCTGAGTTAGGGTCCAGTTTAGAGCAGCCGATAAAACCATACTCAGCCTTAGTGACTCATATGCCCTCTACTGTTTAATGTAAGGGTTTTTTTTCTTACCAAAGAATTTTTTATTTTTTTTGTAGAAACCAGAATGGTTCGTCTATGGTATCACTCTGAAAACCTCCTTTTGGAAGCTTTATTTTTTAACATTTTCAGCATGCCTGCTGTAACGATGGCTGCATCTAAAAGCTCTGAAGTGCTGCCTTTGGAGGCATGTCCTGGACATGTCTTGGCGATCATACCGATCGGTCTGCACATGAAGCTAAAACCTATATCCTTTTAGAAATCCTGGCCGGGACATGTCTAGGAAAAATGGCACATATGGTTACCATAGGTTTGTGTGCAAATGTATATTTCTGTCTAGCTTTTTGCACTTTTGCTGTTATTTTTAACAAGAAATCAGTGTTAAGTAATAAAATATTTGTTCAATTATCATGAAAACTTGTTCTATTTTGTTGTAGATCATTAAACCATTGCGTTGCCTCAGAAATCTGTCTGAAATCGTTTTCATAAGGTGCCTTCCTGCAAAATGCTGCCTTTGAAGTCATTGCTTTCAGATGCAGTCTATATGTAGCTCCGCCCCTTTTCAACCCTGTGCTTGTTGTCTTCTGTCCTCCATTTGTATTTCCACAGTGTGAAGGTAAGGTAAGGTTTATGGCACGAATTAATAAATGAACCGCTGTTTTTAAAATCTTCCCAGTCTATTGACATGTGTTGTGACATCCCCTTCAAACATTACAATGCACACAAAAACTTTTGATAACTCTACATTAAGTAAATCCACTTCACCAGCTCTTCAGCAGTGATAGAGCTACAGCAAAAACACAAATGTTCATGGTAACATTCTAAAGATGGCTGCATACTTTTTTCTCTGACACATAAGGCAAAGACTATGGAATAACCAATAAATGCAACACTCAACGTGGCTGCTCTATCGAAGGAAGCCCCACTTTCTAAAAAAGAGCCAGTTGCTTATCGGTAAAATCACTGCATCCGTGTAGCTGCTTTTAGAAACCCATGTTGTTACAGAAACGGCTGGTCTAGCCTCAAAACAAACATGTTGTCAGATTTCTAACCCTAAAACTAAATCATAAACTCGGCAAACAGTTTTGGGGAATTTGATGTTTCCCCATTAAAAGAGATAGGAGATGTCTGGGAGGAGTGTCAAAGATGACCAATAAAATGACTTGCCTTAAATGGACTTTGCATAAGGTCTATATCAAAGCTGCATATTTCCCGACATATTTTTAATAACCTAAACTGGGAGTATTTGTATATTCATGAATGTATATTCTTTTCTATGTTTGCTGAGAGAGGCCTATAGAAGATCTACTGCAGATCTAAACCAGCTAATGATTGTAGATGACCAGCGTTATCCAGTTTGAATCCAAGTTAAAATATACAGAAAAAAATCCACACTGAGAAAGAGCTTTTAATAAAGTATATTTCCCATTTGACATGCATGTTCACATAGTAACACACAACAGTCAGTATAGTAGTTCATCCTTCCTTCTGGAAATTCTTATCTTCTTATCGTGGGTGGTTTGATTGTGTTTTTGTGTGCACTCTGGCAACGCTATGATTGAGGAATGCACCTGATGTGGCAGGCAGTGACATGACGAGATCTACATCTTGACTGTTGATGTTATGCAGGCTGCATTTCTCAAATGTGTGATTGTGTACAACCAAAGCAGTCTGACATTCACCGGTGTATGATCACATGTCTGGGCCGTAACTACAAGTGAAAAAGAGTGTCATTGTCAAACGGTGTGTGTTTATTTGCGTGTTTAGGCTTGCACTCTATTGGGTATCCACCACATTTCCACTCTTATCTCATCTCTATGCATGGCAAATCGTGAGTACACACACCCAGCTTTGAAAAGCTGACAGTGTGTTTGTTGGTGTCAAGCACCAGCGTGTTTCAGGGATTACATCCTCACTTTCTTCTTGTTTTGGTATCCAAAAGAAGAACAAAGGGAGGCAGGAATCCTCAGAAGGTTTCCTCTCTCATTCTGTGTGATGAGGGTTGCTGAAATCTTTAACAAAAGAATAAGAGTTCTGCTGTTTGCAAAGTCTTCCTTTTAAGATATATGAGATCATTTAATAAGCAGTAGGCTAATTATTATTTCAGAATTAAATAATCATAGAAATCAAAGTATTATAGTACTTGCAAATATCTTTCAGGTGCTGATCCTTTTAAATGTAATATTTTACTAATTTTGTGTTTAATGATTGTCTTATTGTTTAAATGTGTCTAAAAATAATTATTTGACGCAGATATTTAATTGCATGTGCCTACTGTGACAACTTAACTCACATAGTGTGACAACATTGTGTTTAATGGACTGTATCTTTTCTTTTGAGAAATAATGGTGCAGATTTTCAAATGTTTTTTTTCTGTAGTAAAGACTTTAATGTTTGTGCTTATTCTGTAAATGTACCTTTAGAAATATTCAAATTGTGTGACAGCATGCCTCATTTTTCCTTGTTACCTTATTGTTATTGTGAAAATAGAAAAGTAAAATATACTTAAAACTGTTGTACACATTAATAGTGCAGATGAAATCAAGTAGATATAAAGGTTTGGAAATGTAAAAATGATGTAAAATGGGGAATTGCTGTTAATTTAAATGCTGCTCACAATTTCAGTAGTGCAATGCTCATATTTACAATCTCAGGTTAGCACACATCATCAGATTAATTTATTGAATAGGGAAAGATAAGTCTCTGGTCTTTTCATTAAGACAATATCACACTGCAGGTAAAGGAGTTGATTCCTTCACTGAATTCTGATGCATTTGACTGAAAATAGCACTTAGTTTAAAAGAACAGAGCTGCTATTAAAGTAAATGTCATGTTCAGCTGGTTTGCTGATTTAGTGCAGAACATCTCTGAATAAATTCGGAAAGAATCCTCTGGAAGGAATGTATCTGCAGTATTTATGCTGTCGTTTCTTCTTCCTGGAAAATGTGTGCTTGAAGAGAAGCTTGTGAAGAAATCCCCCAGCAGTGCATGAGTAAGAGAGAACTGTATCTTACCGATTAAACATGTAGAGTCTCACAGAGACTGGAATCCCCCACACAACCCTAGAGTCTGTGCAAATGGAAAGAAACAGTCACAGATAGCACTTTTATTATGCCTTATTTCAACCTCTACATTTGTTAACAATTCAGAATAATTCAATAACTCTGATTGAAATCCTTGATTATGTTTTTTGGAGCAAAGTTTAAGGGAAAATGTTACGTGCTGGATTCTCAGCAACTCTGCGTGCATTTAAATGATATTCTTTCACTGGATTTATGGATAATAAAAAATTTAATTTTGGGGATCCATGAGATAATAGTCTTAAACTCTTGCAGCTTTTGCTGCATACCGTATGCTGGCTGTGGCAAGTTTAATAATGCATAATAATATTGTTCCAATATCTTATGAGCTTTGGGCCATCAAGACCCTTATTCATTTTAATAAAATTTTAATATTCTCTTTCTCTCTCAGTTGCTCTGTCTCTCTCTGTTTCCTTTGTCCTAGCAAATGATGCAAAAGCGTATGCCGTTTTGCAGAAATTAGTCGATGAAAGCAGGATAATACACCTCTGGGGAATCTCTTCTTCTGTATCTCTCTACACCTCCATCTTTCTTTCTCTCTTTCTAGACGTGTACTGTAATTACCCATAATGCCTGACATATCAAAAGCACATTAGGGAGGACTTCAAAGGACTTTCAAGCAAACACATGCATTAAACAGAACTGCCCTGCTCATGAAACTTCTCATGAAGTAACCGACTTATTTATACGTGAGACAAAAGGACCTGTTAGGTTTACTGTAATTTCCAGCTTCCCTTTGTCTTGTTCACTCTTTCTGTAAATGTTTGGGTTCAAATGTCTTGAAATACTGTAGATCAACTTCTAGATGTTTTTTTCTGTTTTTCCTGTCTCTGTCCAGATCATCTTCAGTACACAAACGTTGCAATATCAACAATGTCATCAGATTAATTTTTTTTGGGGGGGTTGAGCATTTCGTCTCGCTAATTAAGTTCAGATACAGCACATGTCCCTTGAGTTCCATTTGTGATAACTGCTCGTGTGAGCATTGGAAAATTAACAAAAGAATTTACGTATGTTTTTATTGAACTGTATTCGAACTGATGGAGTCAATACAGACAGTAATGGCAGAAATAAATGAACAGTATAGTTATTATATGATGCCACGGCTCCCACTTGCATAATTCCTGATTAAATCCATATTCTTAATAGAAATGCACTGCCACAGTATGTGCAATCAAAGTGCAACCTGTATCAGTTAAGCCGTGCATGTTTTATTTCCCTTCTAATCAATTTTTTATGATGTTAATGCTTCTATTATTAATATTGATATTGCATGTGGAATCATTAACCCTAGTCACATAGTGACTTAATACTACTTTATACTTTCATTTGATTTATATAGCATGTGTGTGTGTAGATATTACGTGTTCTTCCAGATCTAATGATGCAAAGTTGTCTTACTGCAGGATGACCTCACAAAAATGACAGAAACTGGGTGGATGGGTGCTCTGGTGTGATTGAGGTTGTTTATGTGCATGTTCTTGAAAGAGTCTTCTTTGCAGAGGTTAAAGCGATAAACGGCTGCATGCTTTTCTTGAAACTTGTTAAATTATTCATTGATAATTAAAAGATTCTGCAGTTTATCACAAAGTGCTTACTCACCACTAGTAATCCTGGATTGCTGTTTCTGTGAAAACCTTACAAAAACCGATATCAATAGTTTTGTAAACAGTTCAGTTTGGTTAAGCCAATAAAGCCACATAAAAAGCTTAAGTAAGCAAGCATAAAAGTTCTGTCTTTATTTATTCACCATGTTGGTCCAAACCTAATTTGGTATTTTCGAGATGTTTTGTATTCCACATAAGAATGAAATGTCTAGAACATAAGAGTGAGTATATATATATATATTGACAGAATGTCCATTCTTGGGAGAATTACCCATTTAATGTTTCTTTCATCATCGAGTCAGTTCTTTTTATTGAAGCTGTTTTCAGAACATATTAGACACATTTGTAACTCTACACTGAAAGCTAGTGCGATTCGGCAAAACAGCGCAAAACTGCAAACTCAAACTGGCAACCACTCACCTACACAGAACAATTCTTCTCCAGTGTGTGTTATTAGCCAGGTTGTTGTTTAATTGCGCTAGCTTTCAATGTCACTGCGTTGCCTTTAAGCAACATGATGTTATTTAAGCTACATAATGTTATTTATTATGTTATGTTTTCCCTCTGAGTGCACCGTAAACCGTAAATTACCCTCTCCAGAGACGGCAAGGAAGAATCGCATTACCGAGCAGCAGATTGGCTCATAAAAACGTAATCTCCATGGCGAGTAACACAAACACATGGATGCTTTAAAGCCTTCTGTGTGCTGCTCGATAACGTCAAGGTTTTTCTTGCTGAGGCGACAAAAAAGCAGATGTAGAGGGCGTAAGAGTTTCACTCTTTGCTGATATACATGGTGTATAAAGCGTACGTCAGTTGCTAAGTTCATAAAGCCTTTTTTCATGAAGTAGAAGCAGTGTTTCTGAAGTGCATCTCTTCATAGAGGATATAAATATATGTCTCCACTACTGGTTCAGTATTTAGCACATTTGTCATTTGAAATGTAATGAGGGATTAATGCCATTATGTTCTGGTCTGTTATTGTGCACAGGCTGTGGTCAGAGAAGGAAGAGTAACACATGGCACATGGCCCCAAACAACCACGCTGTAGCTATAGTTACAGTTCAAACAAAAGCCTAAGTGGTTGATTCTGCTCCGACCATAGCGATATATCACTGACCCACAGGACCAGCTTGATAGGGTTAATTTAGCCATAGGGATACGCCCTGGTTTTACAGGGAAGTGAGACCATCATAACTGTTCTTCGGAGATTTGTATATGTGTGACGTGTGTGTAATGATAGAGGCTGCATGCCGTAAAGCGGCCTGTCATCAAAAACATAAATGTGTGTCATTACACATATGGGTCTAAGCGTAAATACAAACAAACATATGTATTATCTTTTATTAGAGGGAGATTTTACACAAAAATGACAGTTATAAGAGTTAAACAGTAATAACTGGTTTTGTCTGTACAATGCAAGTCAATGGACCTCTTGAGACATTTTCTCTTGCATTGGTGACCTGTCCCTTAAAGTGTCTGCAACACTTTCAAATGGACATGTGAAATTCAAAGTCTCAGTGCAGATGAATTTTTATTCTAGCCAGATTTAGCCTGGAAAATATGGTGGGTATGTGAGAAGCGTGTCGATGAGTGGTTCTGTCAAGCCTCTTCCAAATATCAGAGCCCTGAAGCTACATTTGTGTTTCCGTGCCAGCAAGACAAAACATATTGTAAGGAGTGTAAGAACATTTGCTGTATATTGATTTTTCAAATAAAATGAGATCCATAACAACACCCACCAAAACAGGAATCCATTAAGTTGGTGGAGCATGTCTTTTGCAGCTACTGTATCATCTACAGCTATTATCTGAGCTACTGAGTCACCTCTTCACAACCCCAGTGTTTAAAACTTTATGGAAAGAGTATCCAGATGTGCAGTTTCACGACCAATATCAGTGCTCTGAAGTGCCTCAAGCGATTTACAGTTTGTGTGTGTGTGTGTTTGAGATTGTGTTTACTCACATGTTTTGGTCAGTTGCTGGAGATGGTTTTAGATTTAAGCAAATGAGAGTGTATAAAAGTGGGTGGATTATTTTAATGGATAGATTTAGCACCCTTTCATGATTTAAAGAGCCAATGAAAGACAGCTCACACACTTAAATTATGTTTGCATTCTTGGAAAGAACAAGCTCACAGGAAAATAACTGAAATGCACAGCCACATAGACAAACCTTTGCGTATGCTGCTACCCAATATGCACTGGTATGACATATTTATGTTTTTTTATCTTTTGAAAACAGTCCCGTTTATAGTGTTCTTGCTGGCTGCTAATATTATATTTTAAGATATTTGTCTTGCACTAATAAACATGCAAAAATATTGTGCATTACTTGTAATATCTCCTGCCAATAGGACACATAGATAAGCAAAATTGCAGAAAAATTCTAAAATGTATATTTTTTTATACAGAACAGGCTATTGTTTCTGAGATACATTCTTGATAAATTCACAGAGCCTAGGATAAAATGTTTATGGGTGGGCCTTTTCCCCCCTGAGGCCAATGAGCATGTTATATCATATAAACTTATATACGAGCTTAGTGGGCCCCCAAGACAAGTTTCCCGTTTGTACCCCCCTGACACCCGCCCTGCACACAGGTAGATCAGAGCACATGTACACACACTCACACACATTAAGAAGAGGATGACTGTTATGAATGGGCTGCTTTGTAAGGTGTGTGTGAAACCGTTCAAAACTGTTCAAACAGACCGGTTTGCTGCTTAAGGCCAAAAGGTTAGTCTTCATTAAATATTCTGAACTATTGTTGCTTTAACAGTGTTCGAAAGGGTTGCTCATGTTTAATGCTATACATTGACCCAAAACAGATGTTAAACATATAAAGCCACAAGGGCATATGCAGTCTGTGCATATGCATTTACCATGTGTGTTAATGAGGTGAAAAACAGCTTCAAAGCAGATCAGTGAAGTCACACACACATTGACCTATGGCAGCACACACTTACTTAGCTGTGTGAATGAGGACTTAGGCTACTATAGACTTGTTTTGCTGTTGCTTTTGGATCACACTTTACAGTAAGGTTCCATTTATTTACATTAGTTAAAGGAATATATTTTATTTTTGTTTTCTTTGCTCACGAAAGTTTTTTTGTACCGTCATAAGATTAAGTGTGAACCACTGATGTCACATGGATTATTATTATTAACAATGCCCTTATTACCTTTCTGGGCCTTAAATATGGCAGTTGCTTTGCTGTCTATGCAGGGAGAGAAAGCTCTTGGATCAAAAATATCTTAATTTGTGTTCCAAAGATTAGCAAAGGTTATATAGGCGAGTAATTAATGACAGAATTGTAATTTTGGGCTGAACTATGCCTTTATAATAACTTTGAATGTCTCCAGGAGAGGGGCTGTGCCAGATTTAACCACAATCTGTAAAAAAAAAAAAGTGACAGTGAAGTATAACTAGGAAAAGTCAACAACACACACATGCTCATACACACAAACACAAAGGAACTTTTAGCAAGGAACGCAAATATAGTTGGAGGGGGTATGGCACATCTATCTCCTTATACATGTAGTATTATACATTTTGCAATTAGCATGGAAGAGTCTCTTCACATTTAGTGCATTACTATTCCAGTCAAGCATCTCTGAGGGAGAAACAGATTGAAAGAGAGATGGCACTCCCTTATTTCCTTGAGCTCTGTCACCTGGCCAGGCATAATCCATCATGCTGTGAGGGGTCTCAAACACACACACACTCATGAAGGCTCTTGTAACCCCATCTCACCCCGGTGTGGCCTTGATTAAAATGGAACCAAGCTGAAATAAATAATATTTTAAATAAACATGCCACCTGCAGGACTTCATGATTGCTCGAGGTGATTGGTTGAAGAGAGTAAAGTCAGGGGGGATTTTAATGAATGAGTGCTCGGGAAAACAACATCAGGGTGTTGTTGAAGTTGTTATGAAGACCCCAGTCAGAGCTCACTTACTATGGATGTGTAACACTGCTGGAAACGTCAACAGGTTTCCAGTTTGAAATCCCTGAGAGAGAAAGAGGTGGTGAGAGAGGAAACGCACCAAAGCTCAGTGGGGAATGTTAATTAGCCTAGATTGCAGAGTTATGACTATGATTGATGAATATTTAATTAGTTTTGATTACATTCAACTGTTATTACAAATTCAGTTTTGCCATTCCAATGGAAACAAAAAGCTTCTGTTAAACCCAGAAACAACAGCAAAGAATGTGGAGCCAGTAAACTGCCACAAATTACTTAACAAAAATAAAATAAAATACAGCACTGAACATCTCTATCTCATTAACACAGGTAACACTTTACAGCACAGTTAGGCTACATGGACCAGGCCAGCCATGCTAATGCTAAAATAAACTAACAATGAACAATTTACATTAAAGCATTTATTAGTCTAGATTGATTAAGGTTATTTTCTACATATATTAAAATAATTTTTAGCATTTCATGTTTTAAATGAGCATTAGTCGCATTTTTCTACTCTGCTGCACTTCTACTGTAAATAAGCAAACTTTTTAATTAGTAATTTGCCCCACATTAAAAAAAAATATTAATTACAAAATTTTAATTAAAAGGAGTGCGCATACGCTTAAATTGACGCCAACGCTCATATTTATAAAACCCACCTTTGCCTGGAAAAGTGCTTAGTGTCACGTAAAGGTCTGAGCAGACATACTCATTTTTTATTGTCAGAGTACTGCAGATTTTTTAAAATGTAAGCTGTTCCTGCAGCTTGCTGCTCTAAATTATGGTGATTTTATATGTTAATGACATTAATTGGGAGTTGTTTAGAAGGCAGAGAGCTGAAAGATTTCACATCTGAAAGAGTACCTTTATTTTCCTTTCATACATTTTTTTCTATGAATCAAACGTATGCATATCTGAGAAATGATCGTAAGATCACATTTAGGATGGTTTCTGTGCAGCATTTTATAAATGAAGCCCCAGGTGTAACTCGAATGTCATATCTCCTTAGCAACCAGGCCAAAACATGGATGACCTTTGTGACTTGCCTGTTTTAGAAAAGACTTGACTGCAAGTCAAAATGACATTTCTTGAACTCCTCCCTTTTTTTCTTGGAAAATTTCAGAGCACCGTCTGCCAGGTCTTGTAGTATTGATGTTTGGCCAAAAGCAGATGAGCCACAGGTCAGTTATTGTTATTTTCAATATCTGGCATACCATCACAGCAACTGTGACAATTTATCTGTTAGGGATGTGTGTGTGTGTGTGTGTGTGTGTGTGTGCATATTTATCACCTTATGGGGACCAATTGTCTCCACAAAGATACCAATAAATGTTGACCTTGTGGGGACATTTGTTAGTGTCAGGGTGCGTGCAGGAGGATGAAGGAAAATGCAGGAGATCGTAGAGTTCAAGAAAATAATAGCTATTTAATAACTCAAACACAAAGAGATTTAACAATGCCTAACACATTCATTGACGGACAAGACTGAACTCAAAAGACATGGCATTTAAACACAGGGGCTAATGAACTAAAGAGAAGACAGCTGGGGAGACACAGGTGGAAGGGAATCAACTAATAATCATCTATAGACACAGGAAGGACCAAATAAGGGCCAAACAGGAAGACATGAACTGAAACTAAACTGAAACCAAAACAGGAAGACAAGAAAACAAAACTAAGAACAAAACTAAACAGAAATAAAACATGACAGTTAGGTCCCCATGAGGAAACAAGCTTATAAATTACACAGAATTAAGTTTTTAAAAAATATAAAAACGCACACAGTTTCCTGTAAGAGGTCGGTTTAGGTGTAGGGTCAGTGTAGGGCAATAGCACATACAGTCTGTACAGTATAAAAACCATTACGAATGTTCCCATAAAACACGTAAACCCAACATGTGTGTGTGTTGTGTGCACCTGACTTTTGCTGTCTCTGTTTATTTTAAAGTTTTTTAAAGCAGAATTCTGACTTCCAATTAACAAATTCATGACAGGTTGCAATAATAGAAGACCCGCTTCAGCAAATGTGCTTTATATTAAATGAAACTGTCATCGACTTGTTTTGACTGGCTTAAACCCCAAAAAATTCTAGAGATCAAGCTAGACATAAAAGATTTACAAGACAGCTGACAGCTCATATATGAAAGAACGGTGTTGATCTCACTGGAATCCTCTTTACCTGTGGACTAGGAATTATGATTTGAACTAATCCTGTATGCTGCTGTCATGTCATGTTATTTGTTGTGTTTTGGTTCAGTGTGAAAAGAATGTGTTTTCAATATGCCAAACAATCATTATATCTGTCTCCTCTGGTTAGTCATGATGCATTGAAAAATAAATAGTCTTCCAAAGGCATCTTCTGTACTTGCTTGTGTTATGTTATGCACAGAAAGAAAGAAAGATAAAAGTCTTTCATTGTTGCCCTGTGTCTCATACCCTTTTTTTAGCCACAGATTTAAGATTCTGTGTTTAATTAACTCTAAAAAATCTACTGTATCATATCTGATTGACCTCAAAATAAAAATATATATATATGTGTAATACCTATATTTAAAATTCACTTTTATATATAGTTTGAACATAAATGCATGAGTGTGTGTACAAAACCAACCTATAATGATAAAAAAAACAAAAAAAACACATACATGGTTTAAGCACATGACATGAAAGATATGTGGCAGCTGCTTTCTGTCTTTGTGCTCAGGAAACCGTTTCAGAAATTTAAACTGACTTTAAAATGTTTTTTGCACAATAGACATAATAATCAAAACCAAACAGATGTTTTTGGTAGACTATTGGAGTTACGAGATGTAATGGAACAGCCCTATTCTGGAAAAGAGAGCAGGAAGCAGCAGCCAAATAACGTTTATAAAATGTTGCGCAGAAACCATCCTAAATTTGATCTCATGATCATCTCTCAAATATGCGTACTTTGATTCATAGAATGAACGTACGAACAGAAAATGCAAGTACACTTCCCTTCTATAAATCGCAAATAATCTTGTACTTCTGCACAACTGAATAGTTTCAGCTCTCAACTCCTAATTATTGTAATTAACATTTAAAATATCACCAATCATCATAACATAAAACAGCGAGCTGCAAGAGCAGCTTACATTTTACAAATCTGCAATAGTCCAACAATAAAAAGTGTGTTTGTCTGCACAGACCCTGACCTGGCACTAAGCACTTTTACATGTCAAATAATTTTTTTTATATATAAATAAGAGTGCTGGCACTGATTTAAGCCTACTGTGTCAGGGTCTGTCAAGGATGAAGCAGGATTCAAGTGCGGGAACAGAAAGTCTTTATTTTCCTTGTTCACAAAATAA
>JAUYWG010000038.1:8968604-8980154 GCA_034779775.1 Enteromius afrohamiltoni
ATATAGTAATGCTCATTTGCTCCATCCTTCATTCACACGATGAAATCATATAAGCAAATGTAAAGCGGTAATCCCTTCAACGGCAAGATCTTAAAATAGGACAAGAAAAAAAAACATTGATAAGGTTCACGCTAAGACACACATACATATGTAGCTGGTAAAAGGCGAGGTTGACTAAGGACAGAGAGACAGAGAGCTATCTGATTTTATGCTGATGTGTCTTGTCTTTTGATACGGTTCTTCTGAAGTGTTTGTAAACCCGAGCGAGTGGAGAGCTGCGATAAAGTGTAAATGAAAAGCTGAAACAGGCTTGGCAAATAAAACAGATTTATCTTGAAATCAAAGGCTCATATATCCCAGCTGACTCATCCTCGGAAAATGTCTCTCTGTCTCACATCACTCATGCCCTCACACACGCACACAGACACACATACAAAACTCACACTCATACACTCAAAAAGAATATTAAATGCCCTCCAATGCTGACATTTAAAAGTATTGAATTCTGCAAAGGACAACTGAGTTTCATATATACCCAACCTATATGTACCATGTAGATAATAGGACAGTGGAATATTGTGTTTAGGTGTGAGATAAATAGCAGCTGTGGCAATGTGATCTCATAAAGACTGAATTTATGATTTTATCTCGAAGACCAGACAGGGCTAAAGGGGTGAGCTTACAGCCTCTTGCTTAGATTGAAGATAAAAACACTGGGGTCCAAAAGTCTGGAAATAAGGGCTTTAAAATCAATTTTAAAAAATCTAAATAAATAAAATGAAACAAAAAAGAAAATAAAACAAATAAAAGAATACTCCATAATATTGTATTCTTGTAATATTATATTTATTATTACATATACCTAAAGACAAGCAGTTTAGTCCAAGGAAAAGAAATGGTATTTACTGATCAAAAACATTTTAAAATGATTATTTTTTTAATGAATGTTGATACATTACGAGATTTGCTGGCCAGTTGCTACAAAGACAGTCCCACTGCTTTCTGTATTCTCCCCACATTTGACTGCAGGCGAGACTGCCATTGAGAATCATCAAACAAAAACCCAAATATGCAGCTTAGTGTGATGCGGATAAGAATGTTGTTTGAAATAAGCTCAAACACAAAGGAGTAGGTAAGGAAACCTCAGAGGAAGAGAAAGAGACGACACCCTCTCTGACTAATGGAACAGTCACTGGAGCATGAAGGTAAAGGCAGAGCGCATATTGTATAAGAATTATCCTGCCACAACAAACACAATGTGAGAATGAACTCATGAATTGGAGATGGTCATGACTACACGACTGGGGGAGATGTTAAAAATAAGAAAAGGTCAGGTTTTTCTCTCGGTGAGAACAGCGGTGACATGATGTTTTCACAGGGTCATGAACAGGTATTTCTGGCGAGATATAATGTAGCACACATCTTTCTCTGTGAAACAATTATGCAATCAGGCGGTCAAGGTATATGACTGCAAAAATAATATTTCTCTATTAATGGCTGTCCAGAATTAGCTGTGTATTTTTTGCATATGGTAGGCCTTTGTCACTAAAATTTAGATTCTACTTCAAAAACACGAACCATATTTGGTAAGACCTCAGAAAAGGTAACATTTGTTAATATTAACTATGACTTTTCCCTCAATAAATTCTTAAATTGCTTTTATTAATAGTTTGTAAAGTAGTAGGTTTAGGTACTGGGTAGGATTAGGGGTGTAGAATAAGGTCATTAATATGTGCTTCATTAGCACTAATAAATGGAGAATATTGTTATTGCTAATATGTGTAACAGTAAAATAAAGTGTTACCATTTTGGTATTTCACAGTTTGTGATAGCTGCTAGTGAAGGGTTTTTTAATCTGGAAATAAACCCAGATTTTAAAATGAAAAAGTAATATTAGTAACACATTAGGTACCAATTAGGTATCAAGTGTGTTACTAGCATGTTGGCTGTTTATTAGAATTTATAAAGCTTATTCTGCATGATCATATTTAATCCTATACCTCATACCCACAGACAAAAATCATTAGTTTTTTTGGACCTCACTTTATATTTTTAATAATAACCTTTTGATCTTTTGAAAGCAAAAAATACTTTCATTAACCAAGAACACATTAGACTGATCAAAAGTTACAATGTCTAATGTTACAAAAGATTTCTTGTTTAAATGAATGCATACAATGCATCATGTATCATGGTTTGAAGAATGTTCTTGTGCTGCCATCATTCATTGTCAGGATGTCATTTCTAGGCAACTTCAAAAAGATTAGTCATGTCTTTTACAGCCGTGTTCAAAAGTCAAGCAAAGATGAATCCCGTCTCCTGTATTTCTAGTAGTTCCTGAGCCAGCACGACTTTTTTTTTTTATGAACTTGTTTGAGCTATAAAAATTTCAACCCACTGAAATTGAAAACTTGATTTTAATTGGTGCCTTAAATTTTCAAGTAAAATCAAAGTTATGTCCTGCAGTGAAAGTTCATTGCGTTTTAATGACCACTTTGAATTTAATTACTGATTAATAAAATCAAGCTGAAACTGAAAACTCCTGACAAGTTAAATAGCCTCAGGAGTTTGCAGAGTCTGTATTGAACAGGACGAGAGCTGAAATTCATTATTTGATTATACATAAAACACCAGCAATCTTTGACCTAAAAGTTAAGGTAATGATTGTTTTATATATATATATATATATATATATATTATTATTATTATTATTATTATTAAATATATTTTTTTTATATTTATTAAATTATAATTATATAGACATGAAATAAAATATTTTTATAATCAGCTCATTGTGCAGCTTTTTTTTTTCCCCGATAAATAAAAAAAATATGTCAACAGTTGGTTTGCTTGTGTCTTGATGTGTGTTTATCATATAATTACCTTCTCTCCACCAAACCTCCATGCAAAAATGTTTCATAACTGCATGAATTATCAGCATTAATGTAGTGTGATGCTATCGGCTGATAACAGCTGTTGTTCTCGCTGTTGAAATAACCCACAGCATGGAGAGCTGCCAAACACACAGCAGGGCAAATACTGCGTTCTAATCTCAGGTGTACTTTACCGTTGTAATCGACACATACAATCCATTACCAGTCACAGCAAGTGTGTCCACCTAAATCCAACCTTCAGAGTCCTCGCTTTGTGCTGGGACTCATAATTGTCCCTATCCCGTTTGTGTGTGTGTGTCTGATTGACAGTCCTCTGACTAAACGGCCCTGTGCCACCCTGTGCTCCCCGCAGGCTGCGATTCGCTCATTAAGCGCGCGTGTGTGACAGGCTGGCGGTGATCTACTGCTCTGGGCTGCCTGGCCCATGGCGCCTGGAGATTTATAGAGTCATAAAAGGACCCTCAGCTCCCCCCGCTACCTGAGGAGAAAAATGGAGGAGTCAGAGAGAAAAATGAGGGATGTCAATGACGAGAAGTTCTAGAAAGGAAGTTAGGGAAACCTTAAAAAGGAACAAGTCAGTGCTCAAATTTATAGTTTATTTTCAAGTGCATATGACACATCAAGCTGACAGAGTACTGAACTCAAAACGCCCTCACAAATGCTCCTTCATTAGCGCTGTTGTGTGTGAGTGTGTGTTCAGTGGTGGAGGTGACCGTCAGGCCCCTCTAATTGCACAGGACACTTTCTCCTTCTCTCATCTTTTCTTCATGAAGGCAAAGGTCCAAATATACAGGTGTGATGCTGTATGCATTGATTGATGGACAAAGGAACATCGTTATAGCAAAAGAGGAGGAGAGGTGATCAGACATGCAACCCCGTCATGCTCTTTTCACCCATGAGCCAACTTGATGAAACAAAGGAAGTAAGGAAGTACAACAGACAGAGAGTAGTCATTTTCTATACTTGGTTTCGTCTGTCACCACTGTCAAATTGTTTGCACATTCACTCGCCCATGGAATTGCACCACTGATGGTTGTCGGCTCACTGAAAAGATAAAGAAAAGGTTAAAAATGACAAATAAATGAACATTTCCTTGAGTATATGCAAGTGTATCAAATAATCATTGTTAATTGAAGTAATAACACTCCCATTTTTTAAGGAGCCAAGTTACATGACGTTGACGTTGAAAAAAAAGATTTTCAAAAATTACCTTTCATTCACTGTGTATCACAGCTTTAAGTCAAAGAACACATTGTGCGACGTTTAAAAGCTAAAAGTGCACTGTGTATGAAGTTATTGTCTCTCAAAAGAAAGAGTCGACTCTGAATCATAGAAACTTGTTGTTTTTAAAACAAGTCCCAAGCCGTTTCATGTTGACGTTAGCATATTGCCCACCTGGTCTTTTTCGTGCTGGTCTGAATGAAAAAGCAAATTCATTCTGTGCCACTAGATGCCACTTTCGGGGCATTTTGTTAAACACATCATTTGGGACTAAGCAAATAAGGTAAACATTTAGCGTATTATAGGAAAATGAAAGTGTTTTTGACCTTGTATGCATGTCTGTTGTTTTGGACTCACAAAACCAAAAAAAAAAAAAAAATTTGTAAAATTTCATAATCCATGATAATGTATTTATTGAGAAAATGTATAATGAAGGATTATGGCAAACTGTGGAGCTGATAATCTTGTGAGTACATTTATATTTAGGCATTTAGCAGATGCTTTTATCCAAAAGCGAATTACAAATGAGGAGCAGATATTTGATATTTTTAAAACAAAATGCCATTTTCATTAGTCAACTAGATTAGGAAGCAAGCTACAGAAGAGGACATATGCAGGGAGGATTTTTCTATTCATTTGAATTTTTTAGGAGAATAACTGCATTGGTTTGAGGTGGTTAAGTATTTACAGAAGAGGTTTTTTCAGCTGCCTTGAAAAGATGTTCTGGTGGAGTTGACAGCACATTCCACCAGAGAGGAACAGAGAGGGTAAAGGTTTTGGAGAGTGTCTTTTGCCTCGTTGTGAAAGAACAACAATGTGTCATGTGTTCCGTGGCCTGAGCCTGAGAGAGGGAGTGTAAAATTGTAGGGTAAATCGGGATAGGGAGGCACTTCTTTAGTAGCAGTCCTGAAAACCAGCGTCAAAACCACAAATTTGATTCTGGCCACAACTGGGAGCCAGTGTAGTGAGATCAGAAGGGGTGTTATATGGATTCTCTTTGGCTGATTGAAGAGCAGATGTGCTCCTGCGTTCTGGATCATCTGCAAAAGCTTAGCTGAGCTGGTTCAAAGGCCGTTGCGATAGTCAAATGTTTAAATTACACATCGCATGGTTGTGGTTTAGCTGACCTGAGTTGGAGTCTTGACTTGTTGTCCTTTCCAATTCTGTCCATCTCTCCTTCCACTTCATTTCCTGTCAAGGACAAACGCATCACCCCTCTTATGTGTTATTATATGCACCCATCAAGTCCCTCAAATACTAATAGGCATCAGAAAATCCATAATGTTAGTGATCAACAAGCCAAAAACACAATTAAAGCAATTGATTTGAATCACAAACAGATTCTGAATAATCAAGCCAACTGAAACTCCTTAGCTTAAATCTTACACATGCAACAGCATTCATTGTCAGCATTTCCTACAAGAATTTTAATGATCAGTAACACCAGAAGTTTTGCCAAATGATTCGGCACCACGCTGGTGGAAAACTCCCTAGTAGCCAAGTATGTGTAGCAAACCCTCAAGAACAAGTATTAAAAAAAGCCTGTACATAGCAGATGTGAGTGTTTTCCAAAGTTTCCCCCTTAAAGTGTTTTTGTTTCACAAGCAATGAGTCATGCAATAAAAAAAATGTTATTGAGCCTCCAACACCTCTGAGCTCTTTCCACAGTAAAACACACACACACATACATGACAGATGGCAGGCACTTGACAAAGACTTCTGTTTTGCGGCCACTTGCTTTAATTAATACTTGCACTAGATTCAGAGCATTGGCATTAGGGTTCAGAATTTGTCGCTCAGCATCGCTGGTTTAGACTAGATGAGAAACAAGAAGAACAGGAATTTAAACAAGAAAGACAAACTCACCAGAAAAGTGTCAACAAAGTATCCTGTTATCATGTTGACATTTCAAGTTTTTTCTTTCTCTGTCTTCTGAAGGAGGTTGGTAATAATTCTGTCCTTTTCTAAGGATGAAAAACATCAAATTCGTTTTTTCAGTCCTCCCTTTAAACCGCTGATATTTCAATATTAAAAATGGCCCTCAACAGACTTGCAGTCGTATTTGCTGAAATGACACAGCTGCTGACATGTGTGAGAAGTCCTGTCTCCCTAGAGCCTACCATCAAAATCTACATACAGTATATTTCTAATGAAAGAAATAACATCTGTGTGAGCAAAGACTGCATTGCACTACAAGTCAATAAACTTTTGGTTAGGTTGAGACTGATCAAATTTAGGATGGTTTCTGTGCAACATTTTATAAACGAGGCCTGTGATGTTTAAAGTCACCCTGCTTAAAGTGTGTTTAATTTAAAGTTACATAAAGTATGATATTTATACATTCAAGGACAGGCCTTGGTTTATTTAAAGCTTACACTACTACCGCTGACCAGATGCTGTATTTGGATGACTGTGTTTATTTTCAGTTGATGCTGCACCAGTTCCGTCTATCATTCCTCTAGTGTTGTACATTCTGGCTGTTTGTGATCACTCTGTGCGACTCCTCTGGGATGTATTAGAAGTAACTCACTTATCTCAGCAGTTTACCCAAATGTACAACTTCAGAATGCTAGCGGGGAAGCCTGGGGCTACACTTCTAAGAACTTTATTTCTCTGTATTGCATTAAAACATTATAGGAAGAGGTATGGCAAGAACCATGTATAGCATTTAAAGCACTTGCTCTCTTTCATTTTATATATATATATATATATATATATATATATGGCCAGGACTTTAACACGTTAATTAAGATAAATTAATTACACAAAAATAATGTGTAAAAATTTTTTAATGCATTTTAATCGCACTTACTTTTGCACCGCGGAACGCTTCTCACTGGATGAGTTTCGGCAGACCAATTATACTGGAGCACCAATTACCGTTTCTAATGCTCTGAATGCATAGATATATATAGAATGACACAATATTTTGGGTGAGCGAGCCAGCAATGCAAACGAGACATCTAGTCATTCTATATTTGTGTAGTATATACGGCTCAATGTGAAATCACGCACCTGATGGCATTATTGTGTTTTACTTAAAAAAACAGTTTACAGAAAGTCTACCTACCTATAGGGTTCCTGAATTTCTGAAATGTAGGCTACTATATATGCTACACTTAATTGCGATATTGCATTGGTCTGTTGGATACGGTTGAACAAAAGTAAACAATATTTTGTGGCTTAAGCTTATGTATTTAGTCATTATTCAATGGTATACTATACTACTATACTATAGTCATTATTCAATGGTATATACTATATTCTCACTGTTCTCAGGTTAAATATTTATATGCAATTAAAATGCGATTTCGATTAATTAATTAAAAAGCCTCTAATTAATTAGATTCATTTTTTTAATCGAGTCCCGGCCCTAATATATATATATATATATATATATATATATACACACATTTGATGTGTGTGTATTTATTTATATAGTTTTGTTGCCAGTTATGAACAAAAAGGGTGGTGTTTGGGTACAACTTCTGTTTGAGTTATGATGTAAAAGTACTGCATTCTCCTTGCAAATGAAGATGAATCCATTGCAGTTTGAACTATGTTACTGGGCCTTGGGTTGTTGAAAAGAAATCAATGAAATGACTATTCTGCATCTCTGGCCTACCTATGTGTGTGGGAGAAAAAGACAGACTTCAGTAGACATTGCTGCCTTGGCAAAACAAATGAACCATCTTTTGCCATGCCAATAAGTCATGTTGAACGTGAAAATAAGAGAAAGAGAAATGGATGTATTATAACATATTGATTTGCATAGCTGATTAATGGTACCTCATGGGTTGTTCATTAGTCAAGGCTTGATGTGAATTAATGTGAATTATGTTACATGCCCTTCATGCATTGATTCTGTATTCATCTATTAACTTTAGAATACAGATCATGCAATACAAACAGTTTGTGAGTGCATACGTGCGCATATATGTATGTATGTGCTCATTTGTCATTTTAAAATGTAAATTTATGGGAAGATTGTTGCGGCTTGCAAGAACATTCACATAGACGTTTGAGCATGCAAATTGTTTTGTATGCATGTAATCTTAGGTCACAGTGCTTGTGTATGTGTTCAGTGTCTTACAAGCAGACTTAATTTACCACTTTCCATTAAGAAGCCTCCAGACTTGCTGTGCTCAGCATGATCTTGAAACAGGCCTTGCCTGCATATCTGATCATGCTGAGTTAGTTATCTGAAGTACTCTAAACCACCTTGCAAAGGTTTGTCTAGGACTGTACCAGCCTTGACCAACAATGGGCTTGAATTTAAAGCGTTGCAATAGTGTTTGAGTTGGCATACGAAACACCAGAACTTGTCCAATTTGAACAGATTCTGTTACGCCCTCATAACCGCCGAAGGAGGAACAAAGGGTCTGTATTTGTTTTTACACATATTTCGAGTGAAGGCCTATTCACAAATGTTTGGCACAAAAACATGAATAAAATTTAAAAAGTGAAAAAAATTAAAAAAAGGCAACACTGAGGTCTCACTGAAAAGATTTGCCTTTTTTCATTTTACTAATGACTAAGTGAACATGTAAGCAAAATTGCAAAAATTCCATTGTTCTGAAAATCAGATAATATTTAGACCAACAGCATCACTGCAATGTTTATTGACTGTTGCATAAAAACTAAAAGTTCAAGTAATAGCTTTTTTTAGCAATTTTTTCACAATAGTTTTGTGCGTTACATTCTTTGGAACTTTTTTCATTGGTGGAGTGAAAATAACAAAAAAAAACAATCAAATGTCGAGAAGCAACACACAGTAGGGATAAATAAATCAGTAGTTTAAATGAATCATATGAGCGAATGAATTATACTTCACTCCTGAATGAATCATTTGAATGAACGATTTAATGAATCACTTAAAAAAGTCTGTCACATGTCGCCACCTACTGGTTTAATAATGTAACTTGCAGTAAGAGTCTCTGAAAGATTCCCACCAATAATGCACAGCTATCTACAATAAACAAAGATAAGTAGAACTAGTTCAGTAACGGAAAGTCAGAGTCCTGTATCTACTGGAAGCACTCATTGTACAATGTTCAGCCAATCAGAATTGTTATATAAAATATAACACGGTAACTGTAAGACGAATCTGTTTCAATGATTTAATTATCCAGTATTAGTATGTAAAATGTATATAAAATTTGAAATGCCACTCTCAGCAGCAATTACCATGTGATCATTATGCATTCTCATCATCCAGAGGATTTATTAACAGGCAGCTGCAGTTCCTGGATTACACGCGGCTGTGATGTGGTGAGTGGGTTATCTGGGGAGCTGTAATGTTTTATTACAGCTGCAATCTTTGTGGATCACCGAGTTCATAAGAGATATTAGGCATTTGCTTGGAGGTCACACACAGCAGGGTGTCAATGACTGATGCTTAAAAAGCTGCTAGTCCTTCTGATTCATGGCAATACTGACAGATTGTGTGTGTCCACAAAGTCACTTTCTAAAGTGATGAATTGGTTTAGCTAAATTATATATAATCACATAATTTACACTGCTTTGGCCTTTTCTTTGGTTGCTTGTTTTTTTTTAATTCTTGACACTCATAGCGATAGTTTTTCTACTCGTTGAGAGGTCTCTGTGTTTGCTCTTTCATCATATGTAGCTGTGCTCATAATCTGATGATTTATGAGGAGCTAATAGTTTGAGAATCAATTTTTTGCAACAGAAATATGTTAATGCTCTTTGTGTAATATTGCTGCTCTTTAGTTCCACAAATATAAAGGTACACAGTAGTTGCAATGCTCAAAATCTAATCATAATATAATAAATAAATACCATTAAACAAACCATTAATAAGTAGCACAGGTATATTTGTAGCAATAGCCAACAATGCATTGTATGGAAAAAAAAAGTTTGCTTTTATGTCAAAAATCAATAAGTAAAGATCATGTTCAACTAATATATTTTGTAAATTTACTACCATAAATATATTAAAACTTATTTTTTGATTATACATTCAAAAGAACTTCATTTGGACAAATTTAAAGCCAAATTGCTCAATATTTAGATGTAGATCTCTGCCCAATATGGTCCTGTCCTAACAATTCATCAATGAAAAGCTGCTTTTTTCAGCTTGCAGATTAAAAAAATACCCTTATGACTGGTTTTGTTAGTCACAGGTAGTCATATTTCTGTATAATTTCATATTCATATTTTTTTGAAAAAGTCTCTTATGCTCTTCAAGGCTGCAGTGATTTAATCAGAAATACATGAATGGTAGTATATTTTTGTGAAGATAAAAACCAAATCTTGTTGGATGTTTACAGGGTACTTCTGCTTTAATTGTGCAGTTGTACGCACTCCAAAAAGGAACATACTTGGAAATATAGAATATTTCATTTTGTTTTTGTTTTTTCTGTAAGAAAAAACATTTCATGACTGAGCCAAAAAAAGACTAGCACAAACACTGCAGAGCAAGGACACGATGGTAAAGTATGAAATGTGGCATCATTACTAGTTTGGATGTATGGGGATATCTTTATGAGGACACAGGGCAGAGAGGGGCGCTGGTCCTAATGAAGACAGATGGAAGTGTGTACTTTGTAATAAGCTGGGATAGGTTCTGATGACAGGCCAATCAGGACAGCTATTAGATGCTGCCCTTGTGACTGCCTGTATAAAATAAGAACCTTTCATTATGAGACAAAGCACAAGTCACATGCACATTCTTACGAGGCACTCTTTCACAATAGGCGTGATATAGGATGAGTGTCAACACGCAGAGACACACAGAGGGGTAATTTCAGGGAACAAAGCCGCCTCCAGAAGCTCAGAGCTGAGAGAGCAGGTGGGTTGGCTGGGATGGTAATAACTGTAGTCAGCTGAACTGCAGAATGAACCTTCATTTTCTATCATGCAGACTTCATAATACTGCCCTGCTGCTCAATGCACTCACACACACACATTATTAAAACATCCTTTCAACAAGACTCTTTAACACACACATAAACACATTTACCCCTGACACAGACCGACTTTGTGAAGGACCCACCACCCACACAGACACACTCTCACACTTTATTGAGGTCACACTGCCTCTGTAGATTAACACAAACACAGACACTATCATACAGAGCCAATGATACTCCTCTGAGTTTTTATCTCCCTTGGGAAAAGCTGAGTCTGGCTGTATGAACCATTGAAAAAGCGTCATTAGTAACACACAAAGTGCCGACAGGTGTGTGTGTGTGTGTGTGTGTTTGTTGTTGTCCACATTGGTGACATGTTGAAAGGTTGAATATGTGTGAGTGTATTCATCCACAAAAAGGCTTAAAGGCACAGACACAATGTGTGGAGCAGGCATTGAAAGGCATTTATCTATCTATCTATCTATCCATCTATCCATCCATTTTTAACTATTAGACATTTTCAAAATTATTTTACATAATAAATATGAAAATGTTATATA
>JAUYWG010000038.1:8980356-9021781 GCA_034779775.1 Enteromius afrohamiltoni
CTTTGTTTAGATGATCAGATTTTCAACCGGAGCTCCTTGCCTCTTGACGAGCTACAGAACAAACCTACGATCTATGAAAACCTATAGATATGAAACTGGACATGTCAGCTTTCAAATATCCCAGCATATTAATATTGTTTTGAATTGTGAAATTCCGCTTAATTAATCAAAAGTCTGTAAATTTGTGTTAAAATAAATAAAAGGGGTCTTGAGTTTACTGCCTCTAGTGTTTATTTCTTTTGGAAACTGCAGTGATATGTACTTATTGGTAAGTGAAAGTGCACCAGGCTACATTTATGCCATGAGACCAGGTAGCACAGTTTTGTTTGTACAGTATCTATACCATTCAAAAGTTTGGGATCAGTAAGAAATTAATACTTTTATTTAGTAAATATGCATTAAACTGATCAAAAGTTACAGTAAATGCATGTATAATGTTACAAGGAATTGTTTTGTTTGTTTAAAATGAATATTAAAGTAAACATCAAAAATATCAAACCCCAAACTGAACTGTAGAACTGTATAATGCATCTTCCTCATACACACAGGCACACTGTAATCCCTTCCTGCTACTGTGTCAAATAAACCCTCCTTACCTAGATTATGTTTTCAAATTCTATACAGTATATTGTTTCTGTACCTGTTTTTTATTTGTGTGGTAAATGTTCAGTTGATCTATTAAAGCAACATTTTGGGAGAATCCCTTTGTTAAGCTGGCACTGAAAGACTGTAATTTAGAGACACTTCAAAGTGCTGCATACACCCTGCAACACTAAAGACTCATTTAAAAGTTCTTATTTGACAGGTACACAGCCTTATTTCTCTCTCTAATCTCTTTCTGACATTCCCTGGTATTTCTTTGACTGACATCCCCTCATAACGATATTAATACATGGAATGTTTTTGAAGAAGAGTACACGCACTTCAGTTTGTGTGTTTGTGTATTTGTGCTGACAGCTCTAGAATAGAGGCTTCTCTTTGACTGAAAGCTGTGTGTATTTGTGGACTGTCACTGTTACAGTTTTGACGGATACAGGCCTTCAAATTGATACAGTGAATAAGTGTCTTGTTGACTCAGAGGCTTTAGGGATTGGAGGAATTAACGCGAGTGACATTCTTTTGAGATGCGTGCCGTACTTCAGATGAAGATCTGCGTTTGTGCACAAGTGCTCCGCTGACCCGTGGTAAAAACCCACTCCCTAAGCACAGCATCACTTTATTACTGTACAAAACACCACTCACACGCCACTACAAAGACATAATGAGGGGTTTGACACCAGAAGCAGAATTACCGAGATTTTTCATGGTTCACGTGGAACAAAAGACAAATGTTCAAATGTTGCTCTATCAGTCACACGCAGACTAAAGAAACTGGCCTTCAGTCAAAGCTGAATCCTTTAATTACCAGAGCTCATGAGGCGATAACATATGTGCTTGTGTATGTGTGTGCTTGCGAGGGCTTAAAGAAGGACAAATTGGGAACCACTTGTCTTATTCTGTCAGGTGATGAAAGACAGCATTGGCGCTCCCTGAGGAAGAGAGAATGGTGAAATGGAGAGATTAGTAAGAAATGAAAGAGTGTGAGAGCACTAAACAGTTGATTGTGCGTGATGGCTGCGGGCTGCTGCTTGGCATCAAAGCTCAGTAATGTGCCTATGTAATTACTGTGCGTTTAGTAAACATGGATGCGGTTTTCCTTTGTAGCTGAAGGGAGCGGTATGTGCAGATGTGTGTCAGTGATTCACTGCAGGTTACCAAAATATGACCAAAAAAAATCTATTTCTCCCAACTCTTTCTGTACCCACCAAAAAGATTTGATGTGAAAACACCATCTACAAAATCTAAAACTTTTTCCCCCCTTGCTTTCTCAGTTAAGCAATATCACACAAGCAATATTTTTGGATTATCTATATGCGTATCGCTATTCAGTCATACTGGTATTACTATTGTATAAAAGCAATATCACACCTGCATCCATGATAGCTTTACAATTGCAAGTGTGATATTGCTTTTATACAATATCTCAACACAATATTTTAGACACATTAACGTTGCTAGTTAGTCAGGCATGTTATGCTTTCAAGCCAGAAAAAAAATATTATAAATATTATTATTATATTTTGCACAGTAATCCCAAATAACTACATCTATACTTAAAATGATCATTTATGTATACATGGTCAAAGTGAAAAATGTTTTGCTACATAAGGCAAACCATTTATGTTGGGTTTTTGCTTTACGTCATTTGCTAATGACTTGCTTTCCCCTCACTGATAATATAAACATATTATGTATTGTTTATATTATGTCAGTGTTCAGAGTTCCCCACATGTATATACAACTTATTCACTGATTATGATATTTATGACTCCACTTGAAGGGCACAAACAAGGAAAAGTCCCAGTGCTCTTAAATACACCACAGTCAAATTCAAGGGCCATTTAAAAACAAAACAAGCAGGGAAAGGAAAAAAAACCCTCTATGTATTGAGATACTGGATAGAACATGCCGGTGGCTCCTTATGCCCGTCATACCCTGTCCTCCCATAATGGTACTCCTGCTTCTAACATTTTTTCTGCTTCCATGTGTACACTTTCAAAAATCAAAGAAAAGAACTAAAATGACCTAGTAGCCATTTTTTATGTTGATTACTTCTGTGTCCCATTGTGTCTTAAGATTAACACACTTGTCAAAGTAATATGTAGAATATACACAGAAAAGGGGTTTCTTCTTTAAATGTGCCATAGGTGGGATACTAGTTAATGGCCATTATTTATTTGCCGGGATGACAGGTTTACAGTGGAACTCCTCCTAAAGTCATTACAGTGCCATGGGGAGGTGTTTTGTACTGTTGGTTACTGTCCCCATCCACAGATCCATTACTCAGCAGTGGTATATATTGACTTTGTTAGTCGTGAGTTGTGTGTATGCAAATAACTTTTAGAGGTCTCTAAACAATAGGGGAAAAGGAAAAAAAGCACTCTGAATATGTAACAAAACAGAGCTTTTAGCAGAATAATAATGAATGCAGTGTTATCTGCAGTGGGGCTTTTCAGGTTTTCTACAGACAATGTCTACTTAGCTTTTTAGGTGAGAATGTAAAAATACTGATAACTATTTTACAGCCTAACGAAAGACCCTACTATGTGGATTATTAATCAATCTAGTTTAGAATTGGCAGAACGATCATACTTTTTACATTACTTGTGCAGCCTTTTTACAATAATGGAAAGAACAATTGTAAATATTTTTTTGCATCTGCAATTACAGTCTAATATATTAGTTGCTGTATAAAACACTGTGTAAGACAGTCATTTGACAGTAAATCTCCAATTGAATTATCAAAATAAAAGCAGTGGTCTTAGCAGTTATGTACGTAAGCATATAAATGGTAAATATTAGATATCATAATAAAATTGATGAAAACAAGAAAAAAAACCCACAAAAGCTGATGTGTGAACATTTACTACAGATACACCGGTCTACATACAACAATTATACAAAACATGCTCTATGTACATAAAATGATTCCTTACAAATGTAACAATAAATAAGGTTAATGCACTGGAATAAACAAAACAAAAAATAGCAAGTGTTCTCATGCGCAGTGAGACGTGTTTTTCAATAGAATGATAAGCCAATAAAAAAGCACATTTTTGTCACTTTAACTCAAGTACAAACAGTATTCACATCTAGTACTAATCTACAGTTAACAATTATAGCTTGAATTTTAATTGGGACCTTTTTATTTGTGACTAAAATAAAAGAAAGCCTGAACTTATGCTAATTTGCGTAACTGACAATAGGCAAAATTTATGAACAAAGCCTTTATGGCTGATACGGCAACCAAAAAGTATCAAGAAAGCTATTTGAATGCCAGTTTGCTCATAAATTGCTGTCAAACAATTAATTGCGATTAATTCCATCCAAAATAAAGGTTTTTAATGACATATCTGTGTGTGCTATGTATATTTATTATGTATATACATACAGTATATATATCGAAAATATTTACACGTATATATTTATATTCATATTATATGTAAATATACTTTTACATTTTTCTTACATATATTTATATATGTGCGCGTATTATATATACATAATAAAGATATATCTTAAAACATACATATACTATGTAAACAAAAACTTTTATTTGAGATAAATCATGATTAATCATTTGACACACTATTTTAGATGTTTGCTGCACATGTGGCATTATAGGCAATGGCTTATGAGCACCAATGAATCAGAAGAGTAAAGCAGGACACATATTACACCTTCTCCTCCATATGGACATGTAAAACCAAATGTTTCAGAATGTGCGAGTTTGAATCTGAAAGGTGATTCCTTACTCTTACGTGCTTTTATAAACCAAGTCATCATTCATCTACTGAAAGAAAGGGTCAGTATTTTTGTGTCCTGATATAAACTGACATGGACAGTTGGAGAAAAATACATTGTGCGGCAATGTGGGTGGGGGACTTTTGTGTGTGTGACTGAATGTGTGCTGAAACTGCCTAACCTGATTCTGTCATTGCAGGCTCCAGGCTATAAAGCAAAATACAGCCACTCAGACAAGCCCCATCTCACACACGGACCAAAGTAAGTGCTACAAAGTCTGGAGAATGTCACAGAAGGCCGAAAGTTTGCTAAGATTAAAGGAAGAACAAAAAAACAACCCAAAATAAGGAGTGGGATCAGATCCTGGTCCAAATCTCAAACTGCAAATCCAAGTCCAAATGTTTTGTTTCAACACCAACCGATGACTTTTTGTTCATTTCAAAGATACACAATATTCTCCTCTCCGTCAGTATCTCTGTTCTCTGTCTCCATGGTAACAAAGGGCTGGTTGACGAGCAGGACGTCAGCTTGATGAAGCCCCGCCCCTGTTACACCAGCTGACCAAGGTTCTTGGACATGGCCAAACTGATCCACATCTGTGAAGACAAGATCAGATATTAATTCATCACTGTCAGAAACAGTCGCCAGAGTAACATTATTCATCATCTGCATGCTGATCCCTCATTTTCCTTCAGTTGAACAAAACAGGGCTGCAAGATTATGACAAAATGACGTCATTATTAATTACGATTACCACACTGAATGATGTTTATACCATTGTTTGAAGAAACTGTGTGCCAAATTCTTACTATAAAGTGTTCTTACATGAAAACACATGAAAAACCTTTTCTGTAGTATTAAGCCTAAAATATGTCAATTATACATTGGACTTGTATTATTGAGTTATACTAAAATTAAAACATTACCACTTTCATTACATAACTGTGTCATCCATAATTGTAATTATGGATTAGAAATAGAATTATGGATTAGAAGATCAATTAAAGGAATAGTTCACCCTAAAATAAAAACGACAGCATATTGTCATATCATCCCCAAGCCAACAGCAATGGCCATATCCATATCCCCGAGAGTGCATCTTAGCTGACCTTTGAATCGACTTATGACAACACAGCAGAAACAAAAAGCAATTAGCACAACACAAATAAATTAGTCCTATTGTGGAGATTTTGTTGTGTTGTGCATGCAGAACCGGGCCACTGTACTACAGTTCATAAGGAAAAGGAAGGGGAAAACACCTAGGCTTAATGCAAACAAGCTCTATCACATGTCATTAACATTCAAGTGATGTTGTGAATGAAACTGATGAATCCCTCTCATTTAATTACCCGTTTCTCAACAGAGTCTATGACCCAATTTCATTAGCTCCATTCTGAATGTTTGTGTATGTGAGGTAATGTTGTTAGCTGAGCGCAGTGTGAATAGTGAATGTCAAACATTAACTACAGTGAGACCATGGTCTTGACCCCTGAATAAATAGTCAAACAAAGCAGCGTTATTAGCTTGTTGATTTAACCAGCACTTCAATAAAGGTGACAGGTGACATTCGTATTTATTGATGGACAGGTACAGTAGACTGTAAGGAGATCTTGACTGAATCATGACCATTGTGGACACACAAATATATTTAATTATGGCCTTTTTTCTTATCAGGATTCTATGCTTAATTAAAAGTTTAAAAGAACAACATTTATTTGACATACATTTTTTGGTAATACGATTAATGTCTCTGCTCTCACTTTTGATCAAGTTTAAATCATAAAAAAACGCATACGATTTCGAAACATGTACTAACCAGCATGTGTCAACTAAGCCATGCTAACCAGCTATTAAGTGCAGGGCAGTAAAGCAGGTAATTATAGGTAAACAAATGTAGTAAATGTGCATTGTGGATATTTATGTTAAATACGAACCAACATATAATAAGATTAGTTATGAAGTGGGACCCTAATCTAGCTAAATATGCACCTTTGTGCACGCTCCGTCAATAATGAGAGGGTTAAAGAGCTGGTCAATACACACACAGGATTCAACCTTTAAAGCAAGAAAAAGTAACATGCACCTGTAAAAACTTTCATTTCACTTCTGTGTTCCACGAGTACGTTTAGACAGCACAGAGATGAAGTGTAAGAGTGTGTTTGTGTTTGAGAGAGAGACAATTCATAATGTTAAACAGACAACTCAGGCAGCTCGTGTGAAAAACAGATGAATAAGTTTATGTCCCTCTCCCCTCCTCTCCCTTGTAAGATGACAGGTCACTCTGTAATGAGTTTGGTAAAGATTTTTTAGATCAATGTTCCAATCAGTCTCCTGTAGCTGGAGGCCCTTGATTCACACGCCAGTGTCAACCCAGTGACAGTCAATAGACAGAATGCGTAATTGATCGCTGAAACAGATGTGTATCTGTGTATGTTTGTACCTGTGTGTGATAGAGTGAGGATGAATCTTTGTTATTAAATGCAGATTAACAACACAAAGAGAGCAAATCGACCTTCACTGCTGCAACACAAGTTTTAGTAACGATTTGCAAGTTAATGTGATAAAATCAAACCTTTCTTTTTCTTCTGTGGTTCATTGTTAAGGGTTGACTTTCTGCTGTTTTTGAGGCAGAAACTTATAGAACATGATCCAAAGAGTTAGGGTGATTATAAAAAGAGGAATTTGTTTGGATGTGTCTGGTGCAGTTATGAAATAACTGTTTATAGTTGCCAAATAATATCACAACAGGTATTTTAACCAGCTTATTTAATTATTTGCAATTCATTAATTTTGAGTCTTGTTTTCAACTCAAATATTAAGCAATGTGAAGCTATTTTCTTGTTATGTCAGACTTCATCAGTTATAATCGTACCCTTTGGTCTGAGACTTATATATTAGGAAAATATTATTGAAAATCTAGGTAACACTGTACTAAAGACTTTAGAAAAATCTCAAAAATAATTGTAACATTTAATACATTATAATACTTGTCAATTCATTGTCATACTATGCATTTTAAACTTAGCTACAACTATTTACTACAAGAGAAATGTATTACAACACATTTCATGAATAACTATAATGCTTTGTACTCTTTGATAACCTTTTCTAATGCAATATACATAGGTTTTAAGTAAAGTGTTACCAAAATATATTATGGTTTACACAAAATATCAAGCACAAGTGTTTTCAACAGTTAACATTAATAACTGTTTCTTGATCCAATCAACATATTTCTGAAGGATCATGTGACCGAAGACAGGAGTAGTAACTGCTGAAAATTCAGCTTTGGATAAGGAATAAATAACAATTTAAAACGTATTATAATAGAAAATGCTTTCTAATAATGTTATACAATACAAAGAAAATGTAATTATATTGTTTCATAATATTACAACTTCATATTTTTTTATCAAATAAATGAATATCATTTTTACTTTAGGGGTGGGGAATGTGCCCCAAAAGAAAGAAAGAAAAAAAAAGAAAAAAAAGAGTTACTCGCACTGCAACAAAAGACTCCTCATTCTGTCAACACAAGTAACTAATGATTGCAGTAAAACATTACCATTGCCGGGGATCTCTGTTAGACTTCTCAGAGGGGTTGAGTACATTGTTCCTTCAGTCCAGCTCTCATGCCCAGCAGGAGCATCAGATACTCCAGTAGAGCTCTGTCTGTGGTTGGATCGTGCCAGGAGTGAATTGAGACTGTTCTGAGCACTGGGAGAATCTGAGTATCCTGAGTGCAGGTGGACAGTGTGATGATGACGGTGTGGATGATGTTGAAGGTGGATGTTTCTGTTGTTCAGGGAGGGAGACATAAACGCTGCCTCGTTCACAAAAATGGATCCGTGCTCATCCTGACCACTCGGGTGATGGTGACCCGCATCCTGAAAGACAGACATCACTTGCATATTATAAACACATATTATGTATAACATATAAATTAGTGCCGACAAATGATTAATCACATCTTTAAAAAAAAAAGGGTTTTGTTTGCATAATATGTGCAATAATATGTGTAATTGCATAATAATGTGTTCTGAGTACATTTATTATCTATATATAAATACACCATACAGTATATATTTAGAAAAATTTAGCATCTATATTCATATAATTTAAATAAACTCTCTCTCTCTCTCTCCCCCCCCCCCCCCCTTTTTTTAAATGTATACACATCTGTAATTATATAATAATATAATGCCCAGATGGATTACTTCTAGCACGTGTGTTAAAAACTTCAGATTATGTGTTATGACATACAAATTTGCCACACCTTTTTAAGTCATGATACAGAACATATAGATGTAGTAAACTTACATAAACTGCTGAATCCTAAGAGTCAGTTTGGAAAACAATAACAAATAATGACAAAGAGAATAAATATTTTAGAACATAATAGCGTAATCAGGGAACAATAAAAAAAGAAACAATTCTGTGCCATCTTAGTAAGCCATTATATTGAATTAAGTTTTATTTCCAGCTAACTTCTATTAGCAGAAACTGTATTATTTTTAATTTCCTCTGCATTACATCATCTGATCATTCAAAGGCCTTTTCAATTTTCTTTTGTGTGTGCTTCATTTTTTCACATTTAGCAGCTGTTTCACTTTAGAAAGCCTTCAGTATGATGATGTTTTTCCATCAGACATCATATCCACCTCTTCACTCATTTTCCTGAGATTTCCTCATTCATCCAGTTGGTTGGTTACACTTAAAGACCAGACTGAATCATTGACCCACAAGCTCAAACTCACCCCTCTGTGCTAATCAGCCCCCACAAACAATAACATAAATAAAACTTGGGCCTGAGGCAGTTCACGTGTGTGGGAGAGTCTTAAAGGCAGACACAGAAATATATTCCCCAAAAGGTCAAAGCTTAGATGGTGGATACAACACTCAGAATCTATTTAAAAGAAATGGTTTTATGAATGCCATTGTAAGGCGGAATCCACGCAATTGCAATAACAATAAGAGACTTTGGAAAGGATTCTTCCTCTCAGATTGTTGCTGTATTATATAAAATATCTAAGTGTGTTGCTCCTAGCTGATAGCTTGTCACTAAGAAATTGACTGTTTTAAAAGCAGATGAACTGCTGTCACACTACTAGTGAACCATGCAGTCAAGATACTCCTCAACTCGGTTTTTGGATCTAGTGAAGACAGTCCAGAGAAGTTAGCCATCAGATGGACACTATTGCCCTGCCTCTTGCCCTTGCACTCCTCCTCTTTCTGATCATCAAACCTTACAAACAAGTTAAATATCTCTTCCCTGACCTGCAGGATAAAGCACACAGAGTTGTTTTTAATTATTTTGCCTTTGTAGGGGCTTTTCAATTATCATTAATCATTAGCTTGTTTATAAGCACGCAGACAAGAGGCTGAAGCTAAGACCGCCTCACACGGCTTAAGACTGATGAGGCATGAATTGCTCTCATTATCCCAGGTAATGAATCAGAGGCTTAGCTGTGTGTGAAAAACAGACGCTGGACCGCAACTGAATCATCCATGTGTACAAGAGGTCGAAGAAAAGAAATGTTTTCTTCCTCAGTGGCCTGCCACACCTGATTTGACTTTGCGTGAAAAAACAACCTTGGCTTTGGACCTCATAAACTCTGTTATGTTTAGGTTTTCTGCAATAGTCTTTTCTATTTCTCAAGGAACATTTGCAAGGATTGGTCACTAAACTGAATCCAAATTATCACCCAAAGACAAGAAGAGAGGAGGAGAGAAACATGCATACTTAAAAACAATAAAGAGCAACCTGAAGTAAGACGGATGCATTACATTTAGATTTTTTTAAAGAAATTATTAACATCTTTCAGCAAGGATGTAGTAAACTGATCAAGCATGATGTGTGTCGCTCACATGCTGCAGAGAAGTGTCACAGTGAGTCTTGCTGTGACACAAGGCGGCGCGGCAGCGCGTAGCAGGAGTAGAGAAGTAGCGTCAGATAATGTTAGTTTCGGCGCCGAGTCTATTTTTGCTGCGCCGCTTACGCTGAATTAAAGTGACTATGCGTTGTTTTTGATCTAAATTCAGGTTTAGTCACAAATAGTGATTAATCCTGATTAATCCACTAAAAATCCTGACTTATTTGATGAATAATTTTAATCATTTGACAGCCCTATTAATAATATTTCATGTTACTTTTTTACTTTCTTTTTGATTATATAAACGCATACATTTTTTGACAATTTTGCTGACAAAATTGACATTTTAAAATGGTAGTGTATATTATATTTTACATTAGAAGACAAAACACAAAAGAGCGAGAAAGAAAGAGAGAGAAGAATGAAAAACAGCTGAAATATGTAAGGACCATGGAAAAAGGAGACAGAAGGGGATTACAAGCAAAAAAGCAAATGGGATCAAGAAAACTGAAAATATATAGCTTCTCTTCCTTGAATTCATAACTGACAGTTTTGTTTCCATCTTCAAAGTCAGATGCGAGCGGATTTGGAAGAGATTTCCTCTGACATCACTACCTAGGTGTTTTGGCAACAGAGTAAAGGAGGGAAGAGGAAAGAGCAGAGGAGCAAAAGAAATATTTCAGGGTTTAGAAGACAGCTGTGTCTCCAGACTCGCACTGTGCACAAAGGCTTTTATGACATACCCAAAGCTCACAGCTATAGCTTTTAGGAATATTTCAAACATACACAAAAAGTGTATGGAGAACATGCATACACAAGCATATGAACAAGTCCCAAAAGCAAAACAAAGCACCCTTAGTGCCACTAGTGGCAGTCAATCACAGGCAGAACAACTTTATTATTCTAAATAAACTGAAAAAAAAAATTGAAGTAGTTTGAATTAATTTAGAACTACTATCAATTTCTCATCTTTATAACTCAAATGCATAAATATGTAGTTTTAAACAGATGTTGTAGTCTAAGCAATTTCAAATCATTGGATGAGAATGATAGAGAATTGTCTGATGTAGAAACTGACCAATCAAAAAATTAATTAACAATAATTAAAAAAAATTTCTTTCAAAAACGGGGGTGAAAAATAAAAAAGGAGAATTAAAGATAAAATAAAATTCTTCGCTAATCCATTTATTAGAGGTTGCTTCTAAACATCATAGATTGCACTGCATTACTTGATTTGATTAAATTGATTTCATTTTCCATTAAATGGTTGTCTGGTGTTTGCTAATCTGTTACATCTGACGTCACATATCAAAGTTTCCAGATGCAAACACTCTGTGATCCCAAAAGTGAACAACAAACAGTACTAACATATATTTATGGTGTATATAATCTTATAATCTTACGAGCTAAATCTCACTTTACCAGCTGTCAGAGTATTTTAAAGGTTGGTTTAAATGTGTGCTATAAATAAAGAGTGCTCATAAATGGCTGTTGAGATTCTTAATTGAATTTTACATTTTTTGACTCAACTGAAACAAAGTGGAGACTTGGACCCGCCCCTTCAACTATCAGTGTTTATTTCTGAATAAACACTGAAATATTTCTTTTTTTATAATACTTTATTACAATCAATCAATTTGCAGCAGAAAAAACAAGCTACTCCCTCTAATTCCCTTGTTCAATATTCTGTTTCTATCAGAAGTATGTTACAATACGGATGTAAAATGGTTCACACAGACTTTAAGTAAAATGAAAAAGTCAAAGTCTTCTTGCACTGGTTGTGCTGGTTTGGGCCTCATTGCCAGTTGCAGTCATGTGCTCATCTCGTATATAAAACACCTGTGAATCACAACTACTGGCTGAGGAACTCACATTCACATAAAGTAACCTTCTTGACAAGTTTGAACGAGGTTAAAATACATATGGTATAGTACTTTTAGTGCCCTGTAATTGGTGATATCACATAATTTGTAGCATAAATAGACGGCTGCAAAAAAGCTAGGTGCCATGCAAAATGTGCTGTGTAACTCCAACACTCATTTCAAATGTAGTGGAGTAAAGAGTACAGATACTCATTGAAAAATGTAGTGATGTAGTAAGTAGTAAAATTAAACACATTCACATCCACTCACTGATCAATACCTGTGTCTGTTGTCCATCCAATGATATGACCATAGCTGGCAGGTTCTGCTGGTAGCCCTGCTTCAAACTCTCCAGGAACCTCCGCTGAGCATCCAGCTTCTCCTTCTCCTTCTCCACACTTCTCTGGCCTTCTCGGAGCCTCTCCAGGCTTTGCTGGTACTCCTGCTGCTGCTCTTGGAGCTCTAGTCGCTCGCTCTGCAGCCTCCGCTCCTCTAGGTGGCACACCAGCTCTCTCTGCTCCAGCGACGCCTCCAGTTCAGACTGTTGAAGCTGTCGCACCTGGCACTCTCGTTCCCACTGCTGCCGCTCTCGTAACAGGGTGCCTCGTAGACGGGCCACGTCTGCCAGCTCCTCTCGCCGGCGCTCCACCTCCCGCTGACGCTCCTGCTCCTGCAGGGTCTGGCTGCTGCGAGTGATGGGCAGTGGGCGGGAGTGTGGGTTGGGGGAGGGGCTTGATAACAGGAGGAGGAGCCTCTGGACTTCATAGTAACTGTCTTGGATGGTGACGGCGGCCTATTTACAAAAAGCAAGGGTGTTTAAAGAATTTGTTCTCTTTCAAAAAAAGGTCCTGATTATATGCTGGGAAAAACATTCCAGGATTTTTCTCCATATAGTGGACTTCAATGGGACCCAAAGGGTCAAAGGGCTCTACATGATCCCAGTTGAGGAATATGTGCCTTATTTGAATGCTCACAAATGCTCATCTTGCACTAGCTTCACCTCACACATTATTCAGTTACATTGGAGAGGCCACACATGATGTAGATGGAAGTACTACCAGTGTTCATAAAGTGCAAAGACAGTCAAATGCCCATTACAAAAAAATATAAAACAACGATGTCTGATGATTTTAAAGTTGGAGGAGAAATTACATTCTTTAACAAAGTACACATGAACTTTCCAAAGCAATTATGTAAGGCAGGAAGCTGTGCATGTGCATCGCAGAGCAAGTGCAAGACAAGCATTTGTGGTTAATAAGTATATATATCTTTTCACTAGATAAGACCATTAGTTCTCGACTGGGATTGTGTAGAGCTCTTTAAAGTTTCACTAAAACTGCAATTTGGACCTTGGACTGATTGGCTCCAACTGAAGTCCAATATATTGAGAACAATGCTGGAATGAATTCTGACCGAAAAACAAAACAAAACATTAACATCTTGGATGACATGGGCATGAGTAAATTATCAGAAAACTTTTATTCTGGAAGTGAACTAATCCTTAAAGTACAGTTGAATAATGGATTTTATTCACTAAAACAGCTTACACTAGTTAGTCTTGACTAAACCATCACTTGGCTACCCTTGGATTTAGTCTCAGTTTGTTCTGTTACTTCATGTCATGTTTGGAAATGTAAACTGATATTTCCATCTGACACGCTACTGCAAAAGATGGAAATAACTGACTTAATTTTTTGTTGGTGAAAATAATTATGGCCTAAGACTTTTGAACAGTACTGTATATATATATATATATATATATATACACACACACACTTAACACATACAACATGAGAAGATGTTTTGTTGTTTTATAATGTTAAATGTTTCTTTATTCTTAGACTTACAAATAGCATGACAGAGGTTTATCTTCAGTGTTATTTTTTTTTTCTGTCACACTTAAGGACACATTGATACGTCACTATGTCTCAACTTACACAAGTCCTGTGCATAAATTGCATCTTCTCGTGTCGTCTCTAGTGACTTGTTAAATGGAGCTGTTTTTAGCTGAAAATTTGCATTTTTTATATATGGTTCCCTCTGGTATATCTAGAGGGTTTTTATCACAGCAGTTTTTGATTTTGAGTAAATTATGGTCTGTGGTTAACAATACTTGAAGACATTGCAGAATTACTTTCACACTTTGTTACACAATAAAAATAACAGCCATAACTCAAACGCATATTGCTAAAAATGTATGTTTCCAACAAACTGTTACATAAAGGGTACAATGTTGTCCTGTATAGGTAAAAGACTAACTGAATACCATGTGAAAATCGAGTCTCTTAGACTGCCAACTGTGGAAAAAAAACTAAGAAAATGTCATTTCTGTTTAATTTAATGCATCGTTTATAAAAGCCTGACCTCAAGCATTTGAACAGTACATTCTTTTTTTTTAAAGCACAAATTCACATTTGAAGTACTGTAAATTGTACCTCTGTAAACTACCTCACGGAACAAAATGTCAAAGTTTTATTTTACTCATAAATCACAAACAGCTATTCTAAACCCATTAGACCTTCCAGAGGGAACTGGTGCCAAATTAGCCTTCCAGGTTGACCTACAAATTGACATCATGACTGAACAGCTCTATTATGCTTCCCTACTCACAAACAAAAATAAAAATACATTCAAATTTATCCCTCTGACAAGGACATCTAAAGTAGCTTGGAAGTACCATTGTTTTGTTTTGTTTTTTCTTTTTACGTAGCAATTCAAAAGAAGGCCAATCTATTTCAGGTGTGCCACTTACGTCTACATCCCACATCACCTGCTTCACAACACCTCGTATTATGCATCCAAACCACAGTATGTTATATAAGATTTTTATAGTTGGTCAACAAGTTGAGGCAATGACACTAAAGGCTTGGACAGAGCTATTAGGAGTGAGTCAAGTCGTGTGTTTATGTTTGTCTGACGTAAGGCCTGTCCACTACAATTATTCTTTCAGTTGGCATGTGGTTGTATGACATGAGCTCACCTGTAGACTGTACAGCAGCTGAGTCAAACTCTGCACACTCTGACTCACCTACATGAGGACAACAAACAAATGATGAGCAACATAAAGTAAAGAAGTCTAAATCAGAACTGTGAGTCTACTCTAACTTATGTCTCTTCTTCCTGGAAAGAGAACAGGATAGCTGTGTGCATTATAGCAATATGTTCTATTGCAAACAACATATTTCATTTACATCTGCTTCCTTGAGCACATTTTACAAAACTGCAAACGCTGTGTTTACTTAAGCAGGTTCCTAGGTATGATTCAAAAACTCCCAGCATCTGTTGACTCAAACACCATTTGGTTCTTTATCTACAAAGTCAACAGACAGCACAGGAAGCAGACGCCGGTGACCTGAGTTGAAGAAAACAGCCTACCAGGCAAGTAGGTTCATAAATGAGCAAGGCAAAGTGGTCACCCAGGGATGGTTAAATAATGTGGTAGGATACATTAAGATGCCATTATTGATAACTTTCCACAAGGTGGGAGGATGAGAAAAAAAAAAAAAAGTTAATTGTTATATCGCTACAGTCACCTTATCTTGAGTTGGATAGTTTATTCAGTTAATTAAAAGTTGTTTAGACTTAATATTACTTTTACGTAAGAGAGAATGAATAATATTACCACACTTTAGAGCAGTCTGAACGTTTGAGACTTGCAATTAATACCCTCTTTTGTTTTGAAATCAACAAAAAACACAAGCCTGCCCTCTTGAGGCAAGATTCAAGTCCCCTCTAAATGAACATTAAGTGTACAGCACCATCTAGTGGACACACAACTATATCTGTAATTGCTAATGTAGAACAGGATTATTTTAGCTAAAATCTGTAACTAAACTGAATACAAATAAATGAACATGACTTGCAATCTAAAGCTTAAAAAAAATAAAAATAAATCAATAAATGAAATGTATTTAACATCCAGTAAAAAAAAAATCCAATGTAGCAATAAAACGTAAATACCTTTTAAATATTGATAATCTCCTTTCATGACCTTGTGCTCATGTCAGCAGCACAAAAAACCTTATCAGCATGACGTACTGTGCAGAGCACCGCAAGACGGCATCGACAGCAAAAAAGAGATCCAAGAAAATGAAAGCTTAATTCTTCGCTTTTATATTTAATGAAACGGGACCCTCGAGGCAGTGAAATGGACTCCTCTTATTTCAAGCTCATTAATACTTAGTAACATAAAGAATGAGATGTGATAGTGGAAGAAGAATGTGAATTATTCATGCAGGGCGACTGTACCTCTCATGCTGAACACAGCCTTTTTCGGCAAGGCTGCAATTTAAATCACTAATAATGGAAAATAGGAAATATTTCTTACCCATATAAGTATATTTCTATTAGTAATCATGCTGTGACATTATAATACCACAATTCATCTTTTAGTAGTAATCCCGACTGCAAATATTGGCTGTTTAGGTGCTGTTTACGAGAACACATTTACCTTTAGATGTATATTGTGATCAGCGTCTGAGCTGTGATTAAAGGCCTCTAAGCCTTCCTCTCCTCGCCACTTTTCCTCATCCCTTTGGAAGGTGTCCATCAGTAGACTCTGGTTTTCTGGGGGCAGAGGGGAGGAGGGAGAGCAAGGCTCAGGTTGGGGCTGCTCTTCTGGACAAGACGGGACAGCGGCAGTAGTAGGACAGTGAGAAGAGAGGGCTGCTTTCAGGTTCTCCGCTAACGAAGAGAGAGAGAGAGAGACAGCATGATTACTATGCATGCAGTTATGTGTACTGCAGAAAACAGAAATATTAATATTATGGTAAAATGGTAATATTAAGTACTGTTAAACGTGCTTCTTGAAGCATGTCATGTCTATAAATTTATATCATGTAAGTTTATAAAAGTTTGAGGTTGGTAAAATATGTTTTATGTTTAAAAGTCCCTTATGTTGAAAAAAAATACAGTAAAAACTAATAGTGAAATATTGCTACAATTTAAAGTACCTGGTTTCTGGTTTAATACATTTTAAAAGTAAATTAATCCTGTGAAGGTAAAACTGAATTTTTAGCAGCCTGAGGTTTTCGTATTTGTTTATGAACATGCTTATTTGTTGGGTAATAAGCATTTATTATTATAAAACATCTGTTACGCTCAGTGAACTCTCACCCTCTTTAAGAGCAGCACTGAGCAGTACTCCGGCCGGAGGGATGTCTTCAGTGCTCGGCCGTACCAGCAGTCTAGGCTCTGGTCCTGTCTCACGTCGTCCTGCCATAACTGACAGCTCGGCATAGATGTGCAGCTTCTCCTCCAGATTGGCACAGATGAGTTGATCGTGGCCACACAAAGACTCTGTGAAAGAAGGAGGTTGGTTGCCATGTTAAAAAAAAACCTCAAAAAGCTCAAATGAGTATTCTAATGAAATGATAAAAGCATGTCATTTCATTACAGTCTTAGATATTTCACCAGTAACTGATTATATTGTCACTGAATGCACTGACAAGTCCACTTCATGCTATAATATATTTCAGTAAAGGTTAGGAAATGTGTGCATTCTTGAGGTGTCATAACCCATTACTATATCAGGGTAATTTTCTTGCATATCCACAGTAACGGACTGCACCGCAGATGAAAGATGAACAGGGTCCAAATGGATAGATATCTCTAGGTATTATAAATTGTATACAAATTTCAGCTATTATAAATGACTATCCTTTGGTTCAGCCGGTTCAGCTGGTTGGTTGTACCTTGTAGCATGTGGATCTTTTGGACCTTTGCTTCCGTGACTCTCCTTTCCTCTTCTGACTCACTTGTAGTTTCATCCTCCTCTTCAGGGCAACTTAGCAAAACAAATGAAATAAAAAATTTGTGCATTTACACACACACACACACACACATTTGTTTTCATCTCATCTGCTCAAGTATGATATGTTCCATTTCTCATCATTCACTACACACCTCTCCACAGCCTCTCTGATGAGTCTCATCCAAGCATTGCGTTCATCTTTAGAAGCTGCATGCACCTCATACATCTCAGGCCCAGCTGAAGACGCGCTGATCAGAAACATGCCTCTCTCCTCATTGGCCACCTCACGCACGATCAGCTTCTGGAGAGAGATCACTGGAGGCTTCTGGTCCTGGGAAAGCAAGAGAACAACTAATTGCACCAAATGTTTTTAAATCAGGATATTGTGACACTGAAGACTGCAGTAATGGCTGATGAAAAATGTATCCATAAAATAAAATAAAATGTAAATAGAATTTTCAAAAAATGTTTACAGCTTATAATGACCCATACTTTTGAACTGTAATATATTCAATATATTGAAATTTTAGATTAATATATATATAAAAGAAAATGCATAGAAATATCAAAAACCAACCACAGCAGCAAAGATGTATTTCTGATCTTTCTCCTGAAGGAATACCAATGAATCAGACAGCAAAAATGCCAGAACATCTGTGGATGACCAGAACAAGCAAATAATGTAGCCAGACCTGTCATCTACAGAGCCAGATAAAAATTAAGCACAAACGGCTGTGTCCTTTCTATTGGCTACTATGTAATATACTATGACAATTAATTTTCTCACCTTTCAGTCTTCCTGTGGCCGTCTTCCAAAGCAGTGGACCCTGGTGCAGCAGAGCCCTGCCACTGGTGATGTCCTGTTTGCGAAAAGTGTTACCGCTCTTGAGTTTAGTCGAGCACTTGTTCTCCATGCGGCCCAGGACCTCACTCAACTTTTGGCTCTGCTCATACTGACTTACGCGCTGGTCCACAGCGGAGATCAGCTCCCGGATCAGGATTAATGCACGAGACAGATCAGCATGCTCTTCTGTGCCCTCTAAAAAAAAAAGAACAAGTAAAACTGAGTCTAAACGAATGGATATGTTACGGTTTGAATGTATTATTGTGTGTATGTTGGGTAAGTACTGTGGGAAAGAAAAATACCCTCTGTATAATGCAGTATTCTCTCCAGAAGGACTGGATACTTTGTAATTCGCTGCGTCACTAACAAAATGCATTCTGGGATTTCTCGCCTCTTTACCAGCGAGTTGCTACTCTGTTGCTATGAAACCAAAAAGATCAGATTAGCTGAAATTTAGTGCTGCCAAAAGGATTCATAATACATTAAATCATGACTCAGTAAATTCAGTCATTGTGTGATTGGGCTCTCACTTTGATAAAAAGCTGAAATCTCTTATTCTGCTGCTGAAGCTCTTTGAAGTAGCTGACCGCTTCTATGTGATGGCTGCAAAACTCGCCATACAACTGCTTCATCTTCTCTGCACTCTCCTGGGAGAACTAGGATAAACACAGACACAGACCTATGATGCACTGTACTATGTACATAATACTGATACCAACACAGGTGTGGGTGGAGCTACAGCTCTTGAGCTGTGATTACAGGCATGCAGTAGTGTCATGTTAATGTGTGACATGCTAGTTAATTTCTTCAATGATGCTTTATACTCTAATAGTTCAGCCAAAAATTCTGTCATCATTTACTCACCCTTGAGTAATTCTAAATCTGTAAGAATTTCTTTGTTCTGCCGAACACAAAGGAAGATGGTAGAAAAAAAATACTATGGAAGTCAATGGTTACCCAAAACAGCCTGGTGACAAACTTCAAAATATCTTCCTTTGTTTTTGCCAAAACCAAGAAATTCATATAGATTTGGAAGGGGTACTTGAGGGTGAGTAAATGATGACAGAATTTTATACTTTTGGGTGAACTATTCCTTTAAATAGTCTTTGCCCTGTTTTGAGAACAGTCTCAACTGATTCAGTGGACTCAAAAGAATGATTCATTCATGAAATGGGTATTGTAGCTTTTCTCACAAACCTTCCAAATGGGCCAAACTGCTTGATCATGCTTATGACATAACAACTACTTAATTGCTAACACCTTGCAATTAGATTTTACTTGTTAACATTAACTACATTAGATGATATAACAATAAAAAATGTTAAAGAAGGGGTGCCGAACTCCAGTTCAGCTCCAACCCTAATTAAAACTCACCTGCCTGTAGCTTTTTAGTAAGCCTTCACACCTTGAATAGGGTTGCAGCTCTCCATGAGCAATGTTTACCAGCCCTGTTCTAAAGTACATTGGGCCAGTTTCACTAGACAGGGCAAATTAGTGCGAGAGCGCAATTCCAAAACAGTGCGGATGGGAGGGGGCATTTACTAACCACGCACAAATGAAATGAAAACGCAACATCTCATTTACATATTGACCAAATTAGAGTAGTACCAAGTAAAGTTAACCAGAGGCCTAACAACAATAATCGCAGCCATTTGAAGCCTAATATAGTTTAAGACATGCTTTTTTGAGCATTAAATTATTGCGCAAATGCCAGTCATTTTAAAGGCACAAATATTAGTAAAACTGGTCACACTTTATATTAGGTTGCCTTAACTACTATGTACTTACTTATTTAAGGTTGGGACAGTGATGGGGGATGGGTCAACATTGTAATTGTAAACGTAATTACAGAAATTAATTACAAGTACAATGTAAAAACATGCATGTGCACAATAAGTGCATTGTACTAAATGGTTAATTTAAATATAAGTAAATAGTAGTTGAGGGCACTTAATATAAAGTGAAACTGTAAAACATGTTGCGTGATTCATTTAAATACTCTCCTCCCATATATTTTGCATCTGAAAGGAAACTCCTCCAAATGCATATTCAATAAGATGCAAAAATAACTTTTCCCATGCCTTTTTGTCACTGCATGTCTAGTATTTTAAAGGCAAAAAAAATAAAAATAAATAATTTTATAATAAAATGCATTGGTAATTGCTAGTAAATGCATTAAATAAAATTAACTAATGCAAACTTGTTGTAAAGTATTACAGTTAAATTGATCAGTTTGAATAGAGTTCTCAAAATATAGCAGAGAAATATACACAACTACTATAACTGTGTACCTGCTGCAGAAAAATGTCACCCACACGGTGGATGAGATAGTTCCTGCTGCTGCTGGGCTGAACACAGCTTTGCCGCCGTTCCCTCATCGATGACAGGAAGTCACGGTGGAGAAAAAGCAGCTCATCTAAGCAAGGGAAAATCCGACCAATAGTGTCCGCATCCAGCCCGACTTCCTCCCTCATTCCCCGCCTGAAGACCTCCGCCATTATCATGAGAGTCTGTACGTGATGGAGCTCGGTCTGCATGAACTCTGAGAAAGACCAAAACAAAAAAACACTATCAAATGGCGCACAGAACTTATTTGAACAAAACATTTATAGTGAGTTTTGGCTGACCGTAAATGACATCCTGTCTCTTGATGATGCGTTTTTCTTGCATCCTACAGAAGTGGGGCTCCACCGCTAGGCTCCATGACTCCGCCTCCAAATCCACAGCGTTCATTACCAGCTCATTCTGTAGGGGGGAATCTATGGAGTCTATGGAAATGAGGGACAACCCAAAAAGTTAATTATTGTATTTTATGTATGGAAGTTGGAGCAGGAAGCCAGTTATTTCACTGGTGATTTCCTGCATCAAATGTCCAGATGTCATTTGTCCAGATCCAAATGTCCTTATTACCTTCAACAAGGGAGGAATCAGTGGATGTTGAGGACTCCATGGTTTGGAGGAGCTCCTCTGGTTGGATGTGGTTCCGCCACGGGGGGGCGTCACTATCTGCGTCCGGGCTACCACTATGCCTGGCAGGGAAAAAAAAAAGTCATAAATGCTAATTAGAACACTGAGGAACCTTTAACACTCAAAAAATGCAAACTCTCTGCAACACTGATCAAGAAGTAGCCATTAATCACCATTTACAGAGGAAATAAAACAATCTAATGTAGTCAGCTTTTGTACTATATTAAAACTACAGGGTGGGCCATTTCTATGGATACACCTTAATAAAATGGGAATGGTTGGTGATATTAACTTCCTGTTTGTGGCACATAAGTATATGTGGGGGGGATCGTTTTTTATTTATTATAAAAAAAAAATAATATTTTATTATTTATTTATTAAGTTGTATCCATATAAATGGCCCACCCTGTACATAAACTTTCATATTATGTCTGAAATGGTAAAAATAAATAAGCAGCCATTAATTTAGGACAAAATGCACCTTTGAATTAATATTATTTTAAACACCAAAAATCATAAACGTCAAATCTTTAAAGAAAATCATACACAGAATTGATTTATAGTATATTTGTTATGGAGCACATGATAGTTTATGGGACGTTATTATTTACAATTCATTTATCTACATATTTTTGGTTGAATATTACAATACAGTAAAGTTTCGGACCTTTCTGTGACTGCAGGCACACTTTTAGACAAAGGGCAAGGAAGAGGAGTAGAGTCTCGTGATGTCATCACAGGAAGAGAGGCAGAGGTGGGGATCTGAGAGGATGAGGACGAACTATCACGCACTATAAAATCTAAAGGTGACAGACAAAAAGGTAAGAGCAAAACCAAGACAAAAGTCTAACTGCCTAAAAAAACCTTAAGAAGTAAAGAATTTTAATGATAAGATGGGAGTTATATTTTCCCTCACGTGTTTTATAAAGCTGGTAAAACTCACTCTGAGGGAGGGAGGCTGTCCTGCTTTTTACTGTCATAACAGAATATTTGTCTTGAGGTTTCTGTAAAAGAGAGAATTATTATTATTATTATTTTTACCTAACAGTACTTCCTCATTTGTTACACTGTTTACCGGTGTCCTGTTTTGTAATTGGGCTCAACATAGAGCTTCTGTACTTTGTGTCTACCCAAATACGGTCAAACAATTTGGTTTAAATATTAAACTTATGCACTCTATCAGACTCTCTATCAGGCAAAAAAACGTGCAAATGCAAGCATAGTCCACCTTTAGGCATGGCGTAGATGAGTCCTTACAGCCCTTATGGACACTCACTGCACAGTCTAGAAGTCAAGAAAAAATAACAAATATATCATAGAAAACTTATTACACCCGGCAGACTTCCAAGACCTTCCAAATTTTTCAAATATCAAAAATAGATATCAATAAAATGACTCATTACATACCTATGTATTACAAGAATTACAGTACATCTTTAAATGAAAACTCTGACAGTTTTATTATTTAAAATCTACAGTAATTAAATGAACTCACATGTGCAGTGGAGGACCTCTTTCCCTGAAGCTGGCTTGCCACAGATCTCACAAAGTGTCGACCCCAGGACAGGTCCTGCTGTGAACTGGTGTCCATTGACCTGCTTGTCTTTGGTCTCTCTCTCTTTTCCTTTCCCCTTAAAGAACCAAGAGAAAGCCTACATGTTTTCTGCTTGTTAGGTTAGTCTAAGTCTGACATGCTTGTGTGGCAAAAAAAAAAGGCCATGGGAGAGTTTGCTGCTGGTAAAACAGTTACAGCCAAAAGAAGGTTTAATGATTAAAAGAGACACGTCTGGTTGTTTTTGGGTCTAACAATCAGTTTTTACCACAATCTCGTTTTCATCCAACCCGAATGGCTTTAAAATGATTTTGTATGCAAAAATCAGGAAGGAATAGTTCAGTTTTTAAATTAAAAAAAAGAAGTGTCGACCCCAGGACAATTGTATAAAATAATATATTGTATAACTTAATGTGTAAGAATAATCCATAGTTTAATGCTGAAAATTACATGTTTGAGAGAGGGGGGGCATATAGGAACTAGCCTGGGCCCGCCCATACTTCCTGTGATGCTACATTCATTTCGCAATCAAAGTCAGTCTGGCAAAGCTGCCGTTTTAGAGCATTTCTGTTCCCAAAAAAGTGGGAACCAATGAGAAATGAGCTCACCCCCCTCCCCTGCGACCGGAGACCATACCGGCTTTCAAACATGGCGTGTACAGAGCAGCAACAATCGTTCGACTCTGCTGTTGCAGCTGTTTTGAGAAATTTTCATGACAGGTTTTCTTTGAAAACGGAGCAGAAGTAATTAAAGTAAGTAAAGACATTTTTCTACTGCTTTATTGAAGCTAGCTACAATTGGTTACGGTGGCTTCAGGTTCCGTCGCTACGCATACGTCATCGGAATGAGAGGTCTGATTGGTTGTAGATTCGGATCTCTTCGCATTTGATGGACGCAGGTTAAGCCCGCCTCCCAGAAGGTGGGTAGTAAGGTAGCTTGACCAGACTAAGCTCCTATGAGCTTAATAGTCGCGCCAGGCTATATAGGAACTACAAAAATGTACAGTATATGAACAATAATGTGTTATGTGTTTTTATTTTTTTAATTAAAGCATGTCAACATACTCATATCAACTGCATCATATGACCTTATTAAACCAATGTAATGCATTCTTGCTGATTAAAAGTATTATCTTCCTCACCCCAATTGTTTTGAAAAGTATATACAGTATACATAACATGTTTACCTTGTTCTTGTTGCGAGTGCTATACATTCGGCTCTTTATAAAGCTGAACGTGCGGCTGACTTTGTATTTTTCTGACTCTGTTTTGGAAGGGATGATATATTTGTCCCATTCCTCTTCCTCAATCCTAAAAAAACATAAAAGCCCACGTATATAAATCACAATTACAAACACATGCCTATCCAATAAGTGTTTCGGGTTAAGTCATGCATTCTTTTCCTGGAGACAGGAAAATTAATTATTAGTCATCAGCCTCAGTGTAATAACTAGGACATACCACCTGAGCAGTGCATTCTCTGCATTTCACACATACCTGATTAGAAATCTTAGCTTTGTGGGAGGTGAGTTGTGAGACACGGACCACGGTTAGGTTCACAAACATTTTAGTGAAGCGAGAGCATCATTTGAAGCTGTCTTACAAACGTTAGTGATTTCATGCCCGTGACTGACAGTGCATTCTGGTTAAGATATTTAGACAATCATGCCAAGGGTGTTGAAGGTGTTTTGGGGCTACTGTGGTTTTGAATGGACATACTCTTTGAGAAATTCGGAGAGCGTGAGGTGTTGGAGGGAGTTGGCCAGCTCTGCGCTGGTCTCATCATCAGCCGACTGAGCACGTCTACGAAATCTTAACTCCCTAAGAGGTACAGTACAACACTCTGAGTGTTCATACACACAACAGATACAAAAATTTACATTGTAATCTATCCACACACACACACACACACACACACATATACTGTCTCTGGAGGGCGCTATTGTGCTTTGCTAAAAAAAAAAAAAAGGATAAAGAAAAAACATACTGCAGGGAAATAAGTTAACAGATATAGACGATGATGATATATGAGCTGCAATTCTCTAGTTAATGCATAACACTGGGATCAGTGGAGATGGCAGGTTGTAAGAGGTCTGCATTACCTTTTTTCTTGAGGCTGCTCTGATGTGCTGCAGGCACGATGTTCTGTGGAGAAGAGAATTTTATCATTTAGATTGCTTCTGTCAAGACCACTTTTTGATGGCTTTTGAAACACTGATAAAGAAACATATCTGAGAAATTACAATAGGTTTCCTTACAGACTTTATAAACATCTACAGACTGATGACACCATCCTTCCTTTCCAGCAACATCTTATCAAATAATGATGAAACCCCTTGAGGGTGAAGGCAGACGCACTGCAATTAGGCTTCCACAACCAGCAAGCAAAGCCATGGAGATTTGCATACCTCACGCATACTGTACCAAAGAGTTTAACAAAAACTCAAACTAATAATATATTTTTTTAGATCATTTAAAAAAAAAAAACTGAAATAAAATAAAAAATATAATAACATAAACTTAAAAACTTGGGTTGAAGTACCGAAATAGTACTGAAGTACTACAAACAAAAAGCAATTAAAAAATGAATAAACACTGAAATGTTATATAAATAACAATAAAATAACACACTATGCAAACACAAAAAACCCATCCATTTTCAGAAATCGCTTTCTCCCACACATACACAGAGTGAGCAGCAGAAGTGTTGCGCTATGCTGTTAGTAGTATGCGGCGTAAGAGGCGGGTGAGCAGGCGAGCAGGCATGGCCGTACTTACTAACAGGGTTGAGCAGAGACAGAGATTTAGACAGAGACAGTGCCTGTAGTAGAGACTTGCTGCCACTGCTGCTGGAGAGGGCGCCATCTACAGGACACAGCGGATATGACACTCACTACAGCCTGCCACTACTCTACACAATCATACTGTGCTGGTCTCGAATGGAAGGATTTGTACAAATTATGAATTGTTGTAGCAGAAAAAGCCAAAAACAGGTGATTTAATGATTGGGTCCTCAATTAATGATGTCTGGATTATCAAGCAGCAGCACATTATGGCTGTGTCAAAAAAACAAACAACCATTCGAACATGCCTGTCCCTGCTAGAAAGTCCAACTTAAGCGGGCAGCTGTGTTTTGGAACATGGTAGGTGGTTAGCTAGTGATTAGCTGTTTTAAGCTCATCATCACCAGCCGCAATCAACCAGTTTGACCAAATGAAGCTGGCTAGACAATGTAGAAGATAGATTACTGATACATGATGGTGAACAGCTAACATGCTACCATGAACTAAAAACTCAGTAAGAATCTTTAATTGGTGTTTCCAGCAGGGAAGATGCTCAAAACCCAAGCTACTTGGTTTTGAGTATATTTGTTAGTAGTGTGTGTTCACTACAGTTTTGTTAGTAATCAAAGTAAGTGTAAAGTGCCACTCATGAACAAGTGTAAAGGCTATCATGTTGGTGTCCGTTATTTTACAGACTTTAGAACCAAAGAGGAATATGACCAGAATGTTCCTATAAACATCAATAATCTAATAAAGAGCCTTAGAACGAATGAATGGAACAGAACAGGCTTGATGATGCTGTCAAATGACATCAAGCACCTTTAACTGCCACAGAAACTTGTAGTTGTTAGGAGATGCTAACTCACTGTTTGCTAATGAATGCAGATCATCTGAGGGTATTACAAACAAGCTACATTTCATAGTACATTCTTTTTAACTGATAAAAAGGATATCAAGAGCTAAATACTGTAAGTTTGAGCTTAGTAACCAGGACACAGTAAGAAACCAGACCCTGCATACATATATATATATAAGCAGTGTCTAAAAAGAATTCTGGGTTGCCACATTGAATTTTACATGTTTAAAACGTCATAATTATTGGGTGTTTATACGAACTTGATTATCATTAAATATAATATTTACTTGATTTACAGCCCAATAAAAATAAATTCAGAACAGAACACAAATTCTACAACAACAAACACCGAATGATCTGGATTTTGATTTGTATGAATGTGATTGCTTTAAGCGGTAGGGGCTGACATATTTATGCACTGCTTACACTTACAGTGTCAAACAGGTCATAAATAAATAAAAGTTCAGATCTAGCTATATAAAAACACAGCAAAGATGTCAAATATGGTTTCAGTGAGTAACAAATCCCTTAAAAGCTCATCATGCTTAAAACAGACTAGACAGGAAATACAAGAGATGTTATGACTATGCTCAGTCACTCTCAGGAATGAGAGAAAACAGATGATGTTTTCAGAAATTTGATATGTGATCTCAGACTAACTGGACTTTCATTTATGCCCTCTGATTATCTGGTATTATTATAACCTGTATGTACAAAAATAAATATTATCTACCCATCCATTCTGATTGTTTTTCAGACTTTGTGTCATCTGTCCTTGCAAAATGCTAACCGTGGCAAAAGCACACATAATTTGGGACATATTGCAAGTAAAATGAGAGGTGGGCAGTAAAATGTAAGAGGATCTGACCCTGGTTGAGGTCGGTGGGTGGAGGGTGGGCATCCCTGCTGAAGCGTGGAGGCAGCAGGCTGATTTTCGGGGAGGTGTAGGAATATGAACGAAGACGGATGCCCTGCTCAATATCCTGAAAAAAGAAATAGTGAACATATTCACTCAGTTTCCCAGTTCTCCCAATGCTCAAAAATGAAGTGATGATCATCATGTGAAGCATATGTAGTAGTTTAGTTTATATTTGTGCATACCCTGCTGAAAAAGCGAGCATAATCAGGTTAGGTGTGTTTGGAAGCATTCGAGCTGGTTTAAGCTTGCCCTTAGTCGGTTATAAGCTGGTATAAGTTGGTCCAGAGCAGAAGTTTATAATAAGCTCAAACCAGCTGCCATACCAAGCATATGCTGTTTTGTTCAACAGGGTAGTTTGGCTCACTGTTGGGAACAGGGAAAATAAGTTCGGTACCTTAGCACATGAGGGGTTACAGGCAGAGGAGGCGGAGTGAGAACGTGTGCAGGTAAGATCAGGGGCGGGCCTAAACAGAATCCGATCATCTGCACTGTTTTTGAGATCAGGCTGTGGCTGGGGGAGGGGCTTCTTCATTAAAATGTCATCTTCATCATCCTCCTCGCTGTCCATTTCCAAGGCCACCAGACTCGGGCTTAGAGAGAGGATTGGACTTCTAAAAATTCTCAACAACCACTGTGAGTAAGACAAGCATCACTTACGCTTTGAAAATAATTCATACATTTTATGTGTGCCACAAACGCTCCTCCAACTATGCCGAAATCCCACAAAAAGGCAAATGTTTCTAAATCATGGAAACATTTTTCAAATTGATTCTGGGCTTATGAATAACAACTGCATTCCTACTTTACAAGGCAAATGCATCCAGGACAGAGCCAGGGCCAGGCCACTTTTCAGTTTGCCCTGGATTTGTTTTTCGTTTGTGTGTCTGGTTTCACAGTTCTTCGACTGCACAAGTTTTCACATTAGAAAGAAAATGGTGCCCAATACAGTACAAATTTGTTATTGTACCCAAGTAAACAAAACGTCCTTAAAATGTTTTCCAATCAGTGAAATGCATCAGATCGATGGGTTCATGCTCTCGGCAGAATTAACTGCCCAAAAACACATGTGGTCGGCACAAAGAAACCATGTTTATTCTATATGTAATTGAACCTGCATTTAATGTATGAATTATTTTCTCATGTCATTCAGACTATCCATGTTGGTATGTGCTTGATGTGGCTACTTCAGTATAAAGTGAGGACATAAAAGTTTGGGATATCTAATTGTTTTGGAAAAAAAAAATCACATGTTTTTTCAGCAAGAATTCATTTAACTTCAACAAAAGAGTTGTTAAAAACAATTATAAAGCTACAAAAATTTGCATTTCAAATTAATACTGCTGTTTTAAAACTTTCAAAAAAAGAATTACAAATTACATCACTAAGCAGCACAACTGTTTTTGATATTGCTAATAATAAATGTTTCTTGAGCACCAAATCAGCATCTTAAAAATATTTCTGAAAGATCATGTGACACTAAAGACCATTGTAATGCCTGATGAAAAAAATAAGCAAATTAAATATATTTTGAAGAGTAAATGTATTTTGCTGTATTTATGATCAAATATGTGCAGCTTTGGTAAGCACATTGTCAAAATTGACTGACTGTCACAGCAAAACATCAATGTTAGCATGCATACCTTAGGTCACATGACTCTGTAGGTGAGCTAGAGCTGTTATACGCCAATTCAGCAGGTCGTGTGGCACGCAGGAGTCTATCCAGCATCAGTCCCGCAGGGGAGGTGGGAGAGAAAGAATGGGAAGCGTGTTGCCGTACTCTCTGCCCTTCATCATCCTTAACAGCTGGAGGCATATCTACAGTCCCTGGTGACAAGACCCCCGTTTCTGACATTCGCCACACACCGCTATCTGTCCCAGAGCTGTCCGCTGTGACACCTGAAACAGCGTACTTCATATCGAGGTCACTGTCCTACATCAGAAGAAAATACAGAGAAATTTTTGTACATATGAAATATTTGTACATACTGTATACAAATACAAATATATAGCAGGTAAATTTTTTAAAATTGAAATAAAAATAAAGATCATAGTAATAATCATCCATTTTTGTCCATATAGTTAAAGTCAGTGGGGTCCAAACCATTAGAAGTCCTCATTGACTTTTATTGCACATTTGTCAGAATATTTTCTTCTGTGTTAAATGGAATCCCTTTAATATAGTCAGACTATTTGAAAACTTTTTTTCGTCACAGGTTTCTAAGAATTTACACACAAAGCCTGATGTCCCATAAACCATAGCGGCGTGTCTTTAATAATGTCAAACTAAAGACTTTTGTGGCAGCAGAAGAGTTGTGGTTTTAAGATTCAGGCTCCAATGTTCCAAGATCAAATAAAGACTTTCCCAGAGATCAATCACAGGATAAATGCAGTAAATGAAGGGAGGAGATGGCATTTGGATGAAAAACGTTACAGCTGAGTGTCTGCAGATCTGGTATATTGAGTGAGCTAATTTGTAGGAGCAGCAATATGTGTGGCGTCTGACCTTAGCGGAGCCTCTGAGCATGGCGGTGAGCCTGACGGCAGCAGCGTCTGAGGAATGAAGGTGAAATGGAGTGCAGGAGCCAGGAGAGGAACACAACTTCTCTGTCAAAACAACACACGCTGTCAAACTGATGTGTGTGTGTCAATAAAACTAGATGGAAATGCAGCGTCAGTGATATTTACAGTAAGTTAGCATGAAGTACATAATGAATAATGAAAATAATAATGTAAATAGCAGTTGTCACTTTACAGGCTGCTGTCTTTGTTCCGTTCGGAAAATTTGGTGTGTGTGTTCTGACAAATCTCTGAATGCCAAGATGGCAGAAGAAACCAGTAAAAAACGAAAATAGCACAACAGCATGGTCTCTTTATGGCCATTACATTTTTTTACATAGTTTTGAGGAAGGCTTTTGCTTTCTGTTCGCACAGTCAACTCTACATGTCTCTGCATTTATATTGCAAATATTTTTTGGATAATAAACATATATTTTTTAATTCATTGTTTTATTTTAGAATTAGCTACAAAGATCGTAACCTATGAAGAAGAAATATCTGAACAATAGTTTATCTTCTAGGCATACACACACACAAAATTTGTGGTCCCAATGCAGTCAAAGTGATGCAGTGTGTAAAGGAAATAGAAGAAACAGACATTCTGCCTTTCTCCCACACACTTGTAATGACCTTTGCAGCTCTGTGAGAAACACTAACTTGCATCTATCCATTCACATGCGAAAAACTTTCACTGTTACTGACAAGCACAAATAAACGATTTGTATATGTCGGCACAAAATCAGTTGTGTGTGTCTTGGTAAAGATGAGTGTGTATGATTAAGTAAAAGTGAGACTTGCCGGGGCACCCCGTAATGAAGGATGAATGTGTAGGCCTTCCAACAGTAATGGAAAAACCAGATATTGACGTCAACTTCACACACACAAAAACAAACACGCACACAGACTTTATTCATTCAGATACTTGTTGATTCTCCCATCAGGAAACCCAAACACAGAGTTCATTTGTGCTGAATCCCCATCATCTCAAAAGCAGATCTAAAGCATTTGTAATACTAACACAACAACTGGGTAATGTAGCTTGGTTTTCAAACGATTAATGATGACTCACTTCATTTGACCCGTGGCATGCCGTTTTTCCTTTGTATTTGTCTGTTCCTCGGAGTACAATATTTTCGGTCAGGATGACCATTCACATTTTTGAGGTGAGAATCGAAAAACCAACACCAGCAGAAAAACCACTGTAACTTCCTATCAAAAATATCTCAATGCAAGCCTGGCTTGAAAATCACATTGTACAGAACCAGCTACTTGAGCTCTGACTCATTGCTGAATTAAGCCTACAAAGCTGCCCTGCACCACAGACCAAAAACAATGAACAAAAACACACAAACTAAAGTCATATGAGACAATCAAAGTCTTTGTGTGATTTATTCATGCATTGTATTTGTGCGTCTTTGTTGCATGCATCATTCGTACAGATCATCTCTAGTTACCTGCTTTTGATGTCCGTCTCCGGATTCTCATCTTCGGGAAGGATGGCCATGAGTAATTAAATGGAGAGTCTGAGTCAGAGTCCATGTTTTTAATTTTCCTCAACTGCTCCGTTTTGTGAAACACATAACACTAAAATCACCAAGGAGTTAGGTAGGAGTTCGAGAACACTTTTCTAAAAAAAATGCAGATTCCTTAGATAAGCTTTGAGGAGATGAGCCTGCGAGGGTTTGAGAGCGTGTCGGAGAAGGTGGGCTCAGTCTCGACACTCTATACTCCCTACTTTTTTATTGCAGTCAGAGTCAGGGCTCAAACTGGACCTGGGAGAGCACGACAGAGGCATTTTCAAATGAAGGTGTCTGTAGGAATCTTAAAAGGTCAGCCAAGGTTTAGGAATCATTAACCGCACATGCTAATGAAACCCATGAGGTCCTGGGATGCAAAAAGACACACACCTCCTCTTACTCTTTATAAACAAATAATACAACGGCAAATTTCACTGCGGAATAAATAACCTTTAAAAAAAATCATGCTGCAAAGCAACCTAATTTGTAATACAATTTCTCACATGCAGGAATGTGTCATGTATCGCCTTAAAAACCGTAAAAGGGTGGGCCAAACTGATTTTCAATAATCTAGTATATGATCTAAAATTTATAAACGGCTGTCCAAATCAAAAATATAGTCATAATTTTCCATCTAGGCTAATATTTTGCCAGAAAATCTGCAGTGTTATCTTTATTTAAAAAATGGCATTGCTGAAAAATACCTGATACCTAACGATAACTAAAAATATAGCAGTAATAGTATTGTAATCATATATAATAAAAGATTACTTTATATTAACATAACATTGAAATTAAACTGCGATCTGCAATAAATTAAAGCCTTACCAAACCAACCTTAAATGCCACAAAGTATATTCTACAAAATCAAACTACATTTTACTACACTACCCATTTAATCAACAGCACAAACTAAACCTGACACAGACTCAAAATCAGACCTGCTAAAATGCAACAACACAAACTCAGCAACATCTAAAAAGTCAACACCAGCCAGAACTTTTAAAAAGCAGTATTACAGCCAGGTGTGTGTGTGTGTGTGTGCCTGAGAAGAGATGGATTACTCTCTGCATGTGGTGGACATTCAGTCTCTGCTAGAGAACCTCTCAGTGTTTGTATGTATCCATCCTTCAGCGGGAACATATGCTCCAGTAATCCAAACAGCAGACTTATTCAGTTCACCAAAGGTCTCGAAAACCAACAAGAGGCTAAAATGAGTGCGCTTCGATTCAATAATTATACATTTCTGAGTGCAGCTCCTTAGAAAACGCTCCTTATGAAGACAGATCTCTTGATAGGTGAAGGTCAGCAAACAAAAATGCCTGATTTAGTTCCTTTTTGCTTATATCCTTTTGTCCGTGTTCTTATTCCTTTACTTCTATGACAGCAGAATTGTCCATTCAGTTTAAATGGAGACCTCCAAAAGGGTTTGTTTCTAGTCAGCCTGCTCTTTTCTGTGGACTGTAACTGTTTCAGTCTCTCATGAAATCTGGGCTCCAACCCCAGCTCTCTCCTCCCTCCAGAGTTGTTAGTGGCTAACCGTCTGTGTGTGAGAGACTGACTTTGTGTTTTAAAATGAGAAATGAGGGAATGATAGTTCAGTACAGCTTAAATGATGAGAATGGGTTGCATACTGTATGCAAGCGTGAATTAATAAATGTCATAAATAATAAAATATTGTCATAATCATCAAACAATATTTTTTTATAATCATTATGATAGGTAAGTACTGCTACTTTTCAAAGGTTATGGGCAAAAACCTTTTTATTCAATTAAATTTAATTAATTTAAATGGACAATCCTCATAATCCAACAAGGTAACTGGGAAAAATCTGTGAAAGTATCTGTATTAGGATGCGGGAACACGTTCTGTGGCATGGGCTAAATTTTAAAGGATCATCTTAAATGTCAGCTTTAGTGCAAGTTGAAAAATCTAAGCTTGTTAACATTCCTGCCTCCACTTTACAGTTGAAACTGTGAATGTGCATGTCTGTGTGAGAGAGTGGTTGGCTATAGGAGCCAAAACCATGGAAAAAGAAGAGTTCCACCTTGAGTTCTCCTTGCTGAGCTACAAATCTCCCCATCTTCCTTCAAAGAAACCCTAATAAATAAATTCAAATTTATTTACAACAGATCCTTAAGAGCAATAGCAGCGCCTGCATCCAGAAGGCACTTTTTCCCCTTCAGCAACAATGACATGAAACTATTCAATGAACACAGAACAGAAGGTCTGCACAATTTAATTTAGATGTATTTAGATGGTAATGTTCAATTGCCAGTGCCTGCTATTTTGTAACAGTACTTGTAATATACTGAGAAAAAAAACAAGACGTCTGTTTTAAATAAACATCATTTTGCTCTAACTTCAAAGAATCCTTTTAAATTAAAGTAAAAAAACGGATGCAGCTGCACTGAAGTAAACCAGCTTCAGCCCCAAAAAAAGAAAAATCATGACTTTTGCCTATTCAATAAGCCCCTCTCATGCATGCAACACAAAGCAACAGTAGTCAACATCAAATTTCCTTGTTGATGTTTACTTATAATTGGGTAGTAACAAAGAATTGGGTAGTAACAAAGTAAATTTACTATATCAGATAAACTTAAGAAGTCAAGAGTAGATTTAAAGGGGAGTATTATAACTTTACTATAAAATTACTTTTACTTCACTACACTGGGTGTTGTTCCCCTCGTTACTTCATTTCAATGCAATACATGCTAAGAAGTCCATAGTTCATTTTAAACACACTGTCTGTTTTTTCGAAGGCAAGCTATTCTGAAATAAATCTCTATATAGATGATTCCGTTCAAGGCCTTGATCAACAAAAATTATTTCTAGAATTAATTGTCCTTGAGTACAATTTTTGAATACTCTGCCCACCTCTTTTTAAAAGCCAAACATCTTGTACAGTACCAACATCAGAATTCCAACATGACTTTTCTTACTCAATTCCATAATCTCATTCCAGCATCTAATGGTCTTTGAGCTTTCTAAAGATACATTCAGCACCTGAATTATGTTGCCACTATAATCACTTCTTTTGCATTAGTCGGCATTCTAATGAACCATAATGCACTGCATCAAGCCAACCCAATATATTTGTGTATGCTATATATTTTTATCTTTATTGGAGTGTATGTTTATCCTTATTTTATCCTTAGAAATATGCTAATTTCAGACATGTTCAATAATAACATTTCTTATTATCATCAATGTTTAAAACAGCTGTGATGCTTAAAATGTGTGTAAAACAGAATGATTCCCTTTACGTATGCAAGGTGTACCTGAGTTAAATGTATTTAGATCTTCATCCTCTTCATCCAGACAGAGAACAAGCTGTTCTTCAAAGACCTGACAAACAAGATGAGAAAAACTAATTTCAGTTGTTTTCAAGAACGAAAACAGACCAAAACAAGAACACGGGCATGAACATCTGTCCATTCGCAGAAAAACACTACAAGAGCACATATGGCAGGTCTAAAGAAGACTAAGTGATCCATTATTGTGTTTCTGATTCCAGGAATTGACTGAAACGCGCTCAGACACTAAAATAACTCACACTATCCACCAGGGCTTCATCCTCGATTCTCAGTTGGCTGTTCAAATCTGAGGAGCAGAAACAAACACAACACAAAAATTGATTTCCACCTGTAGACAATTGCCAACTTGAGAACAAACAAGTCTTTCTGCTGGAAAACCGAGACACCTTTCACCATGGTGAGCAGTGACAGGAAGTGTCTGCACATTAAGTTCACAGGGTCACAGAGGCTAAACCTGCCGAGGCTCCTGCTGTCAACACAACAAGCTGGCAGTTTCCCTGTGTCTCTTTATGGCATATACATCACGCTGTGTTTTTTCCTTGATTTGTCAAACTGTAAGCAGATTATTTCTTTCATTTTGTCCCTTTTACCCCTCCCAAACATATAGTGTCTCTGTCTCTCGGCCCACCCAGGAGGAATGTGTCTCCTCATACTGGACATGTTTGGGAAATCAGCCGGAGGTCCCTCACAAAGACTGCTCTGTGTATGTGTGTGTGTATTAGTGTATGTGTACTCCTCATCCCACATTCTACCACAATGTCCTCCTGACTGAGCCAAATTCACCCAATGTACTCTAACAACGCTGCCAGACCTAACTCACAGTGACAGACTGAGAAAGAGAGAGACAGAGAGAGAGTCGGTGTGGGGAGAACTGGGGTCAAGAAGAGGGAAAGGAACAAGAGACAAACAGAAAAAAAGAAAGTGGAATAACAGAAGGAGGATTGAGGTTAAGTGAGAGCCAGAAGAGAAGAAAACGTATCACATTAGCAGGATGAAACATGATAAGACCTTGGCGAGAGCAAAATATAGAAAGCAGTCATAAAATAAACCCAAGACAGGAGGACTAAAATAAAGTGAAAAATAATAATATAAGCATTGTGGCCAGAAATGATCTTGTTGAGTTTGAATTCTCACCACACGGCTTCTATCTAATTTTCAGAAACCCACATATATGAGTTGAAATCTCAAACTGCTTCTTAAAATTTTAGCTTGATAGTTCAGATTGAGTTTATTATTGCTAATAAAACTAACAGACATTTTAGTCTGTGTGTATTGGGGTAAAATGCATAGAAATGAGTTCTGGCTTACCTGTGTCACATACATCTGATGTGTGTATGCTCTCTTCTGACGGCTCACTCAGTCGTCCCACCTGTAACATGTTAAACTGTCAGGTCTGATACAGAATCACATTTGTGTTTAACATCGGCTGTAATAATTCTAATCCGACTACACATTGATGTTTGCTTTCTCGTGGATTTATGGAAATCACAAACACAAGGTCAACAAAGCATTTTAAAAATCTTATTTTAAACGGACATATACTACATTGAAACGTCTGTGGTCAGAAATTAACACTTTTACTCTGCAAGAAAACATAACACATTTTCTGCGTGTACAGATAATTTTTAATTATTTGGAAAAACGGTCAATAGAGTGATTACTTTAGGGTCCAGATTATGTCGTTTTCAGCATTTAACAGCAAGAAAAGAAAAAAAAAAAGGTAATCAGTTTTTCAACTATGTTTTGCACTGACAAAGAATTGACAGTGTTTCTGGTAAAAACTTTATGAAAGCAAAAGTGTAAAATAATAAGAAAAGCTTACTGTTTGAAACCAGATTGTTTAGATTTTCTTCTGTCATCATTTCTATAAATAACCACTACGTACAAGTAAAAATAGTCATTTGATCCTCTCTGTTGTTTTTGTTGTCTGTCTTTTCTCAGTCCTTCCTTTTCCAAACAATAACCAAGAGATTTCTACATTCTAGATTTACAACGGACAGGAAACAAAGAAAGAGTTTCCTTGAAATTGGTGTTCGATGCTGACTCACCCTTGCAAGTGCATCTGGCTCTCTGCTCTTCTCTCTGTACAGCTGGATACTGTACTGTGCATCTATCCTGGTGCTGTTTTTCACAGTCAGACTAATAGATTCGGTGACAGGGCAGATACGAAGCTGGTGAGAGCCGTCTGTCCATTTCTGACACATCCACACTGGCCTCCACGCTCTACAACTCGAGGGACTAATCAAAACACAATCATAAGACACATGAACCTCAGCCTCTACTGTACACTGGATCAATGACTGAGGTTGACACATCAGTGATTAATGGATCTTTTTCACAAGTAATCTAATTATAGCGCAGTGTGCCAGGCTGGGCGGAGTGACTCACTCTGTTAGAGCGCTGATGAGCGTCGGGTCTCCGTGCTTCTGAGCCAGCGTGAGAGGACTATGGCCTTCTTTGTCGACTATGGGAACCATCCTCTGACCTTCAGACTCCAGGAGGAGGAAGTGACTGAGGTGGGGGAGCCCCATATGTATGGCCACATGTAGAGGCGTTTCCCTGGAAAGGAGATCTAAAAGAGAAAGAGAATGATAAATAATCAGTCTTGGGAAATGTTTTCTTAGTACATTTTTTTACGTCAGGAAAAAGATGGATTACAATAAACAGTGAGAGATTTTGTCTCTTTTTTTTTTTTTGTTTGATTAACATGATTAACATTAGACAGCAGGAGTATTAGACTTAAACTGGTTTAAGTCTTACCTCCTGACTAGACGGTTCTCTGTTTGTAAGTGTGATCAATTTCATCACCTTTATCATGTGGCATTCCACAAGGGTCCGTTTTAGCACCACTTCTCTTTTCTTTTTATATAATTTCTTTGGGTTCAATTCTGCGTAATTTCACACAGTGTGTCATTTCACTGCTATGCAGATGATACACAGCTGTATACAAGTCAAATGACCCCACTGCTATAGAAAGATTGTTGGCCTGTCTTAATGAAGTTAAGGCTTGGATGTCTATAAACCTTTTGAGCCTAAATTAATCGAAAACAGAATTGATTATGTTTGGTTCCTCCGAACCCGATAGCGTAGTTGAATCTAAGCTGGGTCCTCTGTGCCAGTTTAAAAAGTATCATGTAAAAAATCTGGGGATGATTTGTGACAGTACACTTAAATTTGTCAAGCAAATAAATGAAATCGTTAGAATTGTTTTTATTTAATTAAGAATGATTTCCAAAATAAAGTCTTTTTTATCCAAGATAAACTTGGAAAAAGTAATTGATGCATTTATCATTTCGAGATTAGATTATTGTATTTTGTTATACTATGTGCTCAAAATAATGTTTTAGATAGACTGCAAAATCGATCATATTACTCCTGTGTTAAAAACATTGCATTGGTTGCCTGTTACATTTAGGATAAATGTAAAAAATTTAGTATTTGTATTTAAATCTTTACATGGTTTAGCACCATGTTCTATTGCTGACCTAATCCAGGAACAAAAGTCAATGAGAGTATTACGATCTCAATCACAGAGACTTCTTGTTGTTCCTAGGTCCAAGATGAGGTCTAGAGGGGATAGCGCTTTCGCGGTCACCACTAATTTATGCAACAGTTTGCCTCCATATATTAGGGACCTTCCTACGCTTAGCCAGTTCAAAAGCCATTTAAAGACTGATTTCTTTATATCGCGTTCGATCAAAGATAAGTGTGAAGGGTGCTAGTGTCATGTATATCTTTGTTTTTCTTTTTACTCTACATTAGTTATATGGGTATATTTTGTTTTTATTTGTCTTTTACTGTTTAATTGAATTACTGCTTGTACAGCACTTTGGTCAACATTGTTGTTTTATTCAGCGCTTTATAAATAAATTGAATTGACCTGAAATAGACTACTGTCACATTAAAAGCTTCCCAGATCCAATGTACTGTTACATGTGTTTTCTTTCTCAGATAAAAAATGTCTAGTAGTATTCCGCCCACCCATATGTTGAGGCATGATATTGCAATTTGTAGACAGTGTGTCACACTTTTCCTTTTGTAATAATACAATCTCCCTAATTATAAGAAATCAGGAGCCCATTTGGCATATTAGTGTAAAAGTTCTATAATGTACACAAGATGTGCTTTGTGCTCTGTGCAAACAAGCGGCAGTCTGATAACAGGTATATTGCTTTCTAAAAAAATAATACCCTTGTGGACATCCACATCGATGGCTTAGAGTTCAAACAGACAGCTAATCTCTGTATGGTACACATCTGGTCATAAACATGCAGTAGGGTAACAAACACTTATGGCAAGCACTTTGCACATGGTCTCTATAGAGTGTATAATAAAGGGGTGTTAAAGTAAAGGCTCAATCATTGAATGGTCCATGGTGGAGTCCAAGATAGCCCTTTAGATGATTTGAGGGGAAAAAATGATTACTTTAATCCGGCCTTCAAACTGACACCCAACCTGTTTTCCTCTTTATTGTTTCTTCAGTGTTTCCCATAAGTGTGCTTGGGTCTTAATGTGTAGAACTTAGTCAAAACCTGTTCATCAGGTTATCACAATACTCAGGAAATGCAAATACAAAATGATTTCCATCAAGACTCATATAAATATCATATGAATGAAATTCAGGAGGATCAGGATATAAAGAATCAAGTGGATAAAGCCTTGAATAGGTGTGGGATTATTTTCTTTGTCCTGCTTCAGTGGAACAAAGGAGAAGTTACTGGGTGTTGACAGACAAACTAAAGAGGGGACTCCAAACTGGACTGGTGTGTTTGTAAAGAACAGCACACACATGCACAGTAATTGACTGAACAGATGTCTACCACTCTTTGCTCATGTTGATAGTGGTAGTCGATCTGCTGTTTTGATTTGAAAGAGAAGTGGCTATGAGGTGAGGTCAAATATCACTGCTCGACACTAATATATTGCAAGAAGTTGCAGAAACCAAACCAGTTATTTGTTTGAGAGATAAATAATTGCTTTGTTGGTGAAATTTCTAAAGCGTAGCATGCTAAAGCTGTTTTTTCTCAGCAAACTACCAACAACAATAGTTGTCAGCAGAATGCAACTAATTTAAAGGATTAGATAAACATATTCATGTCCAATAAGTGAATGTCCAGGTTGTTTTGATACGCTTAAAACAAGCAGTAATGTTTGTGAGATAAATTGCTGTTCCTTTCCCTGAGACTAACAAGAATGTTGCTAAAGAGTGCTGTCATTAATTAAAGCTGACACTGCGTTCTTCAGACAAAGCAATGAAATGAACGCTAATTCAGCTGCGCAATTTAGCGCAAACAATTGCTAGTGTTATGTAAGGGGCCCCATGTGCACTGGAGACATTCTTTAAATCCCTCTCCATTCTCACTGTTCAAGAAATCAGTTAATGTTCCATGATGGAACGGGCACTGTATCCATTCTCACTTAGACAGAACTCCAGACCATAACAAATACACTGCACTGTATTTCTCTCTCTCTCTCACACACACACACACACACAAACACACTTATTTATATTTAAAACATCAACTGTCCATATAAAAGTATTGCTTTATTTAAGAGAAGAACCGATATAGCATCCTTTTTGGTAACACTTTATTCTAAGGGTCCAGAATAATGCATTAGTTAAGCATTGATGGTTAATTTGTTCATAATTGATAATTAGTTGAGCAACCTAACGGTTTAATGGCCCAAATTATACATTAGTTAAGCATAAATAAACTAGTAATTTATGATTAACTTGTTCACAATTATGGATCAGTTAAGCATGATACACATATAACTAATGATTACCTGAACATATAATAAGGGCATATTAGCCGTTATTTACAATTAATTTGTAATTTGTTATTAATCAAACTTCATTTTATTAGCACTAAATTAGTGGCAGTGTAGCCTTAATTATTATAGTCTATAAATGTGAATATTACTCAATAGTTGCCATAATTAATATGGATTTTTGTGAATTAATATGAAATTTAAGTTTCACTTTAGAATAGGGGGTCAAATTCCATTTATTAGCACTATATTGATTGTAGTTTAGACTTAATTATTAGTTTATCCTAATCAATAAACTTAAATATCGCTCAACAAGTGTCATAAAGTATATTTAGAACAGGGGGTCAAATAGTCTTTATTACAATATTTTAGTTAAAATATGCAAACTAGTAGTAATTAAACATCATAACAATAACAAAACAAGAAGGAAAGAAGGATATATATAAGGATATATATATATATATATAGTTTAGACTTAACTGAGTCTGAGTCGGCATCACATATATATATA
>JAUYWG010000038.1:9021881-9040721 GCA_034779775.1 Enteromius afrohamiltoni
TATATATATTACACATTTCTTTTTTTTTGTTATTGCTATGATGTTTGATTACTGCTATATATATTATATATATATATTATATTAGTTAATATATAAATATATGAGTTAATTATTAATTACTAGCTTATTTTTGTTACTAGCTTATTTTTGTTTTGTTTTGTTTAAAATGACTTATGAATTGTAAATATTGTATAATATGCCTTTACTATATTTACAGATAACTATTAGTTATACACGTGTTCATGCTTAACTTGTTAATCATAAATTACTAGTTTATTGGTGCTTAACTAATGCATAATTCGGGTCCTTAAAATGCTAAGTTAATCATTAATTATGTGTGTCTTTGCTCAACTAATGCTTAATTGTGAACAAATTAACCATTAATTGATGCTTAACTAATGTATTACTCTGACGCCCTATTCTGAACTGTTACCTTATTGGTTAATTCCAGAATATTCTGCATTGAACATAAATGAAGCCAAACATAAGGAAAAAAAAAAAGTAAATGTACAAAAATATATTTTTTATGCAATATTTCAATATATAATTTAAACTGAACAGACCTATTAAAACACATTTAAAGAAACAAAGATAACGTATGTGAAATAAAATAATATATTCAATGAACAATATTCTAAACTGTGCTCTAGCCAACAGGACTAGTCAAATTATTGTGCACTATTTTAGTCTTTATCACTGTTTTGTTTATATTGGCTGTCTGTCACATGAGAAGCATGTTCCTAACACTCATCCTGATAACCTGCTCTGACGCAATAGTGTTTCCTCAAAATGGAAATCCCCATAACATTTTTTTGTTTTGTTTTGTTAAAAAAAGTATTCAGTATACAGGGTATACATAAATATATTTCTAAAGGTGCTGTTGATTTTGGTAACAAGCCATCTAATCAAAGAAAACAAAACATTTACTGAGGTAAATGGTGATGTGTTCAATACTTATTTTACCCGCTATATATATATATATACACACACACACACACACACACACACATACATGCATATTATACATTATATGTATAAAATGCACAGATTCATTGGCCCAGGACCTTTAATGAGTCTAGCTTCTAAGTGAACACAAAACACTATTACTTAGAGTTACTCAGTCGTAGCTAAAGTGCTGTTGAATTTAATCCTGTGTTCCACTAACGAGCCATAACAAACATGGTGCAGAGCTCCATATATCTAAACCTGTCCCAAGCAAAAGTTAGTTATACACCCACATTGATAATGCAGTCAGAATGTAATTCATACAGTTCATTCAAGCATTATCTTAAATTGCAGTGGCACATCTGTAAAGATCACAAGCATTTCAGAATGGTGATCTGTATTTCCAAAACATAAATCACATGAATATAATGGCAGTCTGGATTATGGTGCTTTGAAGTGCACTTTTTTTCTGAGAACTAATTTTTTCGTAGACTTTGCCCCAATCTATTTGTACATAATGTTAAGAAACTACCGTAGTAGACAAAAATGAAAAAGTTAGCAATAACTACAAAGTGAAACTGACTGACCTTGCTTCTCCTGTCTGGCTTGGCTGTCCCATCCCAGAAAGTGCAAGTTAGCCAGGGCCCGTGTGATATTTTCATCAACCACGGTGTATCTGTGCTCTGCATTAAACTCTGATGTTCCTGAGGCTTCTCGCTGGCTGAGATTTCCCTGTTCACAAATATTGAGCCCCTGTTCAGCTAGGCTTTCCAATCGAAATAATTCCTTTGGATCACAAACCCCATCTGTCCCATGCTGGCCAGTCTGTTCTAAATGGTTAGCCTCGGATGAAAACATTTTCTCAGGGCAGAATTTCCTTAGGATATCCTGATAGCTGCTAGAAGTCAAGTTCATGAGCTGCTCCGCCAGCTCTTGTGCCTCATCCCGTATGTACTCCAGAGACAGCTGTCCTGAATTGCAGAGGAGGCTAGTGGGACTCCTGCTGTCCCTCGAACAGCAGTAGATCTCCACAGATACTTTCTCTGGAACATCGTGGCCTTAATGGAGAAAAGGTAAGAAAGGTTAAAACACTTTAAATTATATATCTTCTATCTGCTCATGATGAAGTACGTTTTGATCATGTTGTCTAAGCACGCTGCATTGACTTTATTCTGCTTGTTTTCAACGTTCCCTGACAGATGGTTTTTAGATTTTCTCATTTGTGTTTATGCTTAAATCTTAAACTAAATGCTGCTGGCAGAAGGACAAGTCCTTTAATATGTCTGAAACACTAAAAACAAGGGTAATATTTGTAAATCACAGTATTGTCTTGTGTTACTGTCTTTATTCAGGTCACATGGCAAAACACAAAAACAGGATGTTATGAACACTGGAACTTTATATTATAGAAAGAAATCAGGCACTGACTCATTTTTGCTTTCACTGACACTTAAAACCATCAGGTAACATAAATTCATATCTCTATTTCAATATGTTTTAGTTGTGAACTGTATCTTTCAGGTATCTGTTGCCTTCTAACTACTTTTTTTCATAGAAACACGTATTCATTACGCCTACACATATACAAACAAGCACTACTATTATACAGCACTTTACTTATCCATGTCAACAGGAAATCCCCTTGGTTTTCACACCAAGGACAGTGAACAAAGATAACTACACTATTTAAATACACTTCTAGGGAAATAGGTAAGACTACAACACAACTATAACAATAGTAACACAGACCAGCAATGGCGTTGGAATCATTTTTCCAGTATAGTAATCAATCCTACAGGCCTTCTTGCTCTATATACATCTATTAGACTCTGGGATTTATTAAGTGTCTCACCAGGCACAATGAATTTAATTGAGGCTTGATTGTCGGCCCTGTGAGCTGTGGTTACATGGTGAAGGGATGAGCCCACGAGGACCACAAAGTAGTCAGCTTCCTCCTGAACCCTCGACAACACCTGTAGCTTCACACAGACCTCCAACTGACCCTGAGAGAAAGACAATTACATCCACATTATGATTTGTTTTACACACAATATGGCATAATGAATTTGTCAAAAAAATCTATTAAAACCAAGACAAATCTTTGGACATAGATCTTATTATTTAAGGCAAATAAAGTTTAATGAAATGTCATGGTAGAGAAAATAAAACAGGGAAAGAAGATTGAGATTGATTCTTGTTGTTTTTGTTAATATTAGCTTGTTGCAGTTAATATAACGGCTGGTGCTGCAGTGTTGCTCAAGATTGAGACCATATAAAACTTGAGTTGGGCAATCTGGACCAATGACTTTGATTTGGTAGAGTTAGATGAAAAATGAGGATTTGAAATGTTCTCTCTTATTTCCAGCGATTTCCACTTGTTCACTGAATACCGGGATCCTCCTGTAGAAACTTGTTTGCATAGAAATTTGGTTATACCATAGCAAAGGACATAACTAAATCATGATGTAAATTTGAAGCCAAACAAAACAAAACACCTACCACCCAATTTAGTCCAGTTTAAACTGAACCATGATTTTAACAAAGAAAATAATATTTATCAGAAGCTGTCCTAAACCCTCATACTTGTAGGTACTGCTACTGCATAATGCTATTGGACATTTTTGTTTATTTAAATTATACCACCTATAACTAAGATAATAACTAATTATGAATGGGTGTACCTACAGTACACAACAGTACAACAGTACCGTCAGACTGACACAATGAGAGACAAATGAAAATTGCACTGATTGCTGGTATTGAACCTGAATATAAAGCAATTACTTTCCTCTGAAATAAGATTCTAAAGGAAGTGTAAACAAAGTGAAAGTACCAATGAAGTTCAGATATGGGCAATTAATAAAAAAAGTTGTTTATTTCATATTGGGAGTCTCAACTGCTGATTATTAGATTGTTTAAACAAAGTAATTAGGGTGATTAATCAGAGGCTGGACTCATTATCAAAAGTATGAGGTCATGCGTCTTAATTAGTATTGTGCTCAGCTCAATGCTATTGTTTCATTAAACATCTACTAGAAATAGTTTTTGTTTTTCTCTACTACAAACAAAATGTATAATATATTGTGACTTTGATCTGATGGGAAAAAAATGGATACATTTGTTTTACTTAAAATATTTGTAACTGTATATGGCTATAGGAATGTACATGGTAGAACACGACGTTGTAAACGCTAATAAATTAATTGTGAAGTGCCACAAATAAAGAGCCACAAAATCTCAAACAAAATACATCCATAAGCATGAAAAGTTATCCTACAAGAATACAGAGCCACTGTGTAGCAGACAAAAAATAACAAATCCATAAGCACAATCATTCATCATCAATGTAAGCATTCAGACGCAATTACTAACACACACACACACACACGACCCATAGACATTTACCCATAATTTCACGGTCAGACCCTGGATCAAAGAAACACCCTGTAAAAAAGGGAGGTGAACAGTAAATTCAGTCTCGCCGGAGGCATGTGTGTGACAAGGCACTTTTCTCTTTCTCTATTCAACATAAAGCCCCCGTTTGATTGTTTGCCTTCCTTCACCAGACGTCTCCCTCACTTCCTGTCATTTAAGAGGCCCTGCAGAAATAGTGATGGAGGGAGAGAGGAGTGATACAGAGCAGGTTTGGTGTGGGAATGAGGGAAAGGTAAGGTCTCTCCTATTTTCTCAGGCTCTGTACAGTACACATAGGGATGAATGATGAGCATGGGATTCTCTCTGCTCCTCCACTCTTTTCTTTCTTCGCTCCGTCTCTGTTGCGTTCCTCTCTCTTTCCACACAGCTGCTTGCAAACATTAGGGTCTTGAATGGTAAAGTCTTACATCACAATATGAGTCATGTTTAAAAATGGTTTCTGTTTGAATCATGTTGTACTTTCCATTTTTAGATAATCCAGTAAAGTAAATATTAAAAACAAGAAAGGTAATTGATTATTTTCTTGTTTTATTTGGAAACTATACAAAACCAAAACGATAAGATTGCGCATAAGAAATTATGATATGAAAGGAAAAATAGCTCATTTATAACGGCAAGACTACACAAAAACATTTTAAGGATGATATATGTTTGGAAAACAAGCCAAAACACTGGATTTTGATGATGCTATAGTCATATCAGCAATATTTATTGAACCTCATGATTATATTTCAAATATTGTATGCAACAGATGGACCAGAGCAGTTAGCAAAGGCATATTCTGTTGCTGTGTTTAGTCTTGTCGTGCTGGCTTAAAAATAAAGAAAAAAAGAACAGAAGTTGAATTACTGAGCGGCTGTTATTGTCCCCAGCACCTGGTTGCTGACTAGTTCCTGGAAGAAAAACACCTCACTAATACACTGGTCCCTATGGACGGCATGTGTGTGTTTACTTACAGATGACATAACCGCTGCCACCTGAGAAGGGCGTGTATGGCTTCTCATGTTCTAACAGGACTCATGTTTAAATGCATGTTCAGCTCAACATTGCTATTCAGTAGTGGTTATGTCTGTCTAACATCTTTTCAGATGTTTGTGCATCTCAGAGTTTACATAATCTAATCTGATATACAACATTTATACAAACATTTAACAAAATAAAGCACATTTTAAAGAATTTTAGTCAAAGTCTGAGCGATTTTATTTTAATTATTCCTATTTCTAACCAGTAGAGTTGGTTTTAGAAAAACGTGCCAAAGTTTTAAAACCATAAACACATGAATTGTCATGTTTTTATTGGAGGTTCAGTCAATTAAATGACTCATCGAGAATGGGTGATACCATTATTATACTATCTTGCAAATTATATATGCAAATATAATTAGATTATTTAGCAAACGTACAGTTAAAAATATATTTTTACAGTCACCATTTTAACATTTAAAAAGCTGCAACTGCAAATTATAAAATGTTTTGTTCATTAATCAACAGTCAATGCGCTCAATGTCTCAAAATCTTCAACTGATATGAATGAACGTGTTTTTGACAAACTTAATATTTTTTCATGATTAATGTGAAATCACTCCTCCATTAAACTGTGGGGCTGGTGATAGGTGGATGCTATTTCTATATATTTTCATCAATAATAAGCCATTAATGTTCAGATAATCAAATCATACATCAAATACAGATTTTATTGCCGTTAACCATCCAATATAGATAGATGGTGTAATTGCCTTTCGAAAGACAAGCCACCTGATCAAACAGCTCAAACTAACTAGCTATAAATATGTGCAAGGCATAATCTTCTTAGTGAGCTGAAATAGTATTTCTTTGAAATATCCTCTTTATTAGAGATAATGACCTGTTGGATTTTCTTTGATCAGGGTGTTCCTGTCCCAACAAAACAGGGAAAGAATGTAATATCTCAGGATATCTTTGTGGGAGTGAGTATGACCTGGACTAATGGCTCCACATGAGGGTAAAAATAGTAAAAAGGAGTTTCACCAATTTAATAATATGAAATTACATCATCTAATAAAGTAAACCCAAATCATTTTCCTTTAACCTGAGATGTTCTGCTGAATGCATCTGCGTGATGTTTGGCAAGTGTTTAACCAGAACAGAGTATTGTGTTCATTGAGGAAATGCCTTCCATGCGATTCCAACTGATATCCAAATCAGTACACAGACAGGAAGAGAAGTGCAGAGGAATCTTTCCAAGCTCTTTCCAAGCCACATGAAAGGATTGTCCAAACAGTCCCCTATGGACTAAACGTGACTCACAAGATTCCAACCAAAGACGTCCAAGAATGCAGTTCTGTATGCTTAATGACATAAGTCCTGACGGAGTCGTGCCAGCAGCCAGCACAGTCATGACCCACATCACATAACACTCACAATCCACCTCAAGGCTGGACATTAAGACTAGACAAGCAACTGCTAGCTTAATCTGTATTTTCCAGGGCACAGACCATTTACCTTCCACTATACAGTTCAAAAGTATGGGGCCCATAAGATTTTCTTTTTTGAAAAGGTCTCTTATCAGACCAAGGCGCATTTATTTGATCAAAAATACAGTAAATATAGTAAAGCTACAGTGTGAAATATTATTAAAAATGTCCTTTATTCCTGTTACTCCACTGTCACAGGATCCTTCAGATATCTTTGGGGGTCCTCTTTGACATCAAGAAGTCTGAAAGCTACAGCACTAGATATTGTATCATACTCCCAGCGCTCTATGGTTCCCTATCTGGAGTTTATTCAGTGTTATCAGAAACAATACTTGACAGACAAACAGAGATGCCTTTTTCTCAATGCTGTCTGTCCCAGTTAAACATCAACACAGCTCTCCTCACTTCACAAAAGAAACCATACACAGAGCCAGACTTTACTATCTCTGTAATGATGTTTGTAAAACAAAACATGTCAAATATGTCTCCATATCTCTGCTGTGTGCAGCATGAGTACGTCTTATCACTCTAGTCAAGAAGACATGTTTATATAACCTCTGTGTTTTAAAGCTGCAAACTAATATAAGCGATTACATCAAGAATCATTTTGCAGACTGTGTTCTGTAATGTTTTGTTCCAGCTACAATGTTCTTCTGCAAGATACATGTAGTTCTGTTTATTAACCACTAGAGCAACAAAAGTTGCTGAAGCGGACTGAAGCTTTTACAGTCTGGACAAACTAACTCAAGAGTGCAAGCATTCAATGGACATCTAGGGCCAGAATTACTAACATCTTGCACCATGCAGCCCAAATCGTCTTTTGCCATTAAAGGCCTAGTACTGTAAGGATTTACCAATCCAAATCAAAATGCTTTTTGTCATGCTTTTTGAAGATGAACGGAAGTCTATGGTTTTGGAATGACATGAGGATGAGTAACTGACTGCAGAATTCACATTTTTGAGGATGGATATTACTGATGTAGTAACATCACATAAACTAAATAAAATGTTACTAGGCCTCTAATGTGGTAGTCGTTTTCTTAGTGACATTAAGGGCTTTACCGGCCAGGTGATTTGAAACTTGTTCTCCTTGACTGTGACTCATGGCTCCGCACACCAGGTGAGACTCGGGTCTGGCCAACAATATCCAGACACGCCCTGGCACACAGCGCCATGCTAACATACACACACACTCAGCCCACTCTGATGTACTGAAGGAGCACATACAGTACAGTCATGATAGCTTCAGTTAATAAAGTCCACACCCACTCGCTTCATTTATAATGTTATGGCAAGAGCGAGGCAAATTCAGCAATTTGTTTAGTTCAACCATAATGACTACAACATTCGTCTTTTTCCTCAAGTGTAAACTCACATCCACGTTGCTTGTGCCATGAACACATGGCTAGAAACTATAAATCTCTTCCAGATTTTAGAACTAAAGGCTTAGACGATAACGATAAAAAAAAAAAAAGAATATATATAAGAATCAGTCATCTCAGCTGTTTTAAATTGTAATATTTCACAATAATACGTTTTTTACTGTGGTTTTGATCAAATAAATACAACATAAATAAAAGACCTTTTTCAAAAACAATGACAACAAAATTTGCCATTAGACTAATTCTAGTGTGAAACAAATATATGCCTTTGGTTCATATATAAACTATTTGTTCAGATCAAAAATCACATCTTTGAAAGTGAAAAACCACACTAGGTAGCACTTACCTAGGAACACCTGAAAGCATTTAACACACACAGACTAATTGCTTTTAGCTCCGAGTGAATGAGACTGTTTGTCTGCAGTGCCGTACTGGGAGTTGAGAGTTGACACTATGCAAGTCTGCTATAAACTATCAACACATCCCCTTACAATAACACATTATCCCCATCACAGTCACACACACCTTCAAAAGCTTACACAACTAACACATAGTGCCCCTCTTTCATAATGAGGTCACAGAGAAGGATTGTGCGACTCTCTCGTTCACTGTGATTATACAGCTGAGCCAGCAAATGATGAAGAGAGCTTGAGAATTCACAACGGCCTCCTGTCCAGGGATCAACACCTCTCAAACATCTACTCCTGTAGCTTGGGGGTTAAAGATTGTGGTTAGTAGTAAAACTAAAAAGTGACCCAGATTTTCCAGCAGAAACGCTCCAGTCAATTCGTAAAAAAAAAACAAAAAAAAACAAAACTATTTGTTAAAATGATTCAGTAAAGTGCTATAGAAAAAAAAACATGTAGACAAGAAACTGAATTATGTTTACATGGGCCACGGTCAATAATGCACATATGGATTACACTGCATGGCTTGGATGTACTGTTGTGTAAGTTGTTTACAATAAAATAGGCTGCCAAACTTATTACTTTAATATTAGACTTCATTATTAGTAATTTATGCTGGGGAGCTGTAAATAATTACACATGGTGGAAAAAGTCGATTACAGTAGTGTAATGTTTTCTTGGTAATAATCTAAGGAAGTTAATGAAGGGAACAAACTTTAACAGTCAGTTAAACGGTCAGGTGAGGTGCCATTTCATCACAATCTTAGGGTTTAGAGATTTTCTTCTGTTCTCTGTCGCAATGACAAGAAATAATAAATAACCACTCTCCAGAAATTTAAATCAGGTAAAGGTTTGCCATTTAAAGCCAACAAATAGCATTCTGTCACCATTTGTTCAAACATTCTTCGAAATAACTCAAAGCTATTCGGGATTGAAATGTCACAAGATGTTCACGTTTTGGTGTACTATCTCTTAAAAGACACAACCGCTGTACCTACTTCCAAACATACAATTTCTCAATACTATGGTAATGTGCAACTGAAAACATAAACTGCACCATACTATTTGTATGCCAGTTAAACTTTGCTGAACTTTCCATTCATGTTTTTTATAACATGATAAACATTATGTAAAAGCAGTTATGAGAGACGCCATTCACAAAATGCAGAAGCTTGGATGACCAAAATGGTTTCTAGAGTAGCTTTCTCTCATGCACAGACATACTTGCAATGAAATGTGAAAATGAAAAGACAGATCCTGAAGGAACAATAAAAGAATAGAATCTCATAAGTGAAACCGAGAGGGACGGGACATCCGAAAAAAGAGAACAAGAGGATAAATGATAGAAACATGGAAAAAAATAAGATTGTTTTGTCAGACTCACATAAAGTGGCACCTCTCCCCTGCTGAGCTCCATTACAGCAGCAGCACCTGAAAGGACAAAGTACACGTGTATAAAACACAGCAAAGGCACGCACCCACAAACACACCACCTTAAACCAAACACATCTGTACAAATAACTACATATGAGGAGAACAGCCCCTCACATGTGAGTGCTGCACAGTATGTGGAGATCAGTTTGCAAAACTCAGAGAGAACAGACGTCTATTCACCACAAAAACAAAACATGACATTTTAACTGAACGCTGGCTCAGAGGGAGAAAGACAATATAGTACACAAGCAACAAAAAGTCACTACAGAAAGAGTATTTGCCTGTCTATTATGCCCAGACATAAACAAATATGAAAAACAATGGCATCACAATGGAACTTCACTGTCTGTTTGTCCGTCCTTTCATTTCGCTGACTCATAAAGTCACCTGACTTCTCTTTTAATTAGGCCAAATCCTCAGAGAGGGATGGGAACAAAAACCTTGCCTTTTAATTGGGACATGTTCACATGGCTGTGCGGACAACAGAGGGCTTAATCTTTTGATCCTCCAAATGTCAGAACACAGCATCCATCAAAACCCAGGCCTCTCTCTGTCTAACTCACTCTCGGCTGCCATGTTCTCTCTCGCAGTCAACAGGTGGGAGAGCTGGGTCCGATAGATGACACATGTGGATGTGTACGTTCATTTGTTAAAATTCTTGATGATGAAAACTTCTTAAAATAAGAGAGGTTTGAAAAATAAATGCTCTGTACAGCGGAAATCAATGTGGTCCAAAAAAGGACAGGAGAAAGTCACACAAGTCTGGATAGACATGAAAGTGGGTAAAAGTCCCTATAATTATAAGTTCTTTAGATGGACATATGGAGTACTTGCAGGGATGATGCAATTTTGTAGAAGAAAGTAAAAGTTTGGCCATAAATGCAGCACCATCACTGCATTTCAGACAACTCATACTTAAACTAATCTTTATTTAAAATCTAGAAGTCAGAAAGTTTGAGTTAGAAAGGTTTGCAACAGTGTAGATAAAGTTTAGACACAACCAGTAGGTACAATAAAATAAAACGCACCAACTTTGGGACGATTAAACCAAAAGTTAAAAAATGCTGACTTGTTACTGTGTTTTCATACACAGATGGTTGGGACATTTCCACATGTTTGTGGAAATGACTCTCGAATGGAAGTAGTACAAGTAGTGTGCTCGCATAAAAAAATAAAATGTGCACTTTAAATACCCAGATGATGTGCTAAAATAACTGAAAAAAAAGAAGTGTGGAATGTTGGACAGTTCATGCACTCAGCTGTCACAGCTTTAATTGTATCACAAAAGGGGGAGGGGCTATCAGACTATTATTAATGACAAATTAACATTATTTATACACTACATGGTTGAGCGCATAGTGCATACGCACATAGCGTATAAGTGCATAGAGTATAGTGTGTCATTTGGGACGCAGCATTGCCTTTTAAGAGATTATTACTGAATGTGTTTGGTCAAGGTCACCATGTTATGGGTTTCAGCAGTCTATTCTTTTGGGCAGGTGTGAATCACAAAGGAGAGTATAAATACGTACAAGACTTTAAAAACAAGAGTTTTGTTTGTTGTTTTCACACAAATGCTAGCGTAGTGGGCGACTTTTCATCAGACGATGACGTAATCTGTAACTCAATACAACCTACATATCCAATAACTCACACACAAACAGTCCAACACCCCTGGTGAACATAGCCCCAATATATGCTGTATAGGAATATATATGTGTGCAAAAATAAATATGTAAATAAGGAAAACAAGAGGCTAAACAGGTGGTTGTCAGATGGTTTCGCTGGGAGCTCAGAGACTCATTGGCTCTGATCGACCTTTAGATACAGACTGAGCCACTGTTACACAATCCCAAACAGCCAGGGAACAAATATCTTTTCTCCATCTAACCCACCACAGTATTCCAGCAGGTGCTCTGGAGTTCAAAAGTGACAGAAAAATTATATTTTATTTTAAAATATATTATTTTATATTATATTTTAAAAATCTTTCTAGTTACTACTATGGTTTTTTTTGTATTGGAAAAAGCAATAACGTAGAATTTTTGTGGTCTCTCTCGCTCTCTCTCTCTCTCTCTCACCAGCAAATTCAGTTTTACCTGGAAGGCATTAAAAGGGGTTTGAAGTGTTATCAGGGCTTTACGGTCTAATTGCCACACCTTGCTGTTTCAAAAACAAATATGTATGACTTACTCTATGATACCAACTAAACTGACAGCTCTTAAAAAACACACACACGCACATAAGAAATAGATTTCACAAAACTCTTTCTAAAAAAAGACAGGCAAACCAAATGAACAAGAAAAAGCAAAGAAACAGCAGACAAAACACAGAGTGAGTGAACAACGAGAGATAAAGTAGAGAGAGAGAGAGAGAGAGAGAGAGAGAGAGAGAGGTGCCCTGAGTGACCCTTGTCTGCTTCGGTTTCTCTGGGTGAAATCAAGCTGACTTCAGTCAGACGCACTCAGATTCCACCTGCAGTCTACTGACACATGCCAGATGTCCTCTGTATCACTCTGTGTAACTTTTAATCCATCACAATTGCAACTTTTAACAGGTCAAAGTGGTAGCAAAAGACAAATTAGTTTTTTGAGCTTGCACTAAAGTCACGTATGTTTTTACTAAAGTTAAACAATACACAAGAACTTACTGAATGAGTCAGTGTAGTGCATTTTGGGTATGACCTTGCAAAGAACAACCTCACAACCGTGTTGTTATCTTTAACTAAATCTTTTCTTAGTTTAGAAAAAGCAGAAATTATATATATTTAAATGATATATGAATATTATTATACTTGAAAAAGGCTGAAGTACCTAATTACTAATACCTAAAGTGGAATTAAAATAAAGCTATATAGAAATATAGAAATAATAATAATAATAAATTGAATAAATGCAAAAAATATATATATTCCAAAATGACTAAAATTAAACGACTAAAATTAAAAAGCTACATAAAAAAGCATACAAACTATACTAAAATGGCAATGGTTTAGGTCGAAAATTCCCTATTGCATATTCTTAAAAAGTTATTAAATAACATGATATCATGCATAACATCTGTAATTTAAAGATACATAAATAAATTATTATTTAGTAATAATGCCATACCAAGTTGGAGGTGACAATGATCACAATGGAGGTGAACTAAAAGACAATACAATTTATTTTATTTTAATAATATACTTTAAATAAATAGACATGGTGTAGCTGATATGTAACAAATTTTAGCACTGAAAAAAATTGCCTGTTTTACATATTTTAGGAGAGTCTAAGGCTTTAAAAAAACACTTAATGCAAGTGATTTTACAAAACTACAATATACCCCACTATAATAACAAAATGATGCATGAAATTATTCATGGTAGCCAACATTATGTCAACACTGTTAACTGAGGTATATTCAACTTGGAAAGTTCACATAAAACAACTTTTTCTGAAAGTGGCTAGAATAATATTAGTGGGATATTCGCTAGCTACCATGTAGGCCTGTCAAGCATTCTTTTGTTGCTTCTGTTTGCTCAGTATTCAACAGAGCAAAGAAGAGAGACAAAGACTGATGAGGAGCGCACTTCAAAGTGCCTTTCATGCCAGACCCTCCTATTTCTCTTTCTCTGGCCTGAAAGTGAGGGCTGGGACTTGCTCAGGCCATGCCATTCATGCAGGATACAAGGAGGAAGTCAAAATCGCTCCCGATTACCGGGACACAATGCCCTCACCCCCTCTTCTCTCTGCATCCTCCAGTTTGGCTCTGATGCATCCACTGGCCTCAAGTGTGTATCTACAATTCTGTAAACATAATCTTGGCTGCAACCTCAACATTGTACAATCAAGTGCTTAAAGCACTTTTGATGACAGCTCTGCAAGCTAGATGGCCACAATCATAATAAAGTTTCAATTACATAGACACAACTAACTTGAGTCTGATTAGCAATATAGTGTTTGCTGTCACAATGTTATATCACAATAAAACTGATTGCGTGCAACTGCATAGTCAGGGTAGTACATTTCTGTTAAGGATCTTCTTTCTTGTATGAAAGACGTCACAATCACACAGGTTAAAGTTAAAGATACAGTTAGAGTGACTGCAGGGCTCAAAGTAAACATAATCCAAGCAAACCTGTTTTGCAGAACAACTGTCCCACACAGTTTCCCAATTTTTTTACTTTTTTTAATTGTAGCAAAATGTTTCAGATTACTAAATCAGAAAATTGGCTTCATTTGGTTATGGCAATCTGGTTCCAATGTTTACATTAAAGCAACAATAGCAATATAAATCCACAATATTATATGCATGTAAACAGGCATTGTTACTGCAACTGCTATTGGAGTAATGTGCAACATGAATAATAATGACACCAAGTGGATAAAAAAACTGCACTTCAACACTAAAACAAGTGGTATCAAAGATAAAACATATACTCATTACATTAAAAAATCCAGTATAATGACAGAAATGATTCAGATAGATTAAACTGATGTAAACAAGGACAGTGGTATAGGCTGGAAACATTTTTCCCGTGCGCTCCAGTTCCCATAGCTGCAACTGTCAACTGACTACAAACAATAACAGCTTTCACTGGAGCTTCCATTTTCCCGGGAGAACTTCACAGCAATTCCAAAAACATTTACAACATTATTCGAAGGCGAAAAGAAGATTCCATTATAGAAGCCGGGGTAGTGGGGAAAAATAACTACTTCCCAGCACTTCAGTGAAAGTGCGTCCGCACCTGTACAAGACATGCGACAACAGAGTTCTCACCTCACTCCATACGGGTGTAATCCCTTCAACTTCCAAATGTAACGCTTTCAAACTGCTTGTACAAAGTATCCTGCCTGTCTCACTGCCAGTACATCCGTGTGCGTGACCTGCACTTGCACAATGCCGAATGCTTTGAATGGACACACGGGTTATGGATGCGCCACCGGTGCTCACGCTCTTCAACGCCGTGTGTGACGATGGCCCTGCCCCCCAACGAGCACGTTAACCACGGTGAGGGTTTGCCTTATGAATATTAAGTAGGCTACTTGACTGAACGCGGCAGAAAAGGTAACCAAGCAACGTCACTCAGACGTAGTAGTACTTGCACATTAATAAGAGGACTACAACAGCACAGTCACGTGTTAAGGGACCATACATTGTCGGGCTGGTTTACCTGTTAATCCTTAAACTAGGCCTACTTGTATTCATCGTGTTCAGACTTGTTACAAACACATTTTGTAAAATTAGCGCGTACTGTATTAAAACAGTAGCATTTAAACCTACAGTATAAAGCTGCTAAGAGCAATAATTGTTTTGAAAAAGTAAAACTATACGTTTTCACCAGTTGCAAAACGTTGCAAAATGCATTTGTACCGTTTAAAGCCTTAATTATTATTTTCAAAATTTCAAAGGCAAAAAGCGTCGTACCTAAAATAATATGTAAAGAGAAGAGAGGCTATTAGGTTCTTTTACATGCTATTTTAGGATCATATCTGAGCGATGGAGAGCACAGCTAAAAAGTAACCTCTCTGTTTAAGCCAGATATGATCCATGTTAAATAACAAAAATCATGTGCTTGTGAAACAGGATATATAACTATATCACTGTTAAATACTAAATCATCCAACACATACTGCGCCTGGTCGATATAGATAAAAAAAAAAAACATGTCAAGATGTGTCACTTAAAGTCAGGGGATCACTTTACCCAAAGTGCCCCTGGCAATTGAACAGGAAATGGAGAGGAAGTCAATCAGCGTGCCCACCCTTCCTGTCTGTTCTCCAACAGGCTGGACTGAGTCCAAAGATCACAGACAGCATTTTACCAGAAAACCTACCAGAGTATGTGCTTCTTTAATCACATATAAATAGAGTGCCACCTAGTGGATGATTAGTGGCAAATACTGTCGTGACATAATTTTGGTGAATCCTTGGCATAATTGAGATTTCCACCTCTATGGGAACCTCTGATTTGTTTCTCTGTCTAATCTAACCTGGAGAAAAAAAGAAGCGAAAAAAAAGACAAGTGTTAACAAGTGTGATTTCTCACTCAATGCTGCAATTATTTTAAGGCAAAACAGACCTTAATCATGCAAAATGTCTGCTTAGTTATTGTACTGAACAAATGTTTTAGATTTTACTACTTTTTTTAAAGCGTCATTTAAAAAAAATCCTGTTATGATTTAACAGTAACTGTGAGTTTCAGTAGTATGAGTTTACACTGCCATCTTCTGGACATGACCGCACACTGCATCCAAAGCACTCAATGAATTTACAAACGCAAACTAGCGCATACGTTTGCTGTTTTTACCATATCTTTTTAAGGCAGAAATAGTGTAGAGTGTTATGCAAGTATGATGTTCTGAAGTAATCAATACGGACCTTTAGCCCATTAACAGGACCCAAAGGATAACATTTTGCTTGATTAAATACTGATAAAGCAAAACAAATGTGTAAGATGTAAATATAAAGGCAATAAGTAGAACTTTTAACCTACAACCCTACAAATGTCCCATTCTTTCATTTATTTACTCAAACAACTGACAGGGTTCTACAATTTTAAGAGGAAAACATCTCAGGAATCTTAGTCAACTAAGCATGGATAATTGACTGTAGTGAGAAGTTAGATAGTGGCATATAATGTGACTTTTAAAGTCAGCACAGATGAGAAGAGAGCGAAGGATGAACAGTGGAGAGAATTTATAGAGTAGTTTGACATATAAAATAAAAATACGTTTTGATTGGCGATACGATTTTGGCCTCACTTGAAAATAAGCAGTCAACATTAATGTAACCGGACAGTCACTGCATGAGGTGGAAGGAAAGAAATCTCCCACAGAGCAAACCACCATCCTTCCTGTGGACTGGAGCTGGGCTGTGACCCAAAAAGTGCCTTTAACCCTCTGATCTCTCTCATGAGCAAATGCACAAACACCACCAAACAAATAAAAAGCAACAGTCTCCCCATCACAATCTTTCCGTTTGACTCTCTCACTCTATGAGGCAGGTTGGATCACGCCATGGTCCATGTCCTTGCTGTGCAGAACAGCAGGGGAACCCAAAAAAGACTGTCCCAAAAGCACCAGCACGAATTCTGAATCAAGGTGAAATCCTACTGACTGGAAGAACATGCAAGGGTGTTCAGGGTCTCAAGTTATTATTAGCCTAAATTCTCCCACTGCTGCCCCCTTTCGCTCCTGATTTAGTCACAGAGTGAGCCCTGAATGACAGATCCCCAATCTGCCATCAACCTCCAAACAAATAAACGAAGGGAGAAACTGTCACTCAGTTCCCAAAAAGTACTATCATCTAATTATTTACAGACAATGTAAGAAAAAATGACAGTTAATTAGGGTAAAATAAAAACCAAAACAATAAAATAATACTACTCAGTCCAAACTGGCAAGTGCCAACATTATGTTGTGTATCTGTAAAATAAATCAGCAGGCTAAATACTGTTGTAGTGTGAATTCTATTTTTGTATACATCTATCTAAGAGTTTAAATCCAAGCCCAAATTTGACCTATGTGTCAAAAAACATGATCTCTGGGAACACTAGAGCCTAATCTTTTTGTGTAAGCACAACTGCACTCTTAGTGGTCTTTCAGTCAGGCAACGATCTCTCTCCATTGGCACAGCAGTGAACACAATTACCACGCTAACATTTCACAGCACATTCTTGGAACTTTTTAACCAAACTCCATCAGAAGTCACTGAACTCGAGGACTGTACAAAGAAGAAATCACTGGATCAGTGAAAAAAAAAGAAGATCATTTGATTATCATATTATAATGTTACATTTTAGCATTTTAGTTTTGTGGTCATTTATTTTTGTGCAGTACTCACTGGGAAATCAATGCACTTTTAACCAATTAACAAGTACATCACACTTAGTGACTTTTTAGGTCAGACTTTTTAATGTCAGTTATGACTTATGTCAATCCAACTTTATATCTCATAATTTTGTTATTTACAACAATTGTGATTTACAAAAGCACTTTTCTTATTTGGTGAACGTCTTGGCTTCTGAGCATAATTATGTTAAATTTAATAATAATTAGGTTATATATAAATTATGTATAATTTTTATTATTATTATTAAGTGCTAATGGATTTAAATATAAGTGCTCACATGCAGTGATGCTGTCAAGACGTTTTCCCCACATGCTGATGTATAGAATACAGAAGTTTAAAAAAAAGAATATACCAGAAACATAAAAAGCTGACAATGTCACAGTCAATGGCTATTTATAAATTAGGGAATAAAAAATTACAATTTACATTTTTGAGCATAATCTTTGACACTATCATGAAATTTGTAACCTTAATAATGGTCTGAGCAGCTACAAAATCACTGCATATTTTCAAACCACCCTCCATTTATATTGTCTGTATAGCCTCATTTATAAACTATTTATCTCCTCTAAGGTTCAACAAAAGTTTTCAACAAATACTGCATTATGTGTGTTTGTGTTGGAACAGATTATGAAAGTTTTTTTTTTACTTGGATTTATCAAAATCTTTAAATCACTTCTAATCCTATCCGGAGTTTGATTATTTTGTTAAGTGCTGTAACTCAAACAATGCAAATTCCCCCTTTCTTATTTTTCCAAGATCCTTAATACTTAAGATTTTGTAATCCATTGGCTCAATAAGCATTATTATTTTGTTCTTGGTAGTTACAGAAACAGGTCAAATTATGCTCTGAAAAATTCCACACGAATAGTCTTATACAGGTCCTTTTAAAAAAATTAGCATATTGTGATAAAGTTCATTATTTTCTGTAATGTACTGATAAACATTAG
>JAUYWG010000038.1:9040821-9051405 GCA_034779775.1 Enteromius afrohamiltoni
ACAACAGGGATCAGGCAGAAAGACGTGGTCAAAAACAGGCGGAAGGTCGGGGCAGGCGGCGAGAATCACAAATCAACTATACAGTCCAGGTAATACACAAAGAAACAATCCAAGAAACACGCAGTAGTGACAGCCGGGGCACATCAAGACTTCGCATCCGACTGGCGGCGAATCGGCGTTTAAATAGCCGAGAAAATGGCGCGAACGCCTGGCGCGAAACAGCCGAGGTACGTGGGGTTAAAGTGTCCGGGCGGGAAACATTAGTACTCGGGCGTAGGTTTCCGCTGCTGCTGACCAGAGAAAGGCACAGAGGCACCGTCAGTGACACCTGTATATAGTTTGGGAATTTTCAGGGAAGGTGCATCTTCTTTGGAGTTTTGCACATGCAGTAAACAAGCAATCAAGATATTCTGCATGCAACTCAACTGAGTGAGGTTCAGCAACTGAAAATGGCCTTTATGAATAGGATATTCATAAAGGTAATTCGTATCTATAATATGGTTTATTAGGGATTGAGATTAAATTTACTTTTGAATGAAGTAGGCCTTCCAGTGCCAGAAAAAAAAAAAAAAGATTAGTGGAACATAAGCTGGCTAAGTCCTAAACAACAGCTTAAAATGCTGCCTCATCCTGCAAAGTCCTTAATCATGCAGTTAAGAAATCTCCACTTTGGAGCTTTAGTGTGCATGTGTGTGAATTAGTCTCACAGTCAACTCAAAACAAACAAAGAGTTAAAGCCATAAAACACGAGGGATCAGAGTCAAGCAAAAACAGCAAACAGCTGAATTAGATCCTTCAGATCAGCTTTCTGGACAAAGCTCAAGCAGGGCCATTGGAATTCTTTATATTTACTTATGTATCTTAAATATTTTATTTTATTAAGAAAACAATAGTCCATTACAATGTACAAAACCAATGGCCTTCAACAGAGCAATAGTTTTACAGTGATTTTTAGGAACATTAGGATCTGGTTGTGACAATGCTATTCAACCTACTACCACAGAGGTCGCTGCTCTCTCAAATATGGCAAAGTTTACTTAAAATTGTCCTTCACAGAAACAGGGACCTTTACACGGAGGATGATAAAAGACAGACAGTAGAAAAGGTTTTTTTTGTCACTTAATTTACTTTCTGTAAAGTACTTTGACAAAGAGCAGAGTGATTAATTGACCTCAAAAGCATTTCTATTTGTGTTGTATATTTAAAGATTGGGGTTAAAGGCTGGTAATAGTGTCTGTTTCAATCACCGGCATAAATTCCTTCATTTACAGAGGGGTCTTGACAAACAGTGCACTAGAGAGTTAGTGAGAACACAAAAGTGAATGGAGCTTAGAGGCTGCTAAAGCAGAACTTTGACAGGTTATGTAGAAATATTAAGTTTATCCCATGTAATCTGATTAGCATTGTGCAACCAGAAGGAAAAAGTAAAAATATAAATGCATGATCATAGAGCCAACAGCGGAATAGAAAATCACACGTGGCTATGCATTTTCATGCCATAATATTCAAAACATCAGGCTTTATGGATGTTGAAGATAGACATTTAAGTTGAAATGCTCTTATTTTGACAAATAAATAAATAACTAAATAATGCATGACAAAAAACAAATGTTTTCCAATCATAATTTTCATCAAGCATCCCTTACATACTACATTGAGAAATGCGGCTGTCTTATCAAATTGCACTGAACGTTTCAGCTCTGCCCAAGTGGATAATGGAAATGTTATTATTATCTGGAAGTTTTTGCAGTGGGCCAGATTCTAGTCTACTTTATTTCCTTTTCAGTTGTTTGGACCTGATTTTACATAAATATTTAGGCATCGCTCCACTCGGTTCTGAGAATGGCTTTGATAGAGGATTACATATCCAGTGACCACTAATTCCAAAATTACACAAATATTTTGCAGTAAACAAATGACAAGAACTCAGGCGCATAAATACTCAAAAAGAAAATCACACAAGTCATGCAAAATTAGCTTCAAACTCCAAACAAACACATCACTCATGTTACAACGCATGTAACATGTAAAATCCTTTAAATGTGAATAGTTGGACAAACACAAGGAATGTATAGAACCTGTTTTGTCATTGCAGTTTCAAACCATTAGAGTGAATTCAGGTCAATTGAGACACTTTTTGCCATTGAGATGAATGGTAAAGTTACAGTAACAAGGTGGAGCAGAGTTTTTTATGACTTTTTTAATATGGCAACAGTGAAAACTTTTAATTTCCTCACATTATTCATTTTTTAGCTTCTTTAGGCTAATTGCTCTTTATCTGTATATTATATTATTATAGAGAATTGATTTATCCTTGTCCAAACTTTCATTATAGAGATCAGTAGCTTGAATTTCAAAATGAAGTGTAAAATAAGTTATTTGAAATATTAACATTTATTGTGTGGAAAATAGTCCACACAATAAATAGTCAAGATTACAACGCTAGTTGCAAAAGTGGCTGTGATAATCATAATTACCATGTAATTACATTCAAAGAAGGGACTTTGTTACAATGTACATCAGGGCTTTTCAGTCCTGGTCCCGGAGGTCCGCTGTCCTGCAAATTTTAGCTTCAACCCTAATCAAACGCACCTGAACCAGCTAATTAAGATGTTCAGGATTACTTGTAAACTACAGGCAGGTGAGATTAATCAAGATAAATCAAGATTAATCAACCTCCAGGACCAGGATTGAGAAGCCCTGATGTACAGGATACACTTACACAACCAAATGTAGCTAGATGAACACATCTGACTCCACCCTCTCTGCATTCGAAAAACTTTATTTACACTCAAACACAAGAACAACCCGACGTTTCCAAACAAACGATAATAATAACTCGGTAGGTGTATATGATTGCACTATTTAAAATAGACGACGGTTTAGGTTTGTGGTAAAAATGTTCAATAAAATAGGTTTAACCAATAAAAAAGAGAACGGCCTCAGTCCGTTAATCCTGCTTTAGAAACCAAGCTGTGCTCCGAAATGAAGCAAGCTAACCCGGTGCGCTTTCATATTCTGCCTGTGTTATAACTCAGGAAACACATATGCTGGAATTAAGAAGTATGTGTACAGTATGGTTTCACTTCCTATTTATTGTTAATCTGCTGCAGCCTGTAACCGTCGTTAGCTGGTTGGCTAACCTTGTTTGGCCACGCCGACATTGAACGCGTTCATTTGTCGGGCATGTGAGATTATGCATTGTTGTCCAGGATTAAAGGGCTTTTTTCAAACGTGCATGGTTTAATTTCCATGGTAAGAAGAAATTATAACAAATTCTGTTATAATACTGTAACAGAGTTCATTGAGTCTTCGGCTGTGGGATAATATTGCTGTTAGTGGTGTTTGCAAGGCTATAAAACCAAATTGAGGCAAAATGACAGCCTTTGAAATTATTTAACAAAATGACCATACGAGTTACAGTTGTTCATATGAGCTATATTGTTTTAAATCAAGTGAATAATATCTTTCACACATTTCAATTAATGTAAATTTCTCTCTAATTATACTAGGTACAAAAGCTCCATTCCGCATGGGACCTTAACATCATCCACTTACTGTAAGTGTTTGATTCTATTTAAGGAAAAGGCTGTTGTAGCTTCTTTTGAAATAACACAGATCCCGAGCAGCCAATGGCATCGGAGGAGATGGAGGGCTTATGCCCATTACCAGAGGTGACGGGCATCAAGGTGGAGCCGTCAGTCAGCATAGGCTCAGGAGAAGATGCCAACTCACACAACGCCATGGGGATAAAATTTATATTACCAAACCGCTTTGACATGAATGTGTGTTCGCGCTTTGTGAAGTCACTGAACGAGGAAGATAGTAAAAATATCCAGGACCAGGTGAACTCTGATCTGGAGGTGGCCTCTGTTTTATTTAAAGGTAAAGTGAATGACTGGAGCAAAGCAACCACCTTTTGAGTGAAATATAATTGTTCAGAAATGAATTAAAATGTCCTGTCTTTGTTTTTTCTCTCTCTCTACAGCGGAGTGTAATATTCAAACATCTCCCTCACCTGGTATTCAGGTTAGGCATGTTTACACGCCGTCAACCACCAAGCACTTCTCTCCAATAAAGCAGTCCACCACGCTCACCAACAAACACCGTGGAAACGAGGTCTCATCCACACCACTGCTTGTTCACTGTAGGTCTTCTTATTTCTCATTCGGCAAGATATCTGTCAGCATAATTTTTTACACTATAACCATGACCATAACTGTTGTTTTTCTTCTTCTTTTTTTTCCTAGCACTGTCAATACATCAGCTGGCAGCACAAGGGGAGATGGTTTTCCTAGCCAGTCGAATAGAACAAGGCTAGTTTGTTTGAAAAATTAATATGACGTGAAGCAGTTCGGTCTACATACGCTACTGTTCAAAGTTTGGGGTTGTACATCTTACTCATGCTCACCAATGCTGCATTTAAAAAACACTAAAACATATTACTGTGGAATATTATTATGATTTACCATGTGTTTTTCATATATTTACCATTTTGGTGTCATGTGATCCTTCAGAAATCATTCTAATACGCTGATTAGGTGCTCAAAGAAACATTTATCTTTATTAGCATGCGTGCGTCTCAGCCGTGTCAGTATTAATTCAAAAAAGGGGGAAAAAAACTTTCTAGGTGTACTGTTAAGCTGAGACTTGCCATAACACTTGCATTTTATTGCTCTTATATTGGTTTTGACTGCTTCCATTGTCCTCAAATGAGTAAATGTAAATGACCTTCCACCGGTTTCACTGACAAGGCTTAGTCCTGAAGGCCTAGTCCTGGCTTAAGCTAAGCCTCGTTTGTGAAATCAGGCCTAAATGTAATTTCAAAAACAAAAAAAACACCTGACCCCAGACTTTTAAACAATAGCATAATTTTTTAAATATATATATATATATCTAGGTCTATACCATGCCTATAATTAGGATAAATGAGGACCTTTGACCTCTAATTTCTTGTTTCACTTTGAATTAGAGTCTGTAATAAACCTGCAGGATGAGGAGGGATTCACCCCACTGATGTGGGCAGCAGCTCATGGACAAATTGCTGTGGTGGAGTTCCTGTTACAGAGTGTGAGCCTATCATACACCCTCACTACATAATTTGTTCAGTGTTGTCTTCTTAACTGTAGTCCAAAATCTGTCCTGTTTTGTCACCTTTCTTTGAGGTTAGCTGGATCTCCAGATACTCATAGCTCTTTCCTTTCAGGGTGCAGATCCTCACCTCTTGGCCAAGGGAAGGGAAAGTGCACTGTCACTGGCTTGCAGTAAAGGGTACACAGATATTGTCAGAATGCTGATCGACTGTGGAGTTGATGTCAATGAGTATGATTGGGTAAGTGGTCACATTATTGATGAGATTCCTGAATACATCTAAAGCAGGGGTGTCAAACTTAGTTCCTGGAGGGCCGGAGCCCTGCAGAGTTTTGTTCCAAGCAGTTTTTAATTAAGCCTGAAGGACTTGATCAGATAATGGTTAATTAGGGTTGCATCTAAACTCTTCAGGGCTCTGTCCTTCCAAGAATTGAGTTTGACACCCCTGATCTAAAGCTATGACCTGTGAATGTGAATCCTGGGATAGTGACCATAGTGATCTTTACCAAAATATGCTGGACAGATTTGTCAAGTAGGAGACATACCAATATAATTTGTATCTTACACTGTGGTTTATAGTAAAAAGAATCAATGAAGAAAATCAATAAGAAAAAAAAAAAGATTTGCACTAAAGGCAGTGCATATTTTGTTCCAGAATGGCGGAGCACCGTTGCTCTATGCAGTGCATGGTAACCATGTTCGCTGTGTGGAAATCCTCTTAGGTAAAAGCCTAACTTTGGACTACTTTTATTGCATTGCAGTGTTAAGGTATTTTTGTTAATATTACTTCTGATCACTGAAACAGAAAGTGGAGCCGACCCAACCATGGAGTCTGACTCTGGCTTCAATGCTATGGACATGGCTGTGGCGATGGGACATCGAAATGGTAGCCATTACATGATTACCATTGGCGTTAAATAAATGGTGTCTTCAAATGTGACATGATTGTTTTATTCATTTTAAGCAATTAATACTCTTTTATGCTCGTTTTATCTTGGTCTTAATTGTAATTCCTTATATTTTTGCCTCCTAGTCCAACAGGTATTAGAGGGCCATCTTCTGAAGCTTCTGCAAGGTATCAAAGAATAACCATAGCAGCTACAAGAATAACTAGAGTGAATATTTGAGTGGCGATTATGATGACGTGGACAATGCCATTTCACATTTGCTGAATACACTTTATATGAAGTTAATTGTCATTTTTAAAATCCATCTTTGAGGCAGCAAATGCACAGCTCAAACATGACAAGTGAAGAAATCAAAACTTCAGTGTTTTAAATCTACTGTTATGAGCTTTTTTAAAAATGTGTCGTGTGTATTAGGTTACTGATTTCTACCTAGTTGCAATGTGTACTTGAAAAGATATTTATTTTGCCATCTAAAGCAAAAAAATTAGTAGTTTCACATAAAAATTGACTGATATTATGGATGGTTCATAAAACTAAGTAAATCTGAATCTGGGCACTTTAGAATCAATCATGTGGAAAAAAGTCACAGTGAGAGACCTCAAAGTACCAGTTCAGCTGTCACTTGTTATTGTCATTTTTTCCAGTTTTAAATGTAAGTTTTGTGCTATAACCATGTAAATAAACCTTAATTTATATTGAATGATGTGTATCATTTTAAAAAGAGCTTTAGAAGTGGAAATCCACAGCATTTCTAACTTTTGTACTGATCAAGTAATTGGGGTTAAAAATGATTGGTGAAGTGATCTCATCCCCATTTAAAAACAAAAACAAAACAGTATTTAATAAGCATTTTGTCAATAGCAAATGTTTAATTCCAGATGTTGATTCAAATAAGCTCCAACGAGTGAGCCTCAGTAACAGGGAAGGAGGCGGCAAAGATGCCTCTTGGACCGTACAAGCAGACACACACTCTTAAAACTGTGCATGAACTTGTGTGGTACAATCAATCTCACACTCTCAGCTTGGAAACAGGAGGGTCACAGCAGTGCACGAAAAAGATAAAGTAGATTCAGGGATGCAATATTTATAAAAGAAATGGGAGAAAAAAAAAGAAAAAAAAGTCCCACAAGCCTCCGCTGAGACCAGAGATTTCAAACGTCTTTCCTTCCCGTGACGTTAATTTGCCTCATTCTTTGAAGCCTCGTCGAAATTCTCCACAAGGTCTGCAAAGAGAGTAAACAAGGATTCAGTAAAACAATCCCAGGTTTACATGTAGTCACTGACAATTCAGAGGGATTAAAAACAATGAACACTTGCGGAAAACAGGATTCACAAAAAAATACTGCACATCCAATAAATGTGGAGAGTTAAAAACTAAATCTCATCTTTATGAAACAATCTGTAAATGTTTATAGAAACATGATCTGAAAGGCAATTTCTGTGCTTCCCTCTCACTTGTGTGCCCACGTGTGCAAGTAATTTCCATAGAGAACATAAACGAGCACTGGGGGACTGAAAAGTCCACAGCTGTAAAAATGAAACCACAGAGGATCAAAAGCAGGTTGCCTTTTAGGAGATGAAATCTGATAAATGGAACATCAACTATTCTGCCTCGGGGCATCAGAATGGAAATCACTAACAGAAGGCTGGACTTTGTTTTCAGAGGGGACAGAAAAGGTTGAATCTCAGTAATGGGCAAAAATGGCACAAGCTGTTAACCCTTTTTGTCATCGCACTGGTGAGCTAATTCTGCAGTGTCGGAGATGTAATCATACAGTACATGTGCAAGACTTGGGTTACTAACTGGAGTTTGCTCAGCAAGGAGAACTGGGGAATTGTAATGGCAACCGTATGTGTTCGACCCCCTCTCTTTAAAAAGAAAAGCAAACCGAAACTTCAGTGCTCATAAACAATAGAGGAGATTTTAAACACTTGTACATGACGACAATATAAGAGCCAAGACAACCTGCTGAGACCCTCCTTTTTTGGACATTTCCACAGGGCAGCGGCTCAGCTTGTGCTAACGTAAGCAAGTGTGCTTTGTTTACATTAACACATGCACAGAAAGCCATATGGTAATAATTGTGAAGCTCAAGCGAGGAGACATAAAATACACAAGGAATAATAGAAAATGTAAGCAAATAATCTTATGGTTAATGCTACGACTTAAAATCGAGAGAGTATTGTTTAAAAAAAAAATATTTATCGAAATAAGGGAGTTTCAGAGCAACATACTGACCTGGAACTTCATCATCATCTTCCTCTCCACCGGCTACCGGTGCCTTTCCATCACCAGCTGCAAGAAAATTGAGAATTTAAAATAACATGCAAAGGAAAAAAAATAAATAAAAAATAATTCACCATTGTTAGATGCAGATTCTAAAGCATTTACGATCAACACCACTAATAAAATATATATATTAATTATTATTATTATTATAATAATAATAATAATAATAATAATAATAAAGCGACTTGGTCCACTTATGATAAGTGGACCAAGGATGCAATTTTAGACATTTGTAAATTACATTTGTTTTCAGCCGAAACCAATTAGCAGGGTTAGCCTTCAGGAGTACATTAACCAATGTAAGAGGGGAAAAAACTGGAAATACTTTTAGTTAAGGTACAATTTCCATGTAGAATAAAGATATCATGCTTGCTTTTGATCAAGGTTTCACAAAGTTGTGGAAAAACGAATCATTGTAAAAGGGGTTCGGCTGACAGAAAGCAGCTGATGCATTGCCTTGCACTCTCAATTTATGACCAACCAACCAACCAAAAGTCTATTTTCAAGCATACTCTCTAGGAACAGCCCAGCAGCAATGACACACCCCTCCCCCGGGACATGTGCTTACACCTGTTAGCAACCCACACACTGGACTGTCACTTTGTTAGGCAAGTTAGTTACTATGCTGCTTGCTACATAAAGTGAGCAAAACAATGCAATGCTACACCATGTCTCAGACTAGCTGACCCAGTTTTGAAAACTCAACACACCTTGTTTGGGCAGGGCCTCTGCAAGTCTGCGCAGACTGGTCAGGCTATCAGCGCCCAACTGGTTAAGGATAGAGGGCAGCATCTCTGTCAGCTGCTTGGTCTCTGCGTGGCCTGTGATGGTAAAGGTGTTGGCTGCCAGTGAGGCCTGCACTTTGGGATTGTTGAAGTGGATCACCGTGCCCTGGTTTGTGAACATGTTAACCTAAAAAGCGACAGTTGTATGATAAGTGGATATAGGACGCAATTTTAGACATTTGTAAAAGCAGAATGCATGTTTTCAGCCGAAACCAGACATTACCTCCTCAATGCCAGAGATGTTATTTACTCCCAATTTCTTCAGGGAGAACTGGAGCTTTTTGTCATCGGCAGTGGCCGTTCTGTGGACCACCTTCTTCTTTCTGCGGGCGGTACCCTGCCAAAATAAGATACCATCAGTGTGTCTTTGAGAAGCTACTCTTGATAGACATGACTATTAAGTAAATTCAGTGTGGTTGTAGCATATTATCTTACCTTTCCACCGATGCGGACTTGAGCCTGCAACTTGGCTAATTTCTCCTGGTTCATTATAGTTTCTTTCATCTGTAAGACAAGCAGAAGTATGTAAGTGATACTGTGTAGTGAAGTTAAAGCACAAATGAGTTGTAGGGGTGCGGTCTGAATGACACACTCGGCGGACAAACTTTTCTCTAGTTCATAAAAGATCTCACATGCACAGCCATTACTAAATCGTCAAGCTGAAGAAGTCAGAAAAGGCCTTTTTAGCGAAACGGCCGCTAATAAAAAGACCAAACTATGGGAGTAGGTTGTCAGGCCTGTTGAGCAAGAGCGACCACTTGATTAAAATTAAAGTCTGTTTTTACACCCGCGACGCAACACTCCTAGGTCGATAAAAAAATGCAACCCCTCAACAAATACAAAAACAATTCGACGGGATTTCTCTGTGAACAAACTGTTGTTAAGTTACGCCCTCGGTTCACCAGGAAAACCGTTAACGTTAGCCAATTTTAAGATGCTAAACGCTGACGCAAAAAAAGTCGCAACAAATGAAAACAATATTAGAAATCGGTACATAAATCGATAGAAAAACACGAGACAAATGGATAGCGCGAGAGGGCTAGTGGAGTTTGTTTGCAGTGAGCTAGCAGGAGTGCTAATCTCACGCGCTCTAAGGCCCGGGTCTCCCCCGGCAGGGCCGAGTCTCACCCGAGCCGATTCAGGCGTCTTTCCAAGGGGCGATTCCTACAAAACAGCAGCCGCGTTTGGTAAATAAGGTACTTATTTACCTTGAGCCTCGGAACCAGGAGTGGTTGTGCAGGAAATAGAGTATTTTAGAGCTCCTCACTGACCTGCACGCTAGCAGCAAACACACGCGGAGAGCAAGATGGAAGCGAGAGAGGATGACGGAAGTGACGACAGGACTGAAATGCGACGCAGTGGGCTGGATCCAAAAACCATCTCTGCCCGCCCTGCACAAGTCTGGGCCAAGAATAGTGCTCAGACAGCGAAGTCGGATCCCTTTTCTGCGTTATTTTTGTACGGTACTGTAAGTGAGTTTAACTTACACAATGTAGGTCGACTTTGCCTC